>JASVER010000049.1:7083571-7113571 GCA_030449065.1 Oceanodroma leucorhoa | reverse complement strand
TTTCTTCCAGTGTTTCATTTCTTGGTTTGCTCTTGTTTGTTCACCACACTGCTGCAGCACTAAGCAGTTTATTTTAGTTGATGGATATTTTTTTTCTTCCATGGCTATTGTATCTCTGTGAAATTCAAAGCTAATATGAAAAAGAATCTTCCTTTCCATTCTGAAAAACGTAGAATTGACTTAATTATTTTAGATTTCCAGCATTTCTATTTCTCGGTGAATTAGGGTGGAATACAGGATTTCTTTATTATTGTGATTGCAGTGCGTGCTGCAGGAAAATAGCCAAGTAGAATCCCTCTAAGCTAATAGTCACAGTGCTGCTTATCATTGTCTCCGTTTTCCTCTGTACAGCAGGGCTAGTTTTAACCACCTAGAGAATTAGGAACTGCGTGAATGTCTAGATTTGTAGTAGTATTATTTTTGTTTTTCTACATAAGCCACTGGTTTAATTCATTTTTTTAAAAAGCAGATTTTCCTGATTTAAAAATACTGGTTTCATGTTCAGCTTTTGGGTTTTTGTTTTGTTTTGCTTTGTTTTTTTTTTTTTTTTCCCCCCTTCCCTCCAATCATTGTTATTTGAATGTTCAAAGTGAAAGGTAAATGTAGTGAATGAAAGGAATGGACGCTTTCCAGGCTGGGCCTGATCCAATGCCCAAAAGAAGTATATGAAAGAGTATGCCATTGACTTTCATGGCACAGGACTTGGGCCATGATGTCTCATAAAATGTAGTCATGTAGCAGGACTTTTTTATTATTATTTTAAAGTTGAAAAATAAATGCTTTATTAGTTGCAGGTAACCTCTGTGTGCTGAAATCAAAAGATGATAATTCAATGCAAAAGCATGAACGTGAATTTCCAACATCCAGTTTTCAAGTGCTAGTGTTTGTGTTTTGTGTTTTTTTTTTTCCTTAGGTAAGAATGTCTTTAAATGATTTATAGCTAGATATTGTTAAGAAAGTATAACAGACTGAATAAAAGAAGGAGCTCTTTGCGAAATAGTTAATAGGCCTTATTGGCAAATCATCACTATTGCAAGTGTCATAGTTACAGCTCAGCTTTAAAGTATATGAATTTAAAACCTAACTATTGTGACTAATATTTATTTCAAAGTACAGAATGTGTCACAGCAGTAGGGCATCCTATTATTATTGCAGTAAACTCTTGCTGTAATACTTTTTTGGTATGAGGTTGCTGTGCTCGAGTTCCCAGCTATATAAAAGTAACAGTGAAACAAGCCTTTTTTCAGCTGTATCTTGCTGTAACATGTGAAATGACTTGTTCCCAGGAAGAGCCATATGGACAAGTTGTTCCATATTAAACTACTACAGTATAACTTTGAGCTGGCCTCGTATGCTATAAAGTCTCTGGTTAAAACACCAATTTTAAAGACTGTTTTCAATTCTGTTCTAGTTTTTAAATCAAATCAAGTCAAGGCATGGCTCTTCCAAGTAATGTATGCAGATTGGAATTTCTTAATATGAAAAAGTTCATGAATCCTTACCTGCTCTTTCATCACTGCAGTGCTGATGCTTTGCAAGGACCACATCTGGGTCTTGCTCTATTTTAAATATGCTTTGCACTGCATGCAATTGCATACTACTTTACATGACTCTGCCATACAGTTTTTCTTCTCCGATGGTGCCAGCTTATACTCCAGATCTTAATTTCACTGAAGGAATTTGCTTCAATGCCTTCAAATGTAAGAGTAAAAGCTGCAGAGGAGTCATGATAATGCAGGCAGATTTGTGCAGAAGATGACACATGGCCAACATGTTTTCTTCACGTTTCCTTTCTTTTTTGCCCTCAAAGAGGCACCTGCTGCTGCAAAAGGACACTGCAGTAGCTTGCAAATCAGGAACATTGTCACTCTCTGCTTACAAATGATTTTTTTTTTCCCTACCCTGTAAGTCACTAATTAAAAGGCTTTCTGAAGAAAAAATAAATACAAGAATGATATTTCAGGGTAATCTTTTTTTGCCCTAACATGTGTAGATGAAAGGAAAAATGCCTGTGCATTTTCAAAAAAAAAATGAAAAAACAACCTTTTCTGTTAAGTTTTGTGTTTTAAATGGCCTTTATTCAGGGAGAGGGAATTCCCTAGCCTCATTTTATCTTTAGCAGAATATCGGTAGCTCATGTGTAAGCTTGTGTTTTGTCCTTTTTGTTTTGGTAGTGTTTTCCAGTTGAAAAGAAGAGTGAACTCCCAGTCCTCTGCCTTTTCCAAACCTCTAGTTTGTAGTTGTACTTATCATCAATATTGCAGGCCCTGACACTCTACAGCACTGTCACTGTATATACTATGAAGGCAGTAAAAATGAGCACTAATCAATCTTTCAGGGAGAAGCAATGAGCATTAGAAGGCCACTATCCTGTGACTAAACACACCCCTTTTATGGAGTGTTGGTGCTAATAAAGGACAGCTTATTACTGAGGCAGAGACCAAAGCTTGGGTGAGGTCAACCATGACTGGCAGTCATCAGTCATTCTTAATGATACTTTTTCCCGTGCTTTCTAAGGGATTCTGAGCAGAGTGCAAATCATTCGGGGTCATCCATAGTTCATGTACCCACAGATGGCAAAGGTTTTGAAAGACTTTAGTTTAAACTTGTCTTTTTTTTTTTTAATGTTACTCAAGTAGGCAAAAAAACTCAAACAAAACAGATTTTTGCTCATTTGGAATGTTGTGTTTTCTTTCACTCTAATAGATGTTTTACACACTAGAGTGCTTGTGCATTATAAAGAACTACATAAATTTATTTTTATGACGTCTGTCTTCTTTAATTATTACCTTTGATGTCTATTGGTGACTAAAGAGAGCTTAACAGGATTTCTCTCCCTTCTTAAATTTCGCAAAGTGAAACTCAGCCAGTCCCTGACAGATGTCTGTTCCTCACCTTCAGGATTATTTTATAAATCCCTTTCTGATGAGCGGAAGTGTCAAATCAAGGACAGGTCATAAAGTAAAAGTATAAACCTTTTAAAGGGAGACCTTGGTAATATATAAACATTTTGTACACTATCTGAAATTTTATGGACTTAAAAAAATGATATTTTAGCAATAGGAAGGCAAAAGTTTAAAACACCAGACGGTGTGCATGTGTTTTTAAATACACGCTGTTTCCTTGCTCCTTATCTTTCTTTCCATAGTCAAATTCTACATGTATTGAGAAAATACGTGTACTATCTGTAGGGGCTGTCACTAAAGTTTGGGTTTCAAAGGGTCTCCCTATTTCATTTACTTTGAAATTTGTGCTTTTTTCAGTCGTCATTTTTAAATTCCTCAATTAAGCATTCTTTGTACCACCTTGAAGTTGGTGAGTGGGTATATAGCTGCTGTGATCTAGACAACTGCTGGTTGAGATTATCTGATATTTTACTTGAGTGAAACTGTTAGTTTACTTCTAAAAATTGAGGTAAACTGGGTCGCTTTTTGGGTCTACCGGCAAGTCCACACCACCGCGTAAAGAAATATTTTACTTTACAGTAGTACACTATTTTATAATGTAAAATCCTGACAGCAGGTTGGAGGGCAAGGGARTGTATGTGGTTAAATGTACCTTCATACATGCATATGAATGTATACAGACTTTAAAAATTGGCTATAACCGGTGGTATAATTTTTATAGTTACAGATGATTTCCTTTTWATTTTCATCTTTGTACTGTTAAAAAAGCCAAGCATGTACAGCATGTGTAAACTGAAGAATGCAGTTTCACTTAACATTAAAGCTCATTTGTTTCGTGGTGTGTGTGTACAGCACCGAGCACAGTAGGACCTTGTCCCATGTAGAAACATTTAAAAGTTTCCATATTTTGTAGTATAAAGTAGTAACATGCTGAGGGAAAGGGGAAGAAGGTAACTCTTTTTTTTTTTAAAGGTCAGAGGTTTTTTCTGCAGTGTTTTTGTGGCTGTGAAAATTGTCTGATAAAGTCCTTCATGGCTGATGCTGTGAATGCTTGCTTTCCTCTTTGGGATCTGCATCTTTTTTGTGTCCTGGTTAAAAACTCRAGTCAGTTGAGTGATACCACAATTACACATCATGTCTGAGGCTTCAGGAGAGTTAAACAAGTCATTGATGAACCAGTGTGATGGGTACATCACTAGAAATGATGTAAAGCGTATGGAAATTACCAGTTGAGAAACAAACATTTATACAGTGTTCCACCTGATAACAGTGCTCATTAAGGCCTGATTCAGGATGGGGCTACAGCGCTTTTGTGAGCCCTGTCCCAGTGATGCTTTCTGTTAATTGCTGGTGAAAACACAACCGATGCTAGAAAGCGACTTACCTGGCGCGAAGACCCTGATCCAGCAGCTGGCTTCGTGCAGTCACAGGGGTGCGCCCATGTACAACCCGTTGCTAGATCAGGACCTGAGGCTACGATTCATCCAAGAAATACTTCTGTTCAAGGCTCTATGTATCAGACAAAACCTTTTCTTTTGAGTTACGCAGAGTTCTGGATGGTCAGGAGGAGGCATGAGAGCATCCACACGGGGAGGAAGATGGTGAAATGCATCCTGTCACCACTGAGTTGAGGGCCTCCAGAGAGCCTAGGCTAGCATTTTAGGCCGGCTGAACCTGTAGAAGTGGTATTTTAATGCTACGTGGTACTAGTTCTCTCTGGTCGGGGGATGAAAGTCACCTTTGGGTTCAGTGTCCATCATGTTGCTCTGCAGATAGAGGATAAACAAAAAGCAGAGCTATTCTGTGATTGCATCTCATCAAGGTGATGCGCAAGTTTAGCCTTTCACATAGGCGTAATTCTGCTTTTTAGATACTGTGTCCCTTCTCCCTCCGTCTCCTCCCGCCTCTCCCCCCCTGTTTTTAGATGTTTAGTTTTTTCTTTGTATCTGAAATCCTTTATTTTGTCTTTACAGTCTGGTTGAATAGGAATCGTTTAGTTTATGCAGCTTTGTGCTTTTTCTCTACAGCTTGTATCTGCATGAATGTGTTGCAGCCTGATGCGAGTTCATTCGATTAAATAAAATGCTTAAATTGTAATCCGTGCAAAATGATCATATTTGAAACACTTGATGTCTCGGTGAGAATCCATTTAATAGTGATCAGATTTAAATGATTTAACACAGTGGTAGTGGTGGGAGGTGGGGGAGGGAAATACAGTTTCGAGACTTTCCTGTATATAAAAAAAAGATTAAACCAAATTCAGATATGTCTCTCTCCCCCCTTCTCTCTCTCTCTCTCTCTCTCTCTCTCTTTTTAAGCAGTCAAAAGATATACTGTATCCCCAGTGAAAGGGCGCTTTCAATCCAGTTATCCACTTTACCCAGTCTCAGTTTCCAGAACCTTCCACACCCCCCCTAGTTAAACCACTAAGCCTTTGATTCCTTCCTGATTACACTATGCAAGACATCTATCAAACACTGTCTTATCTGTTTGTAAGGCAGCTCAGGCCTCAGATTTAAGTCATGGGTTTTGGCTACAAGTTGGAGTGTGATTAATAATTGACTAATGTAGCTTTTATTTATCACAGGCTAGCACATTTCACCATTACCGAGTTAATTTATGTTAAGTGTAAGCTGTCGTTCAATCTGTTTTTCAACTTTTTTTTTTTTTTTTTTTTTTAAATCCTAAGTCTATCTTTCAGTTTTTGAGAAACAAAATCCTTACACAGGGCACAGTCTTACTTGGTGCCAAAAAGTTGATTTCCTTTTCAGCGGAGCCATACATCACCGGCCCTCCCAGCTGCAGTGTCAGCCCCTGACAGAATGACATGTGTCATTTATCAAAGGGGCCAGGCCGGGCCTTGGGAAACGCACACGACAAAGCCTGAGAGAGTTCATTTCGCAGTCCCCTCCTACCCTCTGCGAGCCTCTTGCCAGGAAAGCCTGTGATGTTTCTGTCTTCACAGCATTACTGTAAGTCCTTCAACCTTCACAGAATTAACCCTCGCTGCCGCCACTGCCGCCGCCAGCCCTCCCCAGTGCCGCCGGACCTCCCCTGGAGCCGCAATGCCCAGGTGCCATACTGGCCGGCAGGTGTGTGGAAATAAGGTGCACCGGGCTGCTCCCTCATCTGTTTCCCCACTCCTCCTGGAAAGGACCTCTTTTTTTTTTTTTTTAAATCCCATATATTGTATGTTATAAGAACTAAAGTCCTACGTTTTTCTACAGCAGGACAAGGTCAAAGACATAAAGAATAAGGTAATAAAGCATTTCAGTCGTGAAAAAAGGGTAGCCACTGTCCTATGCACAGGTAGAGATTTGTGCTTCGTGTAAAGCAGTGAGTGAGATGGAGAGGGAGAGTCTTCTTCCACCTTCCCATTTTAAATTCTCCTTTGGGTTATTCTGAAACAATGTGCTGAAGTAAATACAGCAGGTAGTTTCTCTGTATGCCACTTCACGATATCCGACCCACACAGCACCTGCGTAGAGGAATTGACCTGGTAGGACTCGCCACACTTCTCGTGAAACTCTTCTATCAGCAGGAGAGGGCAAGGTGAGGAGAAAGAAAAGTTGATAGCATTTAATGGGGGAAAAAAAAAATCCCCAAACCTCAAGGTGTCACTTGCACTGAATAGTTTAATTTCTGTAATATAGTTGCCTCAGTCCTGCAGCCCGGGAGATGACAAAGGAGCTAAAGTAGAAAATAATCTTCTGTTAAACAAAGAAGAGCATATTTTCAAAATACAACGTTTTTGCTGAAACAAAACTTTTGTTTATGTGTGTGCGTGAGTGTGTTTTAAGTGGCTGAATTTTGCATCTTGATCATGTACAAAGAATGTGAGAAAGTTATTGTCTCCTCCCCTTCCCCCACCAAATCACTCTTTGTACTTTGCATAGTTCCTACCACACTGAAGTTATTTACAGCATCAGATATCATTTAAAGAGATAGCTAAGGAGACTGTAGCCTCAGCTAGGAACTTTCCAGAAAGGAGTCCTATAAATTAGCCATTGCTCAGGAGTGGCTGTTTTCTAGTCAGGGCTGGTCCTTTCATTTGTCTACATAAGGCTAATTTATTTTTGCAGCCAGATGTGGGCTGACAGCCATCACTCAGAGCTTCCTTCCCCCACCGTTAGGAGGTCGGGAAAACAGTCACGTTTCCCATTTTACAGAATCCCCATCAACATTATTGAAGATGGATGTATCTTTAAAGCAAAGATTGATTGTGGATATCGGAGTTATGGTGTCATTTATCATAGTGAATATTATTTAGACTTGGATTGTACAAGGCTGTAACTTGAGACACAGCCAGGGGAGGGACAATCTGGAAACGAGGATCCATGAACTTTAATGGATGGATGCTTTTTCAAAGCTCCACTCACTATAGCATGATTTACTTTTCTTACAGAAAGGAAACAAGCATTTCAGTTTTAAAGGGCCAGCGTGCCGTCTTGTCCTCTTTAGTGGGTCCTTCACGGAGGCATCCGAGACTTAAAGCTGAGACAATAAATAGAGATCTGAATGTTATATGTATATAAGTGCTTTTATGCGAAACATATCTAGGTGCACTTGGGACCCTTGTTTGTGCAAATTACACTATTTAGGTTCTCAGTGGAAGGGTACTGTGGCTGAATAATGCAAAATACTGATTATAGAATGCTGCGATCTGAAATTTCAGAAGCTCCAAATAAATTGCATTACAACTAGCATTGTTACATTGCCATGTTCGTCTCTATTGGGAGAGGCAGAGTGTGTCTAAACTACATATTCACTTACTGCTTGAGGTATCTTACAGAGCGTCTAGTAAATTGCACATGTACCTGGTGGAGCATCAACTTTCTTGGTTGTTCAGAAATGCAGGAGACCTCAACAGCCTCATGCATACTGTGCTTACATTCCACTTTTATGTAAAATTAAGAAACGTAGATTGGGATCTTGCAGGTGAAAACATACCTTGTATTTTCAGAATATACGTTTTAGAAAACCGCTTACAACCTTCTGAAAATCTGAAGTCATGGTTCAGCTAAGTGTTATTTCTGATCTAGGACCACCAGCACACCAGCATGTTTCATGAATTTAGTAGAATGTTTCACGCTTTGGAACGTGACTTTTGATTTTTTAGAAATGAATTAACTTGAATTCAGAAAATGCTCAACTGACTTCATTAAAGGGGAAGTTCTTGAAACCCGTAGCATAGGTCTAGATAGAGTGCGAGCAGGTGTCAAGCATGCTTCCCCCACGTGTTCTGACAGCTCAGTCCCACCTTGAAACTTTCTTCCCTTAGCATCATTTTCCCAATTATTTTGTCCAGGTAAACACCTGCTCCCTAGCTAAAGTTGCTTATCTTACTTTTCCATCTGATTTCTGATTTTCTGGTTTCCACTGATACCTTCCATTTCCCACTGATTCAGTTTCTGGAGTTCTTTTTCATGCCCTCATAGCTTGGGTGTCTCTTGGCCTGTCCCTGTTCAGTAGGTCATGTATCACAGTTTGGGAATTACTGTATCATACAAAAAAATGCATTGGACAGCAGTTTATTCATGTGGGCTGACATGTATCTACTAAGAGGAGAAGGTAGCTCTTACCACACTTGTCCCTGGTGAACTCCTCACATACGAGCATTTAAGGCAGCAATTCCACAAGGATATACTAAAACTTGCACCAAACTATCTCGCTGGGTTTTTTTTTTCTTCTTTAAACAAAACCAGGAATCATTTTGCTGTCATAAACCAAATTCAGTACGAGAGTTTTCATGTGAATAGTCAAGCTCAAGAGTTTAAAAAAAATCCAAACAATTGAAACAATTATGAACATCTGGTTTTGAATGCATATGTATTCTGTACATAACAAACAGAGAAATCCTATTATCTAGAACAATAAAAGGGAATTTCCCTTTCTGTCTGAACACTCTCTGGGAGGAATATGGCCTTCCATTTAGAATTATGGTTTGGGGGTTTTGGATCTTTTTTTTTCCCTTCTATTAATGAGATGAAAATGAGGATAGCTCCCCCCCCCCCCCCCCCCGATGGTCTAAATTTCAATTTCAGGGACACTAGTATAAATCTTGAAAAATCTATTTTTACACCTGTGCAGCTAAGATCAGAATGCCTCTATGAAGGCCTGCTATATTTACTTATACATAAAAAGTATTTTTCTCTTGCTTGAGAAACATACAAAATGTCTTCAAAGAGGAAGCAGTTTATCAAATTCATATTAATCACAGCATCAATAATGTTGACCGGGGTCAAGTCATTACACTAAATATATTGTAACCATTATTAATGCATGTAGCCCAGTGCCATAGCTATGATATAAGACTGCTGTTTCCTGATTAAAAGCTGTTTGGTGATGCAGAGATTCAATACAGATTCTCCCTGCCTTGTGGTGACTGACAGTAGCTTCTGGTATTCTGCTTTCTTCTGACAGTGGAGTATATTAATATGAACACACCTTACAGAGGGAGCTACAAGAAGTGCAGAATGCAGAAAACAAAAGTGTCTAATTTCAGCAGCCACAACTGTGCATCCATAAGGCGGCCAAATTTATCATGGCACATTATGGAGTGCAGCAAATGTCATGAAAACCATTGTTTTTTAATTTTTTTCCCTGAGAGTCTGAATGAGGTGATTTATGGTAGTTATCCATCTTAAGGGTCATCCATCAACTTTTAGTTGCTAGGCAATCAAACCAACAGCTGTTTGCTTTGAATCAAGCTGAAAAGTTGTCAGTCATCACATGCAGGTATGACCTTAGTGGTTAAAAACATTATCACGCATGCAAAATTAAAGAGACAAAGTCATCGTTCTCCCTCTCCCATAACTTGGTTCATTACTTTCCATGAGCAACACAGGTAGCATTAGCCCGAAGCTTTTGTGTAAGGCAATGTTTGGAAAGATCCCAGTGCTGGAGATGCTGGTCATTGCATCACAGAGTTGTGTGCTCACGTAAAAGTTCTTTGTACAGAAATGGTTTTTAGCAAGGCAGTTTCTCAGATGTGACATCAAGTTAAGTAACACAGATCTTTTTGAAGTCAATCTTGTTGGCATGTTTATAGTCAAGGGTAGATCTTGAGCAGAAAAACTGTTGTAAAAAAAGTTGATTAGGCTCATGTCTCTGCTGGGGTAGTAAATGGTGCAGGATGTAGTGTAAACAAGGCTAGGATGCTGTTGTTTTACCATCTCCCCTTAGAGCGGGGCTAGAGGACACAGTGGTGAAACCTCCTGAATTATGCGTATACCGTTCCACCATGTTTGTTATTATAAACAGAGCAATATTGCTTGGGATTTGGAGGCACTATATTTGACAGTGTAAGAACAACCTAGATGTAATATGAGGACATGAATCTGTTCCCATTCCTTGCTTCTGGTCTTCTGCTGAAATCGCTTGCAAGGAGTTACCCTTCCAATTGTCATTTGGCTCCATTGACCGCCATTCCCTATTAAACAACTTCGAAATGACTGACACGTAAGGGGAGCTGGATTCTGCAAAGGATTCCGGAAAATACTGAAGGTGGTTGGAGGCAAAATGTTGAAAAGACAAGAATGCATGATTTGTCAATAAACGTACAGTTGCTAACTTGCTGTTAGTTTCTGATACTTGAAAATTGCATGCATCTCCAGTGCTGTAATCTTGAGCCACAGAGGTGCTGGCAGATTGACAGAGATGTAGCAAGTGGTCAGAAATTCTCTGTGCAAAAGTGCAAGGGAAGGGAAGGGAAATGAGCCATTTTCAGCAAAAACCTGCCTTCAAGCCATTTTTTTACCAGATGTAGCCAGAGGACTACCTTTACTTATCGATGAACTGTTTCAAAGAACTCAACCATGAGCTGCAGCTGTTGAGGTAGAAGTGTTCTGCAGAGAAAATATTTGTTACCGTGGGTTTTTCTGAGACCTCAGGCCTTTCTCCAGAAGGAAAAAAAAAAGTGTGTTTTACCTCTATGTTGCAAACCTGAGGCCAGTCCCGGTAAAGATGACACATGGTAGTTGTCGATAAATCTTACTTTCCCTAGATGGTATATCTTATTCTGCTATCCTGTGTGAAACAGTAATTGTCTTGTCTTCTCAGGAATTCTGCTGTGTGCTAGCTAATCACGGTAAGAAAAGACTCTCTCCTCATTTTGATAAATCTTTTATAATATTTCAAATTTTATTTACCTAATTACCCAATTGTCTTTGTCCCCTTAATGTCTTTGACTTTCCTTTGTATATGAATTTGGCTGTGCACCTATTTAGATGCCACTTAAGCTAATAGTGAACAATCCTGTGCCCTTGAAACCACTGTGTCATCTGTGTGGGCTCTTGCCCACATAACATCTGAGCACCTTCCAAGTGTTAATGTAAAATATATGTGCAAAATACTCCTTGTAGTGAATGCACTGATGGGTGATAACCATTTTCATAACATCCTCGCCATCATATTTTCACTTATCATGTAGCTCACACCAGGTGGCTTGTTAGCAGTTGCTAATGAGTTTGTTGTAGTGTGGGAGGTTCCCAGGTTGAGAGCTACACTTGCAGTTTTGCTCCGTCGCTTGGGCTGTTTCCAAGACTTGTGTGTATTCCTAATGTTATTTTAAAACACTTCTAACACTTAATTTTGTTCTCCACAGAAATATAGATGCAGAAAATGTGTGAACCAAAGCTTATCATGATATATCTATTTCTGTTTGTCCCTTTAAAAAAACCYCTTAATACTCTTTCCTCCCATCATAGTATTATTTTCTGTATGTCTTCTCAGTAAAATAGATTAGTAACAGTGCAAGTCCTAGATGGATCTTCTGACATCTTTGACTCCCTTCCATTTACAGCAAGCAAAACCTGCTTTCTACTCTATTTTTTTAAGATAGTAACTACTGTAGCTGTAGAGAGGGAAAGTTGCTGTAGGTTTTACAGGAGATTTGAGAAAATGATCACTTTGGGACAGATAGTAGTACCCTGTCAAGTATTATCCCATCTGCAGTAGAGTAATGAAACTCATAGTGGGAAAAGGTGGCAGAATCAGGCTGTTTGATCAGGTTTAATCTATGAAGTGCCTAACCTAGTCCTTTAACCTTTACTATAGCTCAGTACGTAATTCACCTGTCCATATCACCAGAGGGACAAAATGAAGAATTTAGACTGCTGTTGAACAGAATGAATTTCCAWAGTGGATCAACCTAATGTTACAGTGATGACACGTGGTAACTTGATAGTTACCACATAATAACAGGAACAATGCAGTACATGCAGTACTGGGTAACTCCATTGGATGTAATGGTAATTACATGGCAACTCACTGACTGTTAACGCTTTGTCGTCTGATTACTGTGCACTTAACTTGTGTCAGTGATGTAATTAACACAGGTGTTTCTGCAGTTGAGGTATATCCAATAGCCTGTGTACTTCTTTTTTGACTCTTTGGCCTATATATTTACAGGGTGGTTGTATTCTGTGTAACATRAAGAATTTTTTATCAACCTGCAGAGACATGCCTCTAGTCTGAATTTTGGTGCTCTTCAGAGCTGGTGGGTTCCCTTTACCCTGTCCTTTAGGAAGAAAAAAAAAAAGCAAAGAAACTTAAACAAATTTCTAAAATTAGCCTTATGCTTATGTATCTCCGGCAGTCCTACTGGTGTCTGCTACATTTAGTTGTACTGAAATGGAATCTTAGTTAATGCTCAAGTGATAAGAATGTGATTGAGTAATGTAGTGGGAATGGCTTCGTATTTGAGACAAATGCAGCATCAGATACACTTGCATGGTTTTGCCTGGTTTATTTGAATTAAAGTTAGCAGATCACGTGAACATCTAACTCCTGGATTTTCTTGTTACCTAGATTTCTAAACAGTCTTTAGCTTTCTGTATAAATTACATTTATATATTTTTAAAATTGCTTTTGTTATTTTTGATTTGAGAAAAAAGCATTTTGTTGTCTAGAGGCTCTGAGTCAAGGTCAGAGCCTGTTCAGTTAGATGCTGTTTAGAAGCATTAAGCACAGGCTCTGCCCCCAAAGTTAACAGTCATGATGAAGGTGGCTAATACGGAATAAAAGATAAGGAGAGACACTATAAAGGTGAAGTCTTGTAGCAAACTTTGTAGGGCTAGGAGTATAGTCCACAACCCATGATACTTTCTTCAGTGCCCTGTCCCTCACTAAATCACACCTATCTAGACTAGGCAGCTTCCCACTAACTTACATTTCCACTGATAGCCGATGATGAGCTGCTTTTTTCTCATCCTTTCTTGTAAAGATTATCACTTGTATGTATTCTGTTACAGGCAGTATGTAGCATATGGGTTATATTGTATTTTGCTAAGTGACATCATACTTAAAGAGTACTTCTTCATTTGAACTTTTAATTTGCTTCATTAGGGATCAGGTAGATGGAATAAAAACTTAGTTGAATGATCAAATAAACATGTCATCTAACCCATCATCTATCTAGGACAGAAATAATTTTTTATCATTAATCTTTTTTCCTTCTTTTCCCTCATGTAATCAGCAGCATCTGCTTTTAGGACGTTCCCAATTTCTAGTAGATCCTGAAGTACGGTTCCCTTCCTCAGGTCATCGGCCCAGTTCCTCAGATTAACTGTTCAGTTTACATGTGGAAAGCCCTCCTTTGTGTGCTGTACTTCCAACTTAACTTTTGCTTAGATCAGATACATCTTTCAAGGTTTGTCCCTTTGTACTGTATTTTCTGTATGGAAAGAGAACACAGAAATAAAACATTAGTGTGTAGAAATAGGACTGAACCAGGAGCATCGCTGCAATGCTTTGCACTTTAAAAATCTAATTTCTTCTTCTAACTCCTCCTAGAGAGGGTTTCTAGACTGGAGAATACTACGTGTAGCAATTTTAGGGAAAATTCAGCAAAATGTATAGTCTCTGTAATCCTCTTCCTCAGCGCAGTGCCACCCTGCCCATTTCCATCTTTCTATACCTTTGATTGATTGTTGCATGTTTGTATTTTATACGCATCTTGCCAAAGCCCCGTGAGTTTATGGCGCTGTCAGTGCTGTGGTACGTTTGCTGAGAGCAAAGATGTAGCAAACATAACCGTGAAAATTTGTTACTATCACCACTGTTTTGCTGCTGCCCTTCTGCTGAAGGCTACCACTCCCACAGCAGTGGGGATTACCTATCTTATCATAAAATAGAACACATCTCCATTCCTCAGCTGCTTCTGTGCAAAGTCTCGGCTTCATAGCATGAGTCTGCTTTCACTGACAGTCTACACCAGGTGCAGCTAGACTTGTTCTTAGAAATGAGCAGAGCTTTAGCTACCTCTCTTTTCACAAACTAAATGCAATTCCTTGGAAGTACTTTGTGACTGAGCACCATTGTGGCTGCTGTACAGGCATACAGTAAAATGTTCTAAAGTGACGCATTTCCTTTAGAAACTTGCCGTTCTGTAGTTAGAGACGTAGTCTTTGGCCGGCATGCTAGCACTGAAGTAGTTTAGATGTTTCTTGCAGCACCAGTTCATCCTATTAGCCTTCATCTTTGCCTAGGATGCTAAACCACTGAGGATAAATCTGTTCCTAAGTTTCCCTGCTTCCCAAAGAAAACTGTCTCAAAGAATTTTTTTTCTTTTGAAAACAGGATGACTTGGACTTTCTCTAAACCAACCTTTCTCTCTATGCTCTTGATTCAGTAGCACCAGGGATCTGCTCTTTGCTACTCTTTTTGCCACTTACTTTTTTCAGCAAGTGAGATGCCGAGATGTACAATCACCATGTACAATTTCAAGGATGCAGTAATGGGTGGTAAGCTATGGAAGGGAAGGGCAGATACAAGTGTAGCTGCGTGGTGGAAAATGGGTTGGAGAGCATTCATAGTGTAATCCTGATTTAACCTAAGACTGAATGGCTAAATTCAGATTTCTTTAAGTTTTTCCTGTGATATATTCTTGTCACAAGTTTCCTATGTGAGAAAACAACCTCTACTATTCTATTCAGATTTAGTGGTTGCATTTTCCAGTGGTTATGCTTTTCTCAAGACAACTGAAAAAAGTTCTCCAAAAGCTTAGGTGAAGCTTATGTGATTTCACATGTACAAAAGTTGATTCTTTAATGATAATATATTTTGGTAAGACCGTTTATCTTCTTGTTAAAAAGTCTGTACCTTGGTCTTCCGTTTTCCTGTTTTCATTGACGTTTCCTGGGTGTAATTTCACTTTAATCATTAGTGTTGGCTATGATGAACAAGTGGATGAAACAGACAAACAAAAAATTATGCTCCCAGAACCTCTCCTTGTTGTCTTTTTTTCAAATAATGGAAGTGGTGAAGAAAGAGAGCACCGTTCTTTCATCTTTTGCCATTTTTTGTCTGCGCTTCTGGGGCATATTATCTAGCCTGAGAAAAGCTTGTGAGTGTSTGTGCGTGTCTATTTATGTATAAACAAACTTGTGAGTAAAATTGTGTAGGGTGATAGTAAAACATCTACTTAGTTCAGTGTATCATCAAGCACAAGGCCAAAAGCTGAATGATTCTACTCCTTGAGAAAGGTGTGTATACAACCACATGTATCTTAGGGACATTTTATTGCCCTTTTTTTTTTTTTTTTTTTTTGCAGGGTGTAATGGGAAAAAAAATTGCCTTCACTCTTATTTTCTTCTGAAGAGGCTCTGCTACACAAGCCAGGTCAATTTCAGGGCTCCTGCTCAAGTTTGCTGAAACTGCCGGTTGAGACTAAGAAAATCATAACATTTACGAACTTGATTCGTCTTAGTTACGCATATGCAATTTGGGGTACCTCATTTGCAGCCAATGGATTCACAGCTGCATCAGTGTCAAACCAGTGGAAGCGCAAACAGAATCAGATTTACAGGATCTTTGAACTCCTCGGTGATTAATGAAATTCTTAATTCTGAAAGTGTGACAGGAGGATAATCTCGACAATATGTCCTCCTGCTTTCTGTGGGTGGAGGGATTTGAAGCCGGCAGTGGAAGTCGGGGGTCCTGACCTGTTCCATTACGACAATTCACTTGTTCGGGCTGAAATCTCCTGAGTAAATCTCTTCTCATTTCCCGCATGCACCTGTACCTCATGCTTCTGTGTCTGGAAGAGATCGGTCATGCTAGAGAGTTAAACTGTACTTCCACCATTCCGAGTCTGGCCAAGAACCAGAATATTCCCTTATTTTAAGCTAGTCCTGAAAGGACACTGCCAATTCCCCGTGCCTTCAACATCGCTCTTGAAGGCCGGGAATTAGAAGACCTGGACTCTAAGGTTTTTGCACTTGTAAAATTAAGTTAGCAGTAGTTACCTTTCTGTGTTAAGGATTTTTWGATTTACTTAAAAAAGAACATGATTAAAGTGCCAAGATGACAATCTTACAACAACATAGAGCGGCCAGTGAATACAGGAAGGTGGTCTCAGTTTTGTTGTTTGCTGTTTTTTCCCAATAAAACTCAGTGTGGAAGGATATTACCTATAAAGCAGTTCTTCCTTCTAGCAGCTGCTATATGTACCAGTACAGGTATCATGTAGTTTTTAGACAGATCTGCCAAGATCTCCTTAGACACCAGTTCATCACCATGGTTGGGAGTTTAGGTTCCTGAGTAAAAGATAGACAGATCAATAATTACTGTGGTAGGTCTGGACCTTTGTTGTAATGGTTGGTAATATATTTTTTTAGAAACTGGTGGCTATGCTTTTTATTATATGCATTATGACCAGCCGTGCAACTGGGGCTTTCAGGGCACTTTGTGATTCGGAGTTTAGTGGGAGAGAGCGAGTACAAGCTGCAATTAATAAGTTGTGAAGAGACTGATTGTTGCAGCTGAAATGGTGAACTGATGTAGTTACCCAAAAAAGATTGGGAAGTGGTGACCTAACTGTCACCCCATGGAGAATGAGTCTGGTCTTAAATTTGCAAAATATCCCTGTTTTACAACACTGACTATAAGAAAGAATTCTGTTAAAAGTTAATGGAGGAGTTCCAATGGAACCCTATTAGATTCTTCCTCCATTAAATGACTGATACAGACTTTTAATGGATGTTTTAACTAGGCATTGTTATCAAAAGGACTATTGCACAAATTAAATCCAGGCCCATAATCAGTGAAGAGAAGCTGGATTTACTTCTCTGCCTTTGGCATGGGGAAGTCTGTGGGTGTTTGTGTGTTCAACTGAAGGGATGGAGAAAATGGTGAGGGAGAGGAAGATGGTAGAAATATTAATTAGAAAAGAGAAATGAAACATTTACATTTTCAGATACGTACTAAAGTTGGCCAGTGAAAATACTGTATAGGTAAAGTAGGTGAGATAGCACACTTAGATTTTTATYTACTGTACAAATTTGGAACAAGAAAAGGGTTAAGAGTCTCCTCCCAAGAGCTGTGATAGTTCTTTATTTAGTGATCCAGTTTTGGATAACATTTTTATGCCAGCATAAGGCCTGATCCTCCAAGATACCGAATGTCCTGAACTTCCATTAAATTGAGTGAGAGGTGAGGGGTGGGCTTGCTTCTTATAGAGCCTGGACATCATAAACTCATTTAGTAGGATTCTGATCCTGGGCAGATGGCAGTACCTGTTCATTCTGAATATAAGGCCACATTTTTGCACAGCTGCAGAAAGAGTGRTTTATGGCAGAGTCAATATAAAAGCTACTTGATTTGGAGCTGTCTCCTGCTATGATGGCAGTATGAAGTGTTTACATGAAGAGTAGAGGATTTGACATTCTGTTTCAAACTAAGATGTTGGCTCGGTGTTATGATATTTTAAAGTTTTCTTTTAAAAAGCATCAGGGAAAGAGTTTGCTGTCTCTGAAGTTAAAACCTGTGAAATTCTGGTTTCTGACATTCTTTTGCTTTCYCATGGAGAGTGCATGCCTTTCTGTAGTGCCCCTGCAATGACCTCCTCTCTAACCTGGATAGATTACCCATGAGGGGTCATTTGGTTTCCATCCTTGTGTAGCCATGGCCATCTCATTTAAAGGGACCCTGCCACATAGTTCTTTAAGTCCCCTCTGTGGTACAGTGACATTTATATATTCTGTTAGCAGATGTCATCTTAGTTATTTCCCTGATCCTTCCAGTGAGTGAAAACTGTGTTAAAAAAACCCAAAACAACCCAAAAGGAAAACAGAGCAAGGTAAATCATTGCTGTCACTCCGCGTCCCACATGCAAACAAACTCCATGCATATGTGGGGCAGTTGCTGTGTATTTGGATGTGGGGGATGTGGAAAAGTAAGGTATTTTGCTGTTCAGCCAGAACCARCTAAATTTGCATCGCAGTGTTTTGCTTCAGAACAGTCATGGTGATACTTGCTTTCTATGAATGAGTTTTCCTTTCCTCACTGTTAGAAGGCCCTGGGTGTGAGGCTCCCATTTTACTTGCCCAAGTACTTCCTATTGAGATGCTTTAGTACATCACAAAGTGTTTTTCTGGCCTGCTTAAATCTGGGACATTATCACGACACATTGTTTGATCTTGCTCTCTGATGTGTTCCAGCGTATTGCCAGTTTCTAGCAAATCTGCTGCTGCATGCTGCTGACAAAAGGAAGGTTCAAACCTGGTGATGGTCCCCTTGAAGACCTTGGCACCTAGCCTACTTGAATGTCACAGGCTTCTAGCAAAGACTGTCAGTTATATGCAAATGGGTTGAAACGCTTTTTATTTTGTGAAGTGGGTTATTGACCACTAGAATAAGAACATCTGAGCCTTTTCCTCTCAGTTGTAGTAAAAACTTAAGATTTGGCATAAACTGCAGTTTTTTGGGAGAAGGGGAAGCTTAGATCTTTCTACTCTAAGGCACTGAACTGGTTTAATTGAAAGAACAATTTGATTTGCTGCTGTAGCTGCTGCTACAGTAAAATGCTAGCAAATTTTTACTTCTCTCACCCAAACCAAGGATTTAATACTGGCAGGTGAACTTCTGAAGGCTGCTATCAAGTATACAGAGACAATAACTGTCTTGGAGGTGGAACTTTGTCAATATTTTTTGCCTTGGGCCAAAAACCATTCACAATAATGGAGTGCTAAAGCCCTGCTCAGAAATGTTGCAGCTAGAGAAAGGGGAATTTATTCCAAGTTTTAGAGTGCAGTATTTTGGTAGGATGTGTGGTTTCTTAATCATCCTTATGTTGAAGCATCAACCATCAAGACATTTGGGGGACACCTAAAGGCATGCTTCTTGTTCAGTAAGGGCTGCCCTTATACTTGAGGTCATGCAAAGCTGACTACATTACTGTCCTTAGTATTAGGCTATCATGTACGTTTGAGCCAAAATGTCTCTTCCTGTGCCCTGTAACCTGGGCAGCGGATTTATTTTTTATTATTTTAAAATATCCATAGTGGGACAGGGGAGAGAAAATKTCAAATTACAATAATGATAAGTTAAATAGATGTTTACAAAGCTACTTTGCCTGTTTCTTTCTGAAATGATTATGAAATGATAATCATAAAATGATTCGGAGAATAGCTAATAGAAGCCTCTTGGGATTGTTCATATAACATGTGAGTATTTTATAATACCATAAATAGCAAGCCAACTAAGCTCTTATAAACTTATTTTATTAATGCACATTGATTTATAATTATAATTATTAAGCCCAGGAATACAGACAAATGCTTGTTGTTTGGAAGCAGGTAAACAAAGAAGTAACTCTTAGCTGCAATGGGCAAAAGCAGGCAAGAGGGAGGGAACTCTCTGCTCTGGAGCGTGCCAACCCRGAGGTTGACTTTCCCCTGGTTAATACTGTGATAGACTGCGCTAAATGCTTTCTCTTCCTCTTTACCTCTCTTTGAAAATTAAGATTAACCATATGATACAATATCTCTTTCAAAAAACATATTAGGTGCCTGGATCTCAATTCCCCCTTTTATGGGCAGTGGTGGGATTTTTTTGCACTGTGCAAGTGCAAGAAGATCTCAGTTTGGTAAGACACATGGGAAAAGCTCTCCTTTATTGCTCCAAGCTCTGGCAGAAAACTAAACTCTAACACTCCCAGWCTTTAGCAGTGTCTTTGATGCCAGCATATGAATGCAGAAATAAACAAAAAGGGACCGTGTTAGTTTCAGCTGTTTCCAGTAATCAGCAAAGAAATACCAGTAGATGGGTTTTTCTAAATTAAAAAAAAAATAAAATATAAAAACTAAAAAATACCCTTAGAAACCGATCTTTCTTTTCTTTTAGTCTTTTAAGGCAGAATTAAAACAGTTTGAGAGTAGGTGACTTTATTCTCCTAAAGGCAAGAAAAGTCTAATACAAACATTATATGCACGCTATATTATTTTTACTGAGTTCCAGTACTGAAATTCTTTTGAAAGCAAGCTTATTCTTAGGGAGCATCATTGGAACAAGATATTTGGTTTATTGTGTATTATGTTTCAACCAGTTTAGGAAATTCTAGCTTTTTTAAGTGTCTCTGATAGTTTTGAGTGTGCAGTCCTCATTTTTACGTGGCTTCTAATGTAGTTAGTGAGGCTCAGGTCCTCTTTTTGCAACTGCAAACCCACCTGTGTATGTTCCTCTGATGTGTGTATGAGTCCTGYTGACAAGGATGTATGCATGTCAGAAAGACAGTAACTTCATTTCTCAAAGGTTAAGCATACACCTTTCTTTAAATATATGAGTATTCCCAGGGCATTTTAAAATTGTGCTTCGATTTTAAATAATTCATTGGCTTAAAATCTGCACCCTTAAATCTCAGATTTGTGTTTTTAGATTAATTGCAGGAAAGGAAGATCCTGACCATGACTGGCAGTCAGCTTTCTGATACACAGAGAAGTTCACTCTAGAGCTCTGTGGAGTTTTCGTATGAATAAAATGGGTATTATGAAGTAAGGCGCTTGGATGGGAAATGTTAATCCAACCAGATTCTAGTGTCTGGTTTAAGGCTGCATAGATACATCTGGAGGTCTTCTGGCTGTAAATGTAGTCCCATCCAAAGAGTCAAGAAGTGCATTTTGTTAGATATGCAAGGTTTTCTACTTCAGAAGTAGTTGAGTGTGTGCCATGAATCTCACTACCTAGGTATAGCTTTCATAATATATCCAGTATTATTTGTTATTCCGTATAATATCTACTAATGCAATGTTGTATTTTTTTTCACATAGATAGAACCAAGTCATAAAACTTAGATTTTATTTTCCATTACAGCTGCAAATCAGTGCCATGTATATGTATAGTATTTTCTGTAAGCAGAAGTATTAAAACAGTTTTTGCAGCTAACTTGCTTGTTTACCGTTTTGCAGCTAAGTGTTAATATTCTTATCATTATTGCTGAAAAATGAGTATCCTCTGTAGTGTCATGGCCTCTTGTATTTTAGTATTCTAACATACTTAACGGGGTTCCTTGTTTAAATACATTCATGTTTGGATCAGAAAACACAAACCCTCACAGATCTGCATTTTGCCATCCATGCACTTGATAATTTTTATGAAAAGACCAAACAGCAAAAGGCAAAGCCTTGAGGTCTCCCCTCACATTTTAGCAAAGATTTAACAGCAGGATGACATAGTGAATAWGGGCCTGCTTCTGTGATTTGCTCAGTACCTCCTATGATTTACTCTTGGTGCCAATAAGGGCAGGCAATATTTTGCCGAGGATATGCATCCTGTGGTAGGAGCAGGTCCTAAGAGTTTTACAAAACACACTGTGAGGCAGCAACAGAAGTTGGAATCTAAACAAAACCACGCTTTTCAAAATAAAAGGAACAAATATGTTTTATATTGTGGCCTTTGGGTTTTTTTTTGTTGTTTGTGTTTGCTTTTTTTTTTAAGTTATGATAGCTGAGGTACGTGCTACTTAACCGTATTGAACAATACTGAGTAAGTCACTCGACCGTGGCTGAAAAGCTGAGGACCCAGCCGGGGCCGTGCTGCATGTACTCCAGAGCACACTCCCGTTAGCAAAAAACGTTCCACTGCAGGYGCTGGATGAGAACTTGCTGTGCCCCTGCGGTGGAAGGGAAAACACTGTCCCATACTGCCTGTCGTGCTCCTTTCCTTTACCTGTAACCTTTTCCCTACATTGTCAATGCCTGTATTCTGCACCGAGGAGTACATAGATGCCGAGATTGAACTATTAAAATGGAACAGTATTTGAGCTTTTCAAGCACAAACTAAAAACWGATGAAAGCACTTTTTCTGTTCATTTCCTTTAATGCTCTCCACAACCCACTCAAACTAAAATAATTGTACAAAAATCTAACATATCCTTTGGAACAAGGAGGTGATTTTCCTCTTTCTCCTCTCTCCTTTTACACAGGTGATTTTAAACATCTAGGGCTAGACAGCTCTGATGAAAGCTGTTTCTCAAATGTTTGTGTGGCACTGATTTTACATTACTGGATCTCTTGCCCTCTAACCTTGTATCTTTCTTTCAGCCTGGTTAGGGGAACAGTTGCTGGATTAAAAAGATGCGTTTAGTGGGCCAAATTCTTTCCTCTTTTATACCCATGCTATGTCAAGAGAGTCTATGAGTTTGTACTTGTGTTAGTGAACGTAGAATTGKATTTTGCCTTTATCTGTTTTACTTTATGCATTTATTTTTGTCAAAGCATATTGTATTTACTCACAGGTGTTAGTTATCATAGCAATAATTTTTCTTCATTTGTTTTGGTACCTCTAGGAACATTTACTTGTACACGGACAGCTTGCTCCTGTTGTGTATCCTGCTCTTTTCCAGATACTAAGTCACATGAGAAAACAAATCACAGCATGTTTTTGTGGTACTACTTTTTAGTTAGCTATTGATGTACTTTCCACAGGTGTTCTATGTGATCAAAAATGTGACTAAACTGAAATATGAGAGGTCATACATCCACAGGGGTTAGTGATTTCTGGCCATAATGCTAACAATAATGATACTTAGCTGGGACGCAGTAAATAAGCATGTAAGTTAGGAATACTCTATGTCTGTTTAGATGTCTGTTCAGGATTGGGATTTGTCTCCTTATTAACACATGGCCGCACTATAAAAATGTTCAAGAATTCATGTTCTCCGTGGTATTTGATTATACTGTCCATAAACCTCTGAGAAACATCACCTGCCATAAAGTCGATGAAAAACAAAGATGGAATTAAAGAAAACCCCRAGCTCTTTCAGCAATTCATGCCTGGCTCCAACATTCTGCATGTTATTTCTCTACAGAAGGGTTCACATATTCATCTAACCAAGAAAAGATACTTCCTTGAATAAATGCATACRTGTGCTGTGAGTTCCTTATGTTCAGGCAAAGATGACTCTGGTTTGATTCAGAACCTTTCACCTGCCGAACTAAGCTCTGACTACATAATCAATGGGGAAGTGAGACCTTCTTAGACTGAATTAATTTCCAGGTTTATCTTTGCTGTTATCGAYGAATATTTTGTCATTAATATATAACAGTGTTTAAAATGAAATGAAATGCATGAAATTATAGCCAAGACATTTTTGGTAAGCATTATAGCATTTTAATGTTAATCTGAAGCAATTAAAGGCCAGATCTCAAACAGATGAAAGCACTCTACRTCTCCAGTGTTAGGAGACAAGTTAGTTGAAAATGATTTCTGAAAAAACCACAAGCTATTGATTGTGTTATTTGTGAGCATGGTTATTATGAGCATCTTAAATGCTATTCCGTTTTCCTGTCCTTAAAGCAAACACACAAACAAAACCACAGACAATATGCAGGAACTTACTGCTGCTTTCACGTAACGATGGTGTTTCATTGCAGCCTTTTTGTGGTTAGAATAACTGAGTTGGGGGTCATGGCACATAAAATAAAAGCTATGAAAGGGCATGTCTTTTGAAAAAGAAAACAAAGTTGTAAATAGAAGGCTACTGAAAATTAAAATGATAAATTGAAAAATAATGTGATTGAGCTTTTTCTGAAAATGCAGCTAAATTTGCTGCTATTATTTAGGCTGCAGCACTATGAGCAGTGACTTTATTTGGGGGAAGAAATGCTAGAGATTTTATTCYTTGCCATTCCCATTTGTTTCCTGGCATCTTCTGATGATGTTTTTCTCTATTTTTTCAATTATTATTTGCTAAATATATTATGACATTTTATTTACCTTTGTCCAGAGCTTTGAGACCTCTGTGTGGCTTCGCCATTGTAGCAATTTCACAAATAAATCACCAATCATTGTGCAGAAATATCACAGTTTACATGAAGACAGCATTATCTTCTTTATGATAGAAGGAGCAGGTTTATACTGGATAGTTGGATTACTACATCTGTAGGTATGCGTACAGAATACACCCGCTCGTATCTTTCTTTTTAATTAGCACTTAGTAGTTTTTATTAAAGCAATGTGTTACGGAGGGATTTTGGAAGTACAGTGGTGGAATCTACATTCTTCAATAAGACAGTTCATTTTATGGACATACGTTATTTCTGCGTGTGTAAAATAAGGATACATTGTTAGTCTTTTGTTAATTTCCACATAATTAAACATTATTATCTATTTACCAATGAATAGATGTGATCTGTTTACAATATCAAAGATGTGTATAAAGCACCCAGCTATAGCTGAAGCTCTAATTAAAATACATCATTGTTTGTCATGGTTTTAAGGCGAAAATTAAAAAGCGTTGCCAAATTAATCTTCAATCAAGAGTTCATTAATTAGCTAACCTTCTGTAAATGGGCTGCAGTTTGATGACAGCTCACTACAGGACCATTTAAATGAATTCCTGATTGTATCAGTCAGACAGGGTAAAAGAATTAGATCTGAGGCTCTTTTGCAGTAGTTCCTGCAAACATTTCCCCAACATTTAATGCACACAATGGATGTTAAACTATTTTAAGGTGACGAATACTTTTTATTACTGTCCCAAAGTCTGTTACTTCTTGCTGTATATCAAGAGGAAGTGTATAACGTTGCCAAGGTTTCATGGTCCTAAACAGAATATTGCAGAGGAATATGCTTTGTAACATAGTAATAAGCAGTTGCTTGAAATAACATCATAACTTTCCATGAGAAAAACGTTTTGAACAAATTATTGATTATATAATAGTCTTTAGTAAAATTTACTTTGCTTCTGTCATGAATTTTAAAATATGAGGGCTTAAGTGGTCAGGTACTTCAGTTGCTTTTGTGCTGGCAACATAAAATTTCTGGACCTCTAGACTATCTGGAAATGTCTGCCATGAAAGTGACAAATTAAAGATGTTAGTGCTAGATTAGGGTATATTTCTGTGTTACTTTAGTGCATGTAATATCTATCTAGACCCATCACAAGGCTTAAAAAAGAAGTTTAGAATGGGTTGTAGCAGTTAATACATGATTTAGTGACTCCTTTTGTGATAAATAGGGGGGATTGGGATTTTTTTTTTTGCATGTATTTAGTCTGTATGTATGCCTTTTGTGGTTCTGTGTGAACATGTGTTTTATGAAAAGTACGGTCAAAATAACAGTCTCTATTTACTCTTGCCAAAAGTTCTCCTTCTAAACTTTGTGTAAACACACATTTAGTTAACATTTGGGTTGGTTATCCTCTTAGTGAAATAAAAAGGTTTGAATTTTTTTGGGGGGTGGGTGCAGTTATTTAGTTAGTAGATTCATATACTCAAAACTCTTTGAAACGAAAGTATTAATTAAGGCCAAGAAAGACTGCATGTCAAAGCACTAAGTGACATATTGCATATTATGACACCTCAGATGTCTACAAATTGAACAGCCATGGTGATCTTTTTCTCCCCCATATAAATATTTCCATTTGTTTTGTATTATATATACCGATRTTATTAACCAGTTATGTGTAATTGATATATTATTCTAAGTTATTGTAAAATATCTCCCCGTCTTGTTTGTGTAAATAATAGAAGTATGTTAAAATACAACTTAAGCTGAATTTATATTTTTCTGACCAGTTGTACATTTTTCTGACCATTGTACATTTTTGTTATCATCTGCCATGAGACGATAACCTTGTCCAGCACTGCTACATCTGTTAAGCCTATCTTGCCAATTAAACCACAGAGCTGGTGTGGGTTTTTTTCTTAGTCAAGGTGTTTATATCAGCATTTCATACAGATACAGTAATCCAGTGTGAAGGAAAATCAGTTTTTTTTCCTCTGTGCTGATTTGCATATGTATGTCAAATCTAGCTATGCCATTTTTTATAGTATTGAGGAAAACAAAATKACCTTTACTCAAGTTCTTAATAGTGGAAGGTTCTTATGGTCTGAATTTTCAGGTGGTGGGGGCAAGAGTCTGGAAGAGCAAGCGTTTGCTGATTACGCCACGGATGCTCGCAACAGCCTGATACAGTCTAATACACTAAAACTCTCTATGCCTTCCTGTTATAATTGCATCTCTGCTCAAGGCTACTATAGTTAGGCTACATTAAATCTCATTGTCAGTCAGGCTGCATAAGGCTCAGGAAGCTCACGGGCTGGAGCTGGGCAATGTGATCTTCCTCAAGAGCAACTTCTCTCACTGCTACTTGCTTGTCTTCTCACAGACTGCTACATTACTGTGTACATAATGGACACCCCTTACATAAATTATGTAACTTGATTTCTCCCCCTGTCTGACAGATGCAATTTGCTTAAAAATAAATATGAGCCTGGTAATCTAGGTTGTCCATTCTCCTTTTAGCTAACTGCACATATTAGTTACCGTATTGAAGAAGAAGCAAAAAGTCACTAATTCAGTTATAAACCAACATACAGCGCACATGTAGGAGATGGGTCATGTACACTTAACATGTATGATAAAATATAGGAGCTTTCAGCAGGGCTTCTATCAAAATAATTATCTAAGCAATTATCTGTGCTATTCAGCTAACTTTTGCATGCGGTGGTGTTTCTATGCTTTTGTGTTCGTCAACCTTACTGCTTTGAGTTCTCTTAGGAACTATTAGACTGACAGTTTTCAAATTGTGCAGAAAAGACAAAGAAAGAGAAAAGGGCTTTTTATAGAAAATTGTGCCTTTATTACAGGTAGTTAATAAGTATTAATATCGTAAAAAAATCAATGGGTTAAATGCAGTTGTATGATTTTAACTGGTGCACAGATTTCGATCCTGTGTGGCTTGCCTGCATTTTCAGGAGGTCGTCTCTCAGAGTCTCAACACTGCAGTTCTTTTCCTCCCAACTGCAACACTATGTATGAAAAAAACGAAAGGACAAGCAAACACTGATGTGCCCTGCTTGTGTGAATTTTGCAAGCAATATTCCTGATCCTGTAGTTTGACACAAGCAGGAACATAAACAAACTGTCCCTGAAGCATGCACTTCAGGATCATTTTGTCATTCAACTCTATAGTAATAATAATCATAATTGTTAAAGTTGCAGCTTGTTGGCTTCTGTATGTATATCAAATTAGATATGTTTTAATTCTTGGCTCTTCAAAGGATACTTATGTATGCTGATGAACTGCCATTACCTAGGCTTCAGGCAACAGTATCTGTTGAATTTTGTGTACAGACAGAAGAGTGCATACTAATGATTCTATACTTTAAAAGACAAAAACTATTTTATTTTGTGTGAGGATTTGTGTTGTTCTCAGTCTTCTTATATGAAACCTTTTTCATTTTAAGAATATGGGCTTTTTCTAGTGATAAACTTTATATTATGCAAAGGAAAACCTTGCAAAGAATAATACAGTCTTTTATTAAAAAGTTTACTGCGTTGTCATGGCAGTTTTCTTTTAGTGCATTGTGGATGGGCAGAGAAGGACAATTCATAGGTGGGAAACTCCACTAATACATTTATATTTAGTGGTTGCAGCCTCCTTCCCAGCTCCTGGCAAAGCCTTGAGAAAAGTAAACCATGTGCTTTTGTACTGTCATATTTGATTTGGACTATATTCTCACTGTTGTTTGAAGCTAACATGAAATGCAGTGTCTGCATGACCCATTTTAGCAGCCCATTATCATAATTTCACTGTCGTATGGCCACTGAGTTAATGTACTTACAAATGACAGAGAAAGTGTGTTACATGACCTTAGGGTTTTCAAAAATTAAATGACGTAGGAGGTCGTATTTCAAAGAATTGTTAAAGAGTAGGGTTTTGGGGGCTTGGCTTTTGGCTTTTTTTCCGCCCTCACCTTAAAGTGTCATGGCTTGTAACAACAAGAAGGTATATTTGTTCCTTGATAGACAAAAATACTAAAAGTTTAAGCTTTTTCAAGGTCTGGATTTTAGCCATTAACTTATTATTTTTGGGTAATGTGAAAGTCCAAATGCAATCTATTTTAATTATTTTAATTATTTTAATTATTTTTTTCATTGTCATTTGTCCATGTTCCTGGTATAATTAAGTTGTCTTTTGTATTTATGTATTTTGCTGGGCATGGGGTTTTTTGTTTGTTTGTTTCTTTGTTTGTTTTGGTGGTTTTTAAAAGGATTATTTTGAATGAAAGCAGCAAAGCAAGTATGTTTCCTGGATTTGCTAAAATGGGGCTGTCTTCTAGTTGATCATGTGATGTGATAGTGCTGGGAATAATCTTGATTTGAAAAATGATCTTTTTAAAAAATAGCTTTCTTAATTTGAGTTTAAACCAGATCTGAATGTGTTTCTTAATTTAAGCAAGTGACATTGGCATTTTATCAGTGCACAGTGTCCCCATACTTCCCAAATTTTATGGTGTCATGCACTTACATTGCTAAAACCCACCATAGTGAGTGATTGATGTTTCTTTCATCACAGAAGGGGTTACATTGAGGGTAAACCACAGTGGCTATGATATATGTCCAGTAAATGAGGAAACGGCAGGAGAAACCACAAACATGTAGTCCAAGTGGCATATCCTCACCTTTTCCTCATAAAGTTAGGTATTGAAACCAACTGGCTTATCTTTCTCTTACCCTTGTGAAGTTGGAAATCCTGTAGGCAGCACTCTGCTTGAAAGGCCTCTYCATGGTTCTCCTGCTTGAACTAGAGTTTGTACAAATAAACAAGTATTTTTCTTTTTCCATAGAAATAGACAGAAGTCTGGCTTATTGTAAAAAAAAAACCAACCAACCGAACAAACAAAAAACCCAACCTTTGTTGTGATTAATATATTCTCTGAAAGTGAAACTATGTGACAAGCAGAAGGAATCCCATCATTTCATTTAAGGACATATTTGGCAATGATAGAAACATAARGTGGGAAAAGGATCTACCTAAGCTCGATCTCCTTTACCACCCACAGGCCAAGTGATTTGTGACTCTCGAGTCGGGTTTCTTGTGTGGGCTTGCATAGGAACCCGCAGTAGGTTGCAGAGTCGTTGTGTGGTTCGGTAGATGAGTTGTGTGAGCATTATTTTGGCTTGGAAACCTTATCCAGGCAGAAGCCACTTTTATGTAAGTGGAAATTTTGTCTGAACAAGGACTGGAAGATGAATCAATATTCTTTGCTCAACCAGTGTTACAAGCCCTCCAGCCCCTGACCCTACTGACAGAAATGGTTTTATTTAAAATTGCTAATTTTTGAGAATGCTCCCAAATGTTATCTTAACAGGCTAATGCACCTTGAATTGGTTTGAAGATAAAATGTGATTGCCATGTGTGCCTAGAAATTACTGCCTTAAATAAATTTGGGAGCTCAAGACAATTGTCTTTAAAATATTATTTTCTGTTTTTCTATCTATATAATTTCATAGCAAAGCTAAATAATAATGTAACAATAGCAAAAACAATAATACCAGAATTTATTTGCTGAGTTTAACATTGTAAAATTGCTTTGTTGCTTGGTTTTCTCTGGCACTAAGGGACTGCTCTCATTTTACACCCAGGCAATCCCATTGATTTCAAATACAATCTAAAGGGGTTGTCTGCTTATAATAGAGGGCAGAATTTGACTTTCATTGCTGGGTGTAAATGACGGCAGAATTTAACTTTAAGGTCTCAGTCCTGCAGGAAACCCCTAAGCACAGCTCTGTTCATTAAAGAACTTAGCCATGCTTTTAACCTTAAATAAGATTCCTCTGCTCSTGTGTATGTTTTGCAGGGCACTTAGGCATGCGTTTAAATTTCATTAACATTGGTGTGCCTAAGCACTTTGAGGCAGGACACGTGCACAGCTGCAGGGATAGGAGTAGTTTTGCCRAATTCAAAGGCGTGAGCTGTGTGGTAGGTATACCTGACCTGAGCGTGGTGGCACCTCCTGCCTCCAAGTGCCCCGTCCCTGCTGGACTGTGCTCCTTCAGCAGTCGGCGGGGTTCACTTGTGACTCTT
>JASVER010000049.1:7021071-7078571 GCA_030449065.1 Oceanodroma leucorhoa | reverse complement strand
CTGCTAGAACCACGGAGGTTGTTCTTGTTACAGTACCTTGTCTACTTTTCAGAGCCATTGCATTAGAATTAGAGAGTAGGCAGTTCTAGTATTTTGCCCCCCATTTTGCTGGAATTAGAAATGAAAGGCACAAACCACTGTAGCACGGTTATTTGGTTGTCTGATAGTCTGTGCTGCTCCTCAGCCATTTTCATAACTAAGCCATATTTTTCCACTGTAGTGACATTGTAATACAAACACACACACGGATTTGTAGCATCTGTGCCAGAATTTTGTATGAACATTTGTATATACTAATATAGAAAATTCACAAATCTTCCAGCAGGCATGTTAACCTCTCACAATGTGAGATTTTGGATTCTTTTGTAAAACTCTCGTGACTCTGTATTCTGGAAACATATCTCTAAATACTWTTTTTCCTCTCCCTCTCATTTTTCTGTAATGAGGGAGATGTGTGGCTATAGATTGTCTTTTCTATCCGTACGTTTTTGCCCAAGATGTGAAATGTGTTCTTGTGTGCAGTGGAAGTCGCCCCCAGCCTAGAGTGCAGTTTGTGCAAGGTGACAGTGTGAGTTGTGAAACTTCTGCAGCTGCTGTCTCCTGTTGGCTGGGTAAATATTAGAAGCTGTGGAAATACATCTGTTGAAGAACAGTGAACATTCACATCGCACCACTATTGTTTAGTCCCAGAGTAGGCCCTGATTTAGTGAACAATTTTAGACTTAAACCTATCCCTATTTGTTGAAACTATGAAATATGTATTTCAGTGAAAATTATTTCAGTATTCAACTGCTTTACTGAATTGTGGCCTTCAATACTTAAGTGTTTCTTCTGAATAAATTTATTTGTTCGGAGGATTTAAAATCGGGTCTTGAAGAGTTTACTACATTTAATTTTGTACGCTGTTAAAAACAAGTACCATTGTTACTTTTTGTCCTTTCAAAATAATGTATTCAATGCTGAATCCCTTTTTGAATGGACAAGAATACCTCTGTAGAGACAGATTCCTTCAAAAGCACCAGTCCGAGGTTACAGAAAGGTTTTGTGTGAGAATATTTGTATTATTAACCACATCCTTACATTTCAGATCTCTGTCTGCATTTTCAAACAATGGATGTGTATTTATAGTGTAAATATTCTCACTGAAGCAAACACAATGTGCTGTGCTACTCACATGTACAATATACAGCGTCTCATGTCCACTTGGATTAGAATGCACAGCTTTTAACACTGCTCAAAGATGACAGTGTATCTATGGGGAAGCATTGGCATCCAGAAGGCACATTTTATAGGCAAAAAATATTAGCAAGACTTAGTAAAAAGAAAAGAAATACAAACTGCTCCCCCTAATTTTTAGTTGTCTGGAATTTGAAGCTTTTTCCCCTTTTTCCACCGTGCATTTGCCTGAGCCTCTGCATGCACAAATGTGAAGGAAAAGAAAAGCTGACATTATCTTCTGTAATTTCTTCCGCTTTGGATATAGTTTTTGTTGAGGGGGATCACTGCTTATATCTGCTCTTGGTATTTCTGTGTGATTTCAGGACACATGTAAACCAGCAGAGTCTTTACAGACGCAGGAATATCTGGAGAAGATTGATGAGAGTTTCTTGGTCACATAAAGATACTCTGTCTGAAATCTGTTTGTCTATTGAGCTACCTATTATAATTTAGGGGGAGAATCTGAACATCTCACGCTTTTATTTGAGGTAGAATAATATTACTTGTCTCTGCAAGTAGTTATAATAGGAACATTTTTACTATGTTTAAAATTCTGAAGCTTACTTATTTGTCAAATTTCTGTGAGAATTTTAGTAAAACATACCTGGTTTTAGAAATTAACATTCTTCATTTTGTATGCTTCTGAATTATCTCTATCAGAAACCTTTTCAGTGAGAGAATTGCACTGACCTTGCAAAATACCATATGTTGAGTGTGCTGCTATTCATCTTATAAACATTAGTAGTCTTGAATGAAAAAGTATTGTGTGTATCCTATGGTAACTAAAGGAGTTAAATAATATCTTTTTGATTGCAGTGATAGAAATTAAACATTTCAGGTAAGTTACTCTCTTTTTGGTTAAGAAGCATTATTTCTTTGTGTTATTTCACATAACAAGTGCACAGACATGTGGGCGTGCACATCATGTAAATTCATTTTTTTTCAGAATCTGGCTTAAATTCTGAAATCATAGAAAACCAGAGTCCTGGCCAATCGTACGTTCTTAACTCTTATATTGCAGTATATATTGGTAAGGCAGTGAACTCAATCATGTAGTAGTCTCAGCAGAACGTAAGACTAGGAAAGTAAGTGAAAGACAGATATTTCACCCTAACACTCAGTTTCTTTGCTTTGACAGTTTAACACTGACCTTTCATGTAGTTTTAATGTTGCTTGTGTGGTTTAGCTCCTCTTATTTTTATGGTAAAGTGCAAAAGTACCAGAATAGAGAAGACACGCTGTCATGAATAAATAAAGGAAAATAAAAGATACGGCAGTGGCTCAACTAGAGTTGCTACTTAAGCAGATATTTAGATGGTTATATATAGCAATTACAAAAATATATATTTATGCAATTTAGAATTAAGTGAAGATTTGTAGTCAGATAATTCACCTGGCTTCTTACAAAATGCTGTATCAACTATAGCAACATTCAGCATCTTACAACAATTCCTTACATCTATTTATTAAAAATATTGGGATGTGAAAATTAGAGAAATTTGGCATAGGTTAGTRAGAAGATAGCTGTTCATAAAAGCTCAGAATGCGGGCCCCCTCGGTTTTCAGCTTCTACATGGTGACTGTCTGCTGACCATTATGAAGTTTGTTTTGTTTTGTTTTGTTTTTTTAAATAAAAATGCCAGATGGTAACTGTCCATTTTTATGCATTTTAGGCCTCAGAGTTTTTTTATTTTTTTATTTAAAAGTAATTTCAGAATCAGAAACCATATTCTTCTATAACTGTTCTTTACTTTTCTGAAACTTAAAAATGTCTTGTCTTTTGCTGTTAGAAATTACTGAAAACAGGTGTRTTTAATGACAGAGCTAAGAGACCTTAGACTGTAGCTGTGGGACTGAATTCTACTTGCATACCTAGAGTTCAGAACTGCAGCAGTAGTACTGTGCTCAAATACCTGCAGAGTGTTTCAACAGCAGCATTACTGCAATTACTGGGAAGCTGACTCACTTCTTAGTTCTTTTACTATTACTGTATTTTATTCTTCATTTTATGGACTAAATGCATTTTTAAGAATATTTTTTTCTGGTTTTATAATGCTTGTCTGGCATCTTCCTGGCCTTTGGCTCCAGGATGATTTCTGTAGTGGCTTCTATTGTGCTTGATGCTCACCAGTCCTTTTAAACATATTAGAAAACACCTGAGCCTGACACATCTGTAAGGAATTGGGCCCTGCTTAACACTTTTTTAAAAACCAAAAGATCAAATTCTCTTCTGAAAAAAATTGACACTTAGAGGACAGATGAAAGATGCAGTGGGCATCTTAAGGTTCAGTACTAGGTGGACTACTTTTCTACTTTATCTTAAAAGATCAGAGTGAAGTAATTAGGGGCTGCATTAAGACTGAATTATAAAGGTGAATACAGAATGCAGTACTGGCCATAATACTGTTACTTTTCTAAAAAAAACCCCAAAATCATATTTCGAAGAGTGTTCATATTACAATGAGAAGATTATTTTTCAGAAAAGAAGTTTCAGAATATGTTAACAACTGTGTACAAAAAGAAGCTCAACTTGTGCTTATGCTCCCCCCAACTCAAGAAGACTTCAGCTTTGTTAACATGGTAATATGTCTTTTCTTCATATCACATAGGAGCAGAAGTGCCTCTTTTTCTGCCTTTCTTTCAGTATTGTACCATGGAAGGACATAGCCCACATTTCAGCATCACTTGCTGCACACTTCACCTGACAAGGAGGCATTTTTTTATTCGGTCACTGAAAATCATTCACAATCCATGTCTTCTACCTTGACATGCTTATAAACGATCTACATTCCATTATCATTGTGATTTTTTTAAGCTTCTTTTACAAAACTGGAGGGAAATGTGTACAAGTATGTTTTCTGCTTTGCAATGGAAGTGTACATTTATCACTTAGGTACATGTAAGCCACTTCTGTGAATTGAGCCCTTGGAGTAAATGTGTTTTGATGTAATGGCCATCTGCTCATGAATATCACATTTGCTAGTTTAAAAAATAGTTTGATATAGATAAACACATAGTTTGGTGAGATTATGTAGTTTCACCAGGTGGCAATACAATAGCAAAGTTTTATTTTTACCATAAGCCAATAATCAAGCTGGGATGGAGGTCTCAAGTTTTTTGTTTGTTGCTTTTTAAAATTAATCTCTAACATTTACTTTTAGTTGCTGACTGCTGTTTTCAAAATGGTAAATGCAGGACCCCCGTCAGATCATAACATGAGGCAAAGTATATCCTAGCCATTTCAGAAAACGATCACAGTCTTGCTTCTCTTTTCACCTTGTAAAAATGAAAGCTGTTCTGCTCTCAGATGGACCCAGTACAGCCAGCCATCAGGAGACCCTGGAACAGCTAACCTGACACACTTGCCCCGTATAGGTCCATTAGAGTCAGGTGTCAGTGACACAGAARTGGCCCTTGAAGCTGTAGCGAAAGCCAGTTTGCTGGAAAAGACAGCCCTGACGAGATGGAGTTGGCCAAGCCAGTGGTTCTGAGTGCCTAGGTCTGAGGGGTGCAGGTCAGCTGCAATGTGTTGCGCATACGTAGTGCAGTAAATATAGCTCAGTGCCAGGCCATTTTTTAAGTTGATAAAAACTGGTTTAGTAGGCTCTTTGTTTGATTTTGGTTTTGATATTATGGTATCTACTGTGGTCCTGGCACATATTTTACTGCTGAAGTCAAAGTTTATTCTTAGATAGCACTGATATCAAACTGTAACCAGGACAGAGTATATGGATTTATAGGTGGAGTGTGTGAGTGATGGTGAGTTTGGTTTCTGGAAATATCTTCAAAATTCGGCTTTATGGTTACTGCTTTTAGTACAGAAGACAGCAACARTGTAAAATGTGTGTGCTCAATAACTTTGTCTTGTTTTACCCCCCACTCTCCCCTCCTGTATTTTAGCATATGTTCCTGAGGAGGAATTGAAAGCAGCAGAAATAGATGAAGACAGCGTGGAAGATGATGGGCTGTCTCTGGACATCCAGGAGAATGAGTATTTGTGCAATGAAGAAGCAGAGATCAAAGAGGCTCAAAGCTACCAGAACTCCCCAGTCAGCACTGCAACTAATCAGGATGCAGGCTATGGTTCGCCGTTTAGTGAAAACAGCGATCAGCTGGCCCATTTCAAAAGCACTTCCTCTAAAGAAGAGAAAGAGGATCCTCAGTGCACAGACAATGTTTCCTATCCACAGGACAGCTTGGCACAAATAAAAGCTGTGTATGCAAATTTGCTTTCAGAGACTTGCTGGTCCAGTTTAGCTTTGGACTTAAAGAAATCCAATCCAACCAGCAGCAACAACGGAATCAGCCAGAATGAAAACACCACCAGTACTGACACCAGTGCCAATTCACAGAGCACTAGTACTACCAGTACCAACACTAGTACCAGTACAACTACCAGTAATACTAGTAACAGTAATAGTAACAGTGGTGGCTCGGGTTATGACTGGCACCAAGCTGCATTAGCTAAAACTTTGCAGCAGACCTCATCATACGGACTTCTCCCAGAGCCTAGTCTTTTCAGCACAGTACAGCTTTACCGGCAAAACAATAAACTTTATGGGTCTGTGTTCACGGGTGCTAGCAAGTTCCGATGCAAAGACTGCAGTGCAGCCTATGACACACTGGTGGAACTAACAGTGCACATGAATGAAACTGGACATTACCGTGATGACAACAGAGATAAAGAAGCTGATAAGACCAAACGGTGGTCAAAGCCTAGAAAACGATCACTTATGGAAATGGAAGGCAAAGAGGATGCCCAAAAAGTGCTGAAGTGCATGTACTGTGGGCATTCRTTTGAGTCTTTGCAAGACCTCAGTGTCCATATGATAAAAACAAAGCATTACCAGAAAGTGCCTCTGAAGGAGCCAGTACCAGCCATCACTAAATTGGTCCCTTCCACCAAAAAGCGAGCACTTCAGGACTTAGCTTCACCTTGTTCACCTGAGCCAACAGGGATCACTGCAGAAGCTTCACTGGGTGAGTCTGCAAAGGATCAGAAAACTGCCAACCCCTATGTGACTCCAAACAACCGCTATGGCTATCAAAATGGTGCTAGCTACACTTGGCAGTTTGAGGCACGCAAAGCCCAAATACTGAAATGCATGGAATGTGGCAGTTCCCATGACACTTTGCAGCAGCTCACTGCTCACATGATGGTCACTGGTCATTTCTTGAAGGTGACCAATTCTGCTTCCAAAAAAGGTAAACAGCTAGTATTGGACCCTGTGGTGGAGGAGAAGATACAGTCTATACCTCTTCCACCCACCACCCACACAAGGCTACCAGCCTCCAACATTAAAAAGCAGCCCGATTCCCCAGCAGGCTCCACAAACTCGGAGGAAAAGAAAGACCTAGAGAAGGAAAAGGTGGTGGTCAGTGAAACGGAGAAAAAGATTAAAGAAGAGAATGAGGACTCCACAGAGAAATTTGAGCCAACAACTTTGTATCAGTACCTCAGAGAGGAGGACCTAGATGATAGCCCTAAAGGCGGAATAGACATATTGAAATCCCTGGAGAACACGGTGACAACAGCTATCAGCAAAGCTCAGAATGGAGCCCCTTCCTGGGGAGGATATCCCAGTATTCATGCAGCTTACCAGCTCCCAGGAACAGTCAAACCCCTTCAGCCTGCGGTGCAGAGCGTTCAAATGCAACCATCTTATGCCAGCAGTGTAAAATCACTGTCGTCAGAACACAATGCACTCATCCATTCCCCAGGCAATCTCACACCGCCACCTCACAAGAGCAATGTATCTGCTATGGAAGAACTGGTGGAGAAAGTTACAGGTAAAATCAGCGTGAAAAAGGAAGAAAAGCCTTTGGAGAAAGAGAAGAGTTCTCCAGTCAAACCCCTGTCACCTGCTGCTAAAGAAAACAAGGACTTCCCAAAAGCAGAAGAAATAAATAACAAACAGCAGCAGAAGAGGAGCTCTGAGACAGAAGTTCAGAAGGTCAAAAAGGATAGTCCAGCAGAAGCACATACGCCAAATGGTACAGAGCCACTTAAAACAAAGGTTGCAAACGGCTGTAACAATTTAGGAATCATCACAGATCATTCACCTGAGCCATCCTTCATTAATCCATTGAGTGCTTTACAGTCCATTATGAATACCCACTTAGGCAAAATTTCTAAGCCGGTAAGCCCCTCTCTGGACCCTTTGGCCATGCTGTATAAAATTAGCAACAGCATGTTGGACAAACCCATTTACCCAGCCACTCCGGTCAAGCAGGCTGATGCTATTGACCGGTATTACTACGAGAACAGTGATCAACCTATTGATTTAACCAAGGCCAAAAACAAACCTCTTGTTTCCAGTGTGGCTGACTCTGCCTCRTCCCCGCTCAGGGAGAGTGCCCTGCTGGATATTTCCGATATGGTGAAGAACCTCACAGGGCGTTTGACACCCAAGTCTTCTACTCCATCTACCGTGTCGGAGAAGTCTGAYGCTGACGGGAGCAGTTTTGAGGAAGCTCTGGATGAACTGTCACCAGTACACAAGAGGAAGGGCAGACAGTCCAACTGGAACCCTCAGCATCTTCTAATCCTTCAAGCTCAGTTTGCTTCCAGCTTGAGGGAGACCCCAGAAGGCAAATACATTATGTCGGACTTAGGTCCACAAGAGCGGGTACACATCTCTAAGTTTACTGGTCTTTCCATGACCACAATTAGCCACTGGCTGGCGAATGTGAAGTATCAGTTAAGGAGGACAGGTGGAACTAAATTTTTAAAGAACTTGGACACAGGACATCCTGTTTTCTTTTGCAATGATTGTGCCTCTCAGTTCAGGACTGCTTCTACATACATAAGTCACTTAGAGACACACCTAGGGTTTAGTTTGAAGGATCTGTCAAAGTTGCCACTTAATCAGATTCAAGAACAGCAGAATGTYTCTAAAGTCCTCGCGAACAAGACTTTGGGCTCACTTGGAATTGCCGAGGAGGACTTAGGCTCCACATTCCAGTGTAAGCTCTGTAACCGAACTTTTGCAAGCAAGCATGCAGTCAAACTGCACCTTAGTAAAACACATGGCAAGTCCCCAGAGGACCATCTGATCTATGTAACTGAGTTAGAAAAACAATAGCGTCCAGGTAAGCAGCCAGGTATGCAAGTGACCACAGGAACATTGCACTAAACTTCTTCATAGTACTGCACTAGGCCTGACCTGAGCCTCTGAAATCAGTCTTACTTTTGTTGCTGAACTGCCTATCTGGACCTTGGTTTTTCTTACACTTATTTTGTAGTTATATTTATATGCTCTTTGTCTGATCTGTGCATGGTTATTTTTTGTTTCTGTTTTTATTTTGTGAGTCAAAGTCTGACCTTTATTTTCAACATCTGTCCTTGATGTTAAGCTATCTTTTGTAGAATATAGTGGGAGACACTATTGAGAGACATTAATTTAGCGGTAAAGAAAGACACAAAGAACAATGATAAAGAGACATCCTAAAATTACAAAGTTGCCATGACAATAAAGGTCACAGAACCTGGTAGTGTCAAGTTTTAACCCTCTGAGAACTGTAATAGCATTTCTGTGCCTTTCCCAGTGACTAAATAAGTAAATAAGGAAAAACAAAACAAAGGCTTAAAGGCATTTCATTCAAATAGAAGCTGTGTCGGAAGCAGAACTTATTTTTTTTAAATGAATGAGCTTCTTTTTTTTTTTTTTAATGCAGAACTGGTTTGTGAAGAAATTGTGCATGCAGTCCTTGGAAGAAGGAGAGCTGTGTAGTACTCAAGGGGTTAGGAAGCCACAACTGTATAAGTTATATAATAATTAAAAAAAAAAAGCAAACCAAGTTGCCACTATGCCCAAACCCTCTGGATGCTGAGAATTGCCACTTTTTGGCAAAAAAAAAAAAAAAAGTATGCAAGCTGTTATTTAAAACAAGTGTAAAAATGCTCTTTTCTTTCTTTTTTTTTTTTTTTTTCCTGTAAAATACTGCAGTTTATAGTTATTTACAAATGTTAAGCTTTGGTACAAGCTGACCTTTCTATAGTGTGCTGCATTGGTAAATGAAAACAAAAAAAATGGGGCAAATGTTGGATTCTGTTCCTTGTAAATTGCCAGCATCAGCTTAAAAAATTACATGTTACATATCGTACCATTTTAAACTGTTCAACTTTCTTTGTACCTTCTGGCTGTATGCTTTCTCTTTTAACTTTTTATATTGTCATTTTATATTCAATTTCTGTGTATATAATGTAAAACCACACTTTTTGAATAAAATTTAGTTCCTGCAGCTTGATATAAATAGAGAAATTTTACTGGCACCTGCATCTTTCCAGATGCATGTACTTAAAGGAACTATCTGACAAAAAAAAAAATAAAAATAAAAATAAAGCAAGCAATGCACTATGAATTATACATTTTGATGTTTTATCATTAATATTGTACAGTACATTTTGGTTCACACAATTAAATCCACTGTTTTCTCAAGTGTAAAATAAACCCACATGCAGTTCTTGATTTACATACATTGTCATGTCGTCATTATATTGCCTTTGAGGTGTTATTCCAGCAATAAGAGGCATCGTTTATATAATCAACCAGCAAAAATCTGTTCGAAATCATCTCTCGTGATCTGTATGCTGACGTGTTTCATTTGAAGCCGTGATACTAATAACCTCTTAAAAGAGATTTGCGGTAGGTACAGAATCAGTGGGGCGCCATCAATTAGCAGCGAGCGTTCTGCTCATCACCGAAGTACAAGAAGGGCTGCAAAGGTTTCGGCCAAGTTAATTTTCCTATGCTGTATGACTGTGCCCGTAGTCATTTTCTGTGTGCATTCAAAGACTGTCTCCTCCCTTCCTTCTCAAGCAAAACACCTTTTGATTTCAGCAGTTACATAGTCAGAGGCTGTGGCTTCTGCCCCTGTAGTCTGTTGAATGCTGCTGTACTTGCCTTTCTGGCAGCGATGAAGACCTCTGAGGCTTTGACACCAGTTTTTACTTACAGTACAAGAAGGCAGACCTGTGTTTCTCTGTACTTTTTAAATATTGCATTTTGAGGTAAGCCGAGTGCTATCGTATCAGGTGTTTCCCTTAATCTTTATTTCTGTTTTGTTGAATACAGATGTCATTTAGAATGTAAAAGAGAGCTGTCAGAGCCTTCACTACTCTATCTCCTGRGTGCTTTGACAGTTACAGTGTATGAAAGCCTGGGATCTGCTATCCATTACACTTTTTGGAGGGGCTATTAAATATGAGGACCTAGAGGGGTTTGCTTTCACATGGTATTAGTGATACTATTGTGTTATATATACTTCTGTGTACATATGTATATTTCTGTTCCTTCTTCTCAATTCTTCTGAAAGTAATTTAAATGTAAGATCTTTGCTTCCAAATACAGCACAGTTCTACATTTAATCTTTACTTTAGTTACAACCCCAGAAATGTCTATGCATGGTTCTGTTTTCTGCAAGAGCCTAGCAGGTCCAAGTCAGTTACATTTACATAGTATTTCTAAGTAGTGCAGGAAAGTGCCATGTGGGKTTTTTTTTGAATGCCCCTTACTTTCTTCGCTGCTAACTACCTATGTCCTTCAGGGGATCTAGCCATTTAGACATTTCAGTTCAATTACTGGATGATTATGTACTTTGGGCCCAAGGGGTGGTGAGGAAGAATAACAGTCAGGCCTACGGCTGTAATACAGAGCCTTTAAATAATAACCCTTTGAAGTTTTGTTTACTTTACCACGGGCCTGCAAACATGTGATTATGGAGTATGCTGTATTACATTGCAGTAGTGGGTGAAAAGGTTGAAAGGGAGAAATAATAGCTCTAAAGTGGGTTTGAATCTAATGTAAATCCATTAAAACTCATTTTGAAACACGGCATGTAAAGTGAGTTCTCAACACCAGGTGACTCCCTCGAGAGGTGTTTATGACATTGCTAAATCCGTTCAGTTCTGATAGCTTCAGAACTGGACAATCACTCATCATCTGTGCCACTGTCTGAAGAAAGGCCATCTAGAATAAACTAGCAGCTTTACCTGGCGACTATGCTGATGTAACACATTTCTAAGACTGAAATATGAAGTAGATGAAAATTTGAGGGCTCTAATGTTTCACTTGTTTAACAAAATCAAGCACAGCGACAGTATGATCTTTATTCTTTGGATTTCTGCCACTTTTGCTTGAATATCATATTTCCAAAAAAATTTCCTTTTAAAAAGAACAATTGCACAGTTTAAAACCGAGTTATTCTTTTCCTCAAAATTGGTTTGCAGGTTTATTTCTTCTTTATTTCAATAAGATTTCAACAAAGGTAAGTTTGTGCTATTCCGCTAGTAGCTACTGAGGCTACTGCATGGAAGAGACCACATAGCCGTTCAGGACTAGTCTTGAAGAAAGGAGATGTGAGAACCTTAAAACCCGTAGTAGTCTCTGTAAGCCTGTATACCTATTCTGTGACATATTCAAAATCCATTGTATCTGATTCTTTTCAGAGATGTATAAAGCTACTTTTTTTCAGCATTACATTGCTGGTGTTTACATGTTTGCTTGTATCTGTTCTCAGAGGGGAAGATCTTGGTTTGTCTATGTCACAGGTTTGATTTCTGCTTCTGTGCAGTTTTCTGTATTGCTGTTTTGAAGCTGATGCAAACCACTGCAAATCTGAGAGATCTGTGTACTGATGACATTAGTCCTGAATGAAATGACGKTTTTTTTCTTTTTTAATAGCATTTGGTGGGATATTCACTAATGTCTTCTGCAACATAACTTTGTTACGGCTTTCTCTGGGTAGTTACGCTGGTAATAATGACACCAAACATAATCTGTCCTTATCATGGAGGCCACTAAAATGCAATTGCAATTAAGTATAAAGGCATAAAAATATACACATTATCTTGCATTAGACTAATCAAGGCACACAGCATCAGCTTCTGCCTACAATTTCCAAAGCCATCTCCAATTTGAACGTGTGATATTCTTTAAATAATATGGCAGGGGTCCTGGTTAGGAGACCTCCAAGGAGGGGCCGATTTCCATGTGGAGTGTTCTCGCAACTCTGTAGGTGTCGGTCTCCTGGCTGATGCAGTATTGAGTTACTCTTCCAGCATGAAAGTAGYAGGAAGTGGGACTTCACCATCTGTTCACTGAAATTTAAAAGCAGGGTCCTTTTCTGTCCATGTATGAGAATAGAATGCTAACCCCAATTTACCGGCCAGATACTAATCCAGATAATATGGTTCTTCCAAATTTTTGTTTTCCCTGCTGTTCTGACTGAGTTTCTTCTCATAATGTTTCATGTGGCTTTGCATAGTTTCTCTTCATCACGGTGTATAGTCGCCTTCATCCTACAGGTAGGTGGAGTTTCTACAGTTTGGGATGAAAGATGCTATTCTAAGTAAAAGGTGATATTGTAGCTAAGTGAAAATATCGATACCCAAAACTGGCTGTGTTGTAAAAAAGAAGAACATTTTACAAGTCTATTTAGATGATGCAGATTACCTGAGATTAGTATCATTTATGAAACGTGCTTCTTTATCCAGCATCTTCATTAGCTTTGGTTTTTTGACTAGTGATACAGCAAAAATTATTTTAGAATAGTTTAGCACCAAGAGATCAGAACTGCAAACACTGATACATGGCTAATGGACCTGTTTACTTTCAGACAACCAGTATTAGAATAGGTGATGATGATAAAAGCTGTAGACCTTCCCACTGAGAACGCAAAGTTCCAGTTACTCTGCTGTGAAGATCACTTCTTTTACACTGCTCTCTTCAGTCCTGTCTAGTGGCCTGCTGAATCAGGGTCAGCATGGTCAAAATGTGTCTAGTAAGTTTTTATCCTAACTACTGTAGTTGTTACCTCTGGGTTTTTTCCCTTCCCTGTAAAAAATAGGAAATATAAATTTGGTTAGCTATGGCCAGGTTCTCAGGATTTTTATGGTTTTTACTTCTGGATAAATTTCTTAGTGTAAAAAATGCGGGGGAGGATTAACTGTTAAAATTATTCATTCTTTTTAAATAAGTATTTCTCTAACTAAATTGTTCAGAGCACAATGGGTTGACCATCAGTACAGCATAATTCTGAACAAATTTAATACAGTGACAGTGTACTGTACTTCTGTCCAGAGTGGTTGTGTCAGCGTTGTCTGAAGATGGAGATTAAAGCCTGACAGGTTCCTGACCAGGCTTGTCAGATGTAGGACACCTGTGGCTAAATGCCACATGGTCACTTGAGGAAGGAGGGTTGGAGTCTGGTTGCCTGCAACCCATCTGCTCGAGTAGGAGTCCAGAGCTGATTCATTTGCTCAGAACAGCATACATTGTGAAATCTTAAGGGCTGATGGGATGCGTTAGGTAAATATAGGCCAACCTTCAGGGTCATGCAGGTGGAAGTCATCTCTCTCGGTACACATGACAACTTGTCCAAAGCCGCCTCCTTAGAGTGTGTACAAACCAAAGTTTGTATTAGAGCTTGTCTGTGAAGCATAAAAGTGGGGTGGTCCCTGTAGTTCCTACCCAAAAGATGACACACATGATGGTGGAATCCAGAAAGCAGCATGCTAAAAATCGTGTAGTCATAAATAGTGCCCAAAGCTCCTGACTAGCAGGTAGAGGTTTAGCCACCAGAGCATGCTCTCAGGCACAGTTCCTTACTCCCCAGGAAGTTTGTAATCAAAACAACACAAGCGGTTGAGTTCAGTCCAACATAATCTGGGACGGAAGATCCAATAGCTAAGAGCAAGCAATTTCTTTCAAGTAAAAGTTCACTAGTGGTCTGGTGGGTGCTAAATCAGTTTAGCAAAATGCATTAACCTGCCAGCTGGCACTTCAGTTTCATTATATCATACTGTGTATCGCCATGCTCAGAATCCTTTCACCCCTTGACATTCCTTTCAGAGGCATTTGGATACTCAAGTCTGCATGGTGCTGAGGTCAAGTATCGGTCTTGGATAATTACTTGAAATCATGAGGGTTTTGTATTTTTGAATGGCAGGATACATTGCTGTATCTTGGAAATGGGTGTAGTCTTTGGATGCGGACAGACAGATTAGGTCACGCACCATTTGCCACCATTCTGCAGCTAGTGGAGACCATTGCTGTAAAATCCTGAAGACTGCCTCTGGAAGTGAAACCCAGCTAGGGAAAAAGAAAATTTCTGCCACTCTAACCATCCTCTCTCCCCCCAGCCCTGCACAGTGCATTGGGACATGCAAAGAAATTATGGTTTAACCTGAGCATTTCAGAGTAGCAGTGTTCTGTAAAAACTAACCTTCTTCTTCAAGTCCTGGTTAAGCTTAGTTTATTGTTGCACGGTTCCAACATGTAACCTCTTATTTGTTGTCATGGAAGCACTGCTACAGGCTCAGTGTCAAGAACATCCTCTTCTCCCCGCTCTCCCCCCAGTCTCCAGCATAGCAAGGAGAACTGGCACAGCGGCTCTGCAAGTCACCATTGCTCTGCAAGGAGTTTGAGGGTGGACTGGAGGGGAGAGGAATGGGGTAGCAGGGGATTTTGATCTTGATAAAGGGGTACAAAGTTTTATGTTTTCAGACGACCTCTTCACTTCAGCTTAACCTGCTATGCCTGGCAATACAAGAAGTGAATCTTAAAAATGCTGCCCTTTGGCTTCAGGGTCTTTGACATTGCATTGCTTAGTACTTAGAAAGGTGAAAAAGTTATGTGGTAGATCACTTCTGTTCATCCCATGTTCCAAGGCAAAGCTAGACTCGTTGTAGGTAGGATGTGAGGTTCATTAATGGCTTTTCTCACTGGTATAAGTCACTCCCTAGGCATTTTCATTCTGGACTTTTTTTCAATTTAGACTAAAGTACTTTGGAAGCAATTTAAGCCAAACTGGAAAAAGCCACTTTTATTCTGTAATAAGAAAAACTGCCCAGGGCTTCTGTGGCAGGGAAACAGCCTAATGCTACCAGTGTAACTATAATGGTTTAACTGGAAAATTCTCACAGTAAACAAGCTTTAAGTTTATTAATGTGCAAATGCTGTCTCTGAAAAACACTGCAGGCTCAGACACTGCCGACAATTGGTGTATTACTTGGCAGTCCAAGGTCAAACACACTCAGCATGTTTGCAATGGCTATGCTGTATTAATAATTATATATAGTAGTATCCGAGTGTGTAGCATGATGATAAAATGTGGTTCAAGGATGCACTGTATAGCACATTTCTTTTTGCAGTCATGTGTGTCTTTATGTTCAAGGGAGAGTTGTATTCTTAGCTGCCTCTGAAGTGCTATCTTGCTAAAGTTTGTAGCATTTAACATTAACTAACTGTCTCTACTATTTCTCATCACTACTTTTCTGTGGCGGGATAATGTGAAAAATTAGATAGCTTTGCTCTAAAAAAGGCAGCAGGTCTAGACTTAACATTGCATGGRGATCCTCCACCCGAGTTTTGGGGGTTGGTGAGTGTCACATTTCACATTTTTTAAGTGTGCTTTGACAACTGGGAATCTGGAAAAGTGCAAAGAAGAAATAGGACTGAGGAACGACTAAGAACAGAGTCTAACGATCAGCAACCATCAGAAGGGTAAAAGCAGCACAAAAAAGAATTGGAACTTGGAGATCCACTGTGAGAAGAAGGAAAAGTTGGGAAAAAKAAATGATAAGAGAATAATTGCTATTAGCAAGAGCAGGCGGCAGGGATTTTGAAAGCTAGGACTGAGAAGGGTGAAAAGGGAGAGGCTGGAAGGCCTGTTTGCCTGTTAGGAAACAAAAGGGGACCTAGCTAGGTAAAGCTCAAAGGGGCTCTGTGCTGGGAGATATGAGCATGCCTGAGTGATGTTTGAGAACCTCTCTGACCTCTTGCAAAAAACATGGAATGAGGCTGAATTTGTCTCAGGAAGGAAATAAGGTTTTGTAGTGGACAGCTGAAGTCTTCAATGTAAAGACTTCACAGGATTGTCTGTTCAAAAGCTGCAGGGTCAGGGAGAAGAAAGAGAGATAAGGAGGGAAGCCTGAGCACCGAGTTTGAAGGCAATGTGATGGTGAGTGATCTTTACCTGGTGTTGCATAAGATGGGGAGAGGAGCAAAGAGGAAAGCTTTGCATGGGGGAAAATTAATGGTTGTTTTGTTGCTGGCGGTTGGGTTTTTTTCCCACTTCAGTCTTTCTAAGAGCAATAACTACATTAAATTTGTATTGCAACAACAATCAGGGTCCGGGGCCCTGAGTATGCTGGTTGCTGTAAAAACACACAGTAACAGTAGTTACCATCTCATTTAAGACAAGACATAACAAGTGGGTGTAAAAGCCATCAGGGGAGAAGGTGGTGCAATGTCGCAGGCTACCCACGTACATAAACTGAGCGCTTGCAAGTCATTTAATTTTTAAAGACATTATAATAGATGTGTCACAGTCCCTACTGGCTGTCCACCTAGCTGCTCTCAGCTGGCAACTTCACTATTGATATCTGGGCATCATTTTAAGTGAGCACTTAAGGTTGAGTATCAAGGGAAGGTATTTATAGTTTCAGCAGAGTAGGTTGATAGCTATTCCAGCCCCAGATGGGAATTGGGTTACATGACAGATCAGGCTGCCTTCCAATTTTATCCAATACTAGCGATAAGGGGAGGGGGGAGGGAGGACAGCTGCAACCGTATAGTCCTTCTAGGGTTAAAGATCCTAATGCTTTAAAGAGAATGTCTAAAAGAAAATTTCTTTCTGAAATAATTTATGGAAATGCCGTGCTCCCTTTGAAGGTTCCATGTCACTGCATGGCACTACGCAATGTTCTCTTTCTTCACCTGTCAGGCAAGGACCACCTCGAAGAGTCTCACTGCTGATTACTAGTTAATTGTCATTAATAAGTGACAACTGACATTATGGGGGCTTAATGCAGAGAGAACAGAAAAGAGCCACAGATATTCTAATGAGCTGACTCCTACGTGCCCTCTATTGTTGTCGAAAATGAGGAGCTGTCGTCATTGTTCAGGAGATGGGCTTCAATTGCTCTGGAAAAATATTCTCTTTTAATTTCTTTATGCATAGATAATTCCTGATGCACTCTCTCTCCCTCTCTCCGTCTGTCTCTCTTGCTCTTTCTTTCTCACTCATACACACACACACACACAGACACACACACCTTTCTGTGAACACACTGAAAACTTCCACTGATGATACACAATATGTATGAAGACACAGTAAAGCTTTTTTGATTTAGATACGCACACGTGCAAGCCTATGTGTACACACATACACACAGACTATCTACACATAAATGCAAATCACCAAGATGTTTATTTTAAGACTCAGGAAAGGTGTGGGCAGAGACAACCTCACTAAGAAAAGGAACCAAAAGGGGATGGTCAAGACTATATGAGCTGATGTGTGAAGTTAGGATTGGGGAAGTCCTGTTCTGTCCCTAGTGCGAGGAATTTTGAAAAGACGGCAATGAGTGCACACAGATTTCAGATACAGGTACCTAAAATTAGGTCCTTGCTCTTAATTTAAATAGTAGCTTAATGACTTGATGATTTTCAAAACTGTCAAACAGGCAGGAGCTCCCTGGGAGGCGGTGGTGGCTGCGGATGCTCAAGACTGCCTGCTGAAAGTCAAATCCATTCTTTGCACACTTTCTGAAAATCTCAGCCAGCAGAGGGCCAGAAATTTGGGGGAGATTATTTAATTAGGCATCAAACTCCTGGTTGCATTTCCTGAGAATTTTAGAAAACTAGGAGTTCTGCTTACACCAGACAAGTATGATCAATCCAGGATAAACTGACTTCTGTGCAATGACAGATGAAATGTATATGTACATATAAAACAGACTCTCTTACTTTGCAGATCTGGGATAAGCAGGGTTGCTGAGGGTGCTGCTGACAACCACCACCGAGAACCTCTCCAAAAGTCAGGAAATCACCCATGATTCTTGAGGTAAAAATTTAGGTGAAACAAACTAAAGCCAGAGGTGTTGTGATGATGATGCCAGCTTCTCCTACCAATTTTGAAGCAACACAATCACCTGTATCAAATCTCTAAGTATGGCCGGTACTTGAGGTCTAAATTGTAGAAGAGGAATTTTCTATTTTTACCAATAAATATCCAAGAGTTTCAATTCTGCAACAATAAATTGCATGTCTGTATTGCTCTCTAACATTTAAGGCTGTGTGGGTTTGCCTGAGAAGTGGCTTATCCAGTGTCTTTCAACTATCTGCACAAAGGGGAGAGCCCATGATTTTAAGGGGAATTTCATTTCCATTGCATAACTCAAGTTTAAAACTCAAGACTCACAGGAAAGAAAAAGAAAATGAGATGCTTCTCTTATATTGTGCTCGGAGCGAAGACATTCATTAGCATTCTCTTTCTTACTGCCTGCCAAGGCCCAAACAAAAGATACAGTCTGGAACAATGGCCTGAAATGAGGAATACAACCGAAGCAGCCGCGCAAGAAGCCTGCCATTTCACATGGTTTGTGGACCTGGAGCCAATATATAGTGCCCTGATCACCTGTGTGGAAGTGGAAAACTCCTCAAATGACAGTAGGTTATCTTTTTTTTTTTTTAATGCTGGRCTTCCCACTGAAGTCAACGGATACCATGTCTTACATTGCCATAGTGCAACTTGATGCGTCCTAATTCCCAGCTCTGTATGTGACTTTGGATATGACCTCTCTGTGGCTGAACCTACCCGTCTTTTAAAGAGATGAGATAATGCCTGTATGGCAGAGAAGACATATGCTGTAATCTGTGGTGAAAGAGTTTGTAATACTGTGCAGAAAGCATTTCTTGACATTGCCAGTGCCTTTTCAGTTACTGCACTGTCTTTAAAATTTCATTTTGGAGAAGGCAGTTGAAAAGATCACAGTCCAAGCCATTTTGRTTCCTGAGGCAAGAGGTCAGCTTGATGCTCTTTGTGGTGCTCCTCTACCTTCTTACCCTCTGGGTTAGGAAGCTTCCTACTGCCCACCACTAAGCTCAGTCTAGGGTCACAGCTGCCAGGGCAGTTTCATATCCAAATCTATCACAACAGTTGTTACTGTCCTCATAMTTCTTCCCTTCTTGCTTCCTTTCTAGCTGCAGCAAAACAGTTTTGGCAGCTTCTGGAAATTTTCTGCCCCCTGGACCCCAGCAAATCTGATGCTAGATACCGGTGATGTCAGCTAAATTAGTATTTTGAGTGGAGTGGGTAAAAGTTGGGGTCCTAAGAAGATTGGATGGTTTATTGCTTTTGATACCATTTATCTTATTAATGGTACTGAAATGTAGCAAAAATTGATGGAGTTGTTCCTGAGTGGAGTTGTTCCCTTCTTTATCGAGAGTCCTGCAGCATAAGATCGAACAATTGCTCTCCTGCCCTATGTATTTCTTTCCTCTCAAATGAGAGTCATTAACCTTATTTTCATTGCATATGTGTACTAGAGATTGTCACTCAAGACTTCTTGGACATTTTAGCAAACACTTTCAAATGACTGGGACCCTGGCTGTGGTATTCTTCTTTAAATAATTTACAATCATTAAAGTGACATCAGACTATCTCCAGTTCTGACATTCTTTCCAGTCGCTGTCTCTCAGATGTCTATGTGGGATGAAGGTAAAGCTGGGTCTGTAATGATGGATGTCCCTTGCAGAAAGTGGTTTAGAATAACCCGGGACACACAACAAAGCCAGAACTGGAGATAGTCTTATCTCACTTTTAGAGCTGTAAATTATTTAAGGGAGTGTTCCAGCTCCAGGAAACTGAGGTTACAGCAAATATTAAGCTTCCTGTATGCCTATTTTTCTTGTGTCAGGTGGTATGGCAGGGTTTATTCACAGGCATTCAGGGGCTGTGGAAATAATCATCAAACGAGGAAAATATTTCATTTTCTTTTGCTATTTCTCATGTCAGATTTCTAGAGAACTAAGGCTTGAGGTTTAGGGCCCTTTGCATTGAATTCAGRTCCATAAAAATCCTCCTGATGGCTAGAAAACATTGCGCCAAACTAATAGATACATTGTCAATAGAGATTATTACGACTTCACAAAATGCTCCAGGTAACAACATATAATTTATCTAATCAAATGCAAGATGCTCCAATCCAGTGACTGTTAAATAACTCAAGAAACAACRCATTGAAGTTGCAATGCATGAAGTGCTCAGTGATAGCTTGTGCAGTCTATCTTGCTTCACTTGGCATCGAAAGGTTAAACATGCTCCCTTCTTTTCTCACACATCCTTGCTTGGTACATAAAATACACATGAAAACAAGCTGGGATAATAAATACCTATATGTACTGCTGATATGTAAGAGGAAATTTCTGAATTATCTTGGAGGGGGCTGCTTCAAGTGATAGCAGCAGGGGAGGGGGTGCCTCCTGTGTGCCCTTCATGGCCAGCACCAGGGGAGAAGAGGCCCCTCCACAGGGCAGGGCAGGGCAGGGCAACTGGTCCTTTAGCCCCCCTGGAGCCCATACCTCTCTGCTGCCCATCCTGGCAGCTCTACAAAGTAAGTTAAAGCTAGTCTTTCCCTCTTCTCCTTCCCCGAGGCAGCCGTGAAGCCTCCAAAGGTACACGCAGCCGGTCAGCGAGGAACGGGCACCTGCCGTCTCTCGTGGGGGGATGCCTCCGGGATCCTTCAGTCACCGCAGGGCATGTGGACATCCTCGATCCATGAAGGAAGCGGGAAATCCTGCCTCCCTTGCTATTTGACACAGGGACAAGGAGGAAGAAGAAGAAAGAAGGCGTTTTCATTGTTCATATCAAAGCGTTAATTTCTTGAATTTGGAGGTGGAAAAAGCGTGGCTTTTGTTCCAGTAACAACTCTTGCCTTTGGTTTCTTTTTAACATTACGCTGACGGTAAGTAGGTAAAAATCATGCTCATTTGTGGAAAAGCATTTTTTATGTAGTGTATATAACAATATCAGGAGATGGGGTTAGAATTTCAAAGTGGTACTTTTCTTTGGCTCCTTCCCTTTCAATAGCTGTTGTTTTGATTACTCTGTGCCTTAGGCTATCATTAGAATCTTTTTGTGTGTGGAAGTATTAAGTCCATAAATATGAAAATAAGCCTGTAATTGACCCATGGACTGAATTTATTTCCATTAGGTTCTTCTGCTAGTATAAAAAGCACAAACTGGAAGAGTGATATTTATGTGCATATGAAGCTCCCCAGCTCTGATGGTATATCATATATTTGATAACAAGGTTATGCTCTTAAAGGGACTACTCAGCAAGACAGGGTGGGGAAAACAGGTGTCTTATTTTAGTTTTGAAAGCAAAACTGGGTACAGCCGTAAAATACATGCACAGCACATACCATTATTTTGATTAATCGGACTGCTAGAGAACAGCTTATAATGAAAGCTGATCAGCATGTCCCAATCAGTCTCATTAGGTTCCTCTGCAAACACCTGGAGAAAGGCAGCCAGCGGAGGGTACTTTGGAGGCAAGAGGAGCCGAGTGATCTACCACTGAAAACACCAGGGTTGCCACACCTGCTTGTGTGCTTTAATGGAGCTTTACGGTATGCAGGGAGGTTTCTCAGTTAAGTGGGACATAAAGCTCAGCTGCCTTCTGGGGAGGCTGTGTGCTGTTGCCGTGCCCTATGCATCATGCGTAATATTCCAGTTGTTGCCTCTGTTTGTGGCCACAGCTGTAGTTCTGCTGAGCTGCTACATAAAGTTTTCCAGGGTTGCTGTTGGTTTTTTTCCTTCTGGATTTTTCCACCTTCCCGCTGTGTGAAGGGACCATATGGCACAGCTATTACATCAGGACCTGCAGGCAATTCCCACTCAGGCAGTACACCAGAGCAGGGCTGCACATCGAAGAAGAAAACAAGGGAGGGGAGAAAGTGGGTGAGATTAGAAAAAAATCTCAGAATGTTCAGGGCTTGTGTCGTGAGACAGGCAACTTGCCTCCCTGCCCCTGTGAGCCCCATTATCGTCTGCCACAGCCTGCTCTCTCTGTGTGGTACAAGGTATGGTCGCCTAGCCCTCTGTTCCTCACCGAGGTCGGCTTGGTAGGAGGAGCACAGCTTGCAGGGTCCTCAGTGCCATGGCCTTGCTCAGGGAATGACTCTGGGCAGCCTCCTCTGGCTGTAATTTGGAAGGTGTGTGGCATGGCATGGCATGGCATGGCATGGCATGGAAGGTATATATGTATTCCTAGATAATTTCCACACATCCCCCCCCCCGCCCCGTCTATCTCTTCTTTTTCTCCTCATGTGCTGGGGACTGACCATTAATATAGGCCAAAAGGAATCATACGATTAAACAAAGTACAATTGAGACATTGAGGTTTTTGTTTGTCTGACTTAAATCTACATTTGTATCAAGGGGGTTAAAAGTGGAGAGGTCTTTCAACAGCCTTCCCGTTTGTTTCTCGTAGTAGCTGTAGCGACCATTATTAGCACTGCTTTGAATTAATGGCCAATTGTCCTATCATAGTTTAAGAAATATGATGGTCTGTGAAACCAATCCCAAACAAGATTCTGAGTACTTAGCACATCTAATTAAAAAGAAAGAAATGAAACGATGGCAAATAAAATTGGTATCTGATCTCTAGCCAGTGCTGCAAAAAAAAGACAGGAGGCTTGGTCGTGAAGCTCTTCCTCCATCATGCAGGAGCTCTCTGTGGTACAGGTTACAAGGATGACTCTACAAAAATTATCTGGAACATCAATTACCTCCTTGGCCATGCATTTCCCTCCATGCGAGACCTTCTTGCTGTTATGTGGGATCTTATTACTTCATAGGGAGGAGAGCCTGTGTGCGGGATGGTCTCACATCTGCACATAGCAAGTTATGCTTTCTCTCCATGGATGTGGTCCATTCACAAATGATGTCCAACCAGTACTGAGAGGGAGGAGCACATTCTGCACTGCTGATTTTTTGCACTTCTTGACAGATAAATAAAAATAAGATTATAACATTGGCTAGAAGTTGCCAACATCTGTTTTTTGAAATGCTATGTGGTATTGTGACCAAGTTTAAAGAAATCACTGCTCCACCCTATAGACCTCAGAAACCAGAGCAGAACACCTGACTTCATGGTTGGAAACACATTAACCATCAGCCTGGCGCAAGTGGCCTTCAACCTCACCTGTCAGCAACCCAAGCACTGGAGCCCTCTCACAACTACGCTTCAGGTCAAGGTGTGATAGAAAGGCGGGCCCTTGTTGCCTGGCTGGGTGCGCTCCTGGCCATAGTGGGCAGCTACACATCCAGCCTTATAACCAACCATGGGGATGTAGTAATATGGACGGTGTGTGACTGACTACCACAAAGCTCTTGTGGCTGTTGAAGCTATCAGAGCAAAGTAGCTTGCCAGTGCACAGCAGCTTCTGGTGTTGTTGACATTCATGATTYCATTCCATATTTTGCAATATCTGGTGTTGTTATTCAGGTCCTAGTGCCTGTAACCATGTGATTAGGGGAGAAATGCATGTAAGTGAAGTTTCTAGCCCTCAGACTTGCTGATAAAAGTTTTAGGATGTCACCCTGAAGCTTAGTTACAGTAAAGAAAATCAGTCCTATTTTGCAAAGTCTCATAATTATTGGCAAGTTTTTGTCAGTTACCTATTTTCAAACTATCATTTCAACTCATAACCTTCCTGCGCTGGTCTTAGTTCGTCATGCTGGAGTTGTGACTGGATGGTTATTTGGATGCAGTGCAGCCAGCATTGCTAGAGAAATACCACGGGGGTAAGAGCTGGGAACAGGCACCAAGGAAAAAATATCTGTTACCAGCAAAATCAGTGGAGGCAAGACCCTCCTGGTGTTGGTTACACCCGAGGGAAAAGAGGGGCACAAAGACCCATTGGAAGATCTCCAGCACTTCAAGTACAGTGGGGACAGTGGCACCTTTCTGGGCAGGGAGAGAGGGAGGCACGGGAAGGCTCACCTGCAGTCAGTAACGGGGAAGGGGCAAGAGCATCAGGGATGTTGTGCCTTCCATCCTGCAGTCCTTACCCGGGGGGAGGGACATGCCCTTCCAATGGTTGCGTCAGCGGCGCRACGGGACTAGTAGACATAAGGCAAGGTTTTTGTGGGTCACTCTCCATTACTCCTCTGGGACTGCTGACAGAGAAGAAGAGTGGGAGCAGGAGTGGTCTGTAGATAGCTTTCTACAGCAAGGGGCACATTTTTAGCACTGAGTGGAAGAAGTAGCCACACAACTCCCATTAACAATAACGCGATTGCGTGTGTGAGTTCCTATTCACTGTACTGAAAATTTACCCCTAAGGGTCCACATAAATTTGAGCTGTTGACCGTGTGAAATGTTCTTTTATGGGCAATAAGGACACCGAGAGGCAGCTACATGTTTTCCTAAGCTCTGGCCACATACCAGTATTTGTCTGCATAATTCTTCAATTTTTCTTCCCAGATTCTTCATACAATGCACACATTGCTTATAGAGTGCAGGCAAAAAATGGTTTTAACAACGGCATACTTTGTTATTAAATTAGGCCTTGGAACTATAATTCCCCATCTCTGTATTTTGATGAGAAACTCTCTACAATGTTATCAAACTAATATATTGTAGCAAATTCTGTATCTGCTGCCTGTGCCACGTATAATATGAACTGTATGAGAAAGAGCTAACTTCCTAAAGAAATTTTTTTTCTCTCTCTCTGTTTCTCACTAAGAAACAAACAGCTTACTGGCAGGTCGAGTATTCATGCTGCTGAATCTTACCTTTTATTTGATTATGTAAATGGAGAGGGACTGTACTCTGGTACATCTTGGCAAAATTTAATTTCTAGTTTACGCCTAAAACTCTCAACCCCTCCCCCCAAAAGATTAGCAATTGTCAATAATGCTGTGTATTCTCACTCCCTCTCTTTCTCTCCCACTTTCTTTCTTTCCTTTTCTTTTTCCTCCTCCCCCCCCCTTTTTTTTCCCTTGCAGTGTTATCAGGCTGTCTTTCAAATAACTAGACCAAAGAGTTTTGCAAGGGAGGCGTATATTCTCTCAGCAGACATAYTCAGCATTTTGAACTCTACAATCATAAACAATGGACATGTGTATATTTTAAAAAGAAACTTGGAGTAATTTATCTTAATTTAAAATTGACTACTCCTGCTCAGGCTTTTTCTTTTTTTCTCTTGGAATACTGCACATATAAATCCTCAGACAATCTCCTGGTAATTCATGTTAATACACTTGGGGAAATGGTTTGGATTCAAAACAAATGTTCTTGCAAATGTAGTTATCTCATCCCCCTCATTTTCTAGATCCCCAAATCCAGCTGGTTTAACTGTTTAACACCGGGAAGCAGTAATGGATTTTCCCTGCAATGCTTAGGAGCGGCTGTCTGGACCCAGAGAGGAGAGTCGTCTTCCTGCATGCACCTGAACTCCACCAAAGGGACCCGTAGAGGTGCCTGCGGGCACCGGCGGTGCCCGAAAGGCCGGCACACGGCAGGAGCAGGAGTGGCAGGAGTTACAGCAGGGATTCGCAAGACTACTGGGGTTTGCTTACCTTGTGGGGTTATTCCCTTCCCTGCCCCCAGGCTCGTGTGTATCAGTAGCAGAGGAGTTAGGTAGTGAGCAGTTAGGAAGCCTAAACCCACGCTCTATCTAGACCGATCTGCTAGAAAAGCAACTCTCATTTTGCTTGACTAACACCTCTCTTGTTTTCTTGGTGGCTTTTCTTCCCATTTGTCTTCCCTCAGGAAGAAAATCACACAGAATGGGTTTCTCCTTGTTAAGCCAACTCACGGTGCGTCAGAGAAGCCTGACCACACGCCTGTCAACACCGACCGGGATGGCTGTTTCGTCCTGAACCTGGAARGGAGTTTGGAAACAGCATCATCCTGCCTTTATTCCTTTTGTTTTTCCCCTGCATTGTCCTGGAAACAATAAACCAAGAAATCTCATGTTCTGAAACAGTGTAACAATGAGGTGCATGCACAGTCTCGTTCTGTATAAACCCTTTTACCTGAAAATTAAACTTTAATTGAAAAATAGATCTCTGAAGAAATCCCCAGCCAGTGTCTGCCCAATTACAGCAACGTAACAGTTGCAGTGGAAAGCTGTTAATGTTAGCTGCAGTCCATGTGATATGTGGAATATACTTCAGATTTAACATCAGCATTCAAGGCCATGACTATGTTTTGATGCTCCAAGCAGGAGATTTTATGCATTTAACATCAATTTTATGCATTATAGATCTTGCTGTACCTGGGCACGGAAGTAACCATATGACTCTGTGTTATTCATTCTGAATTAACTGTGAACAAAATGTTTGCATCAACTATTCATACAGTGGCTGCTTTTGCAATGTGTCTCTAGGTGGCAACTAAGTGACTCGGTGTCTTATTTGATTGGCTTTTAGGCAGAAGGCTTTACAGGTACTATAAGCCACAAAAGGAAAGTGCTTGGTTTGGTAGCCGCATTGACTCACTGACAAAACCCTACATTACTGCTCACATCAGTATGGTGTAGGCAGTTTCATTTGTGATCTCTTGTTTGTCTCTTGAGCGAAATGGAGCTAACATGCTGAGAGCTGTCTTCGGCTAGTCACACTTTGGCATGTATGTGTGGGTTGTTTTTGTGGTCATAAAATTTTGAGTGGTGTAGAGCAGCGAGTGTGTTAGAATGATACCTGATAACAATGCTGCATCTTTACGATCTGTCAGGCTCTGTCTGATAAATTCTCTTGCTTTCCTTTCTCTTCCTCAGGATGTTTTAACTTCCAGAGGAAACACTCATTTTTACTGTAGAGGTGGGGGTGCAAACTACTCAGCCTATGCCGGGAGCAATGTCGTACCCCAAATGAAAGCAATCCATAAGGTAAGCAGGGGTCATAGCAACATGAGAGCTTCCCAAAATAACTGTAGGCACCTTTTTTCCATTTTGCTATTTCCAGGCCAATTGGGATTTTTTACAAAAACATTTTAAAACAATTTAATCATCAGCACCTGGATGTGCACAGCACTTCCCACCCTCACCCACCCTGGAATTTCGTAACAGATTTTAACATGCATATTTAGAAAGCTCCATCACAACAACTCCAAAGTGGCTGTTACAATATTGATGTTGTTTTATACAGTCAGTTGTAAGTTATAGTCAAAAGGAAAGGTTTAGGGCAAGATATAAAACCAGGATGTGACTGAGTGATTTAGAAGGACGAAGGGAGGAACTCCTAGGAAATGGCACAACGCTGCTCTAGGAGCAAAAGGAGGCAAAGACTGAGACTGAAGGTGAAGTCCAGAGCAGCAGAAAAATGAGTGGGTAGGGAAGTAGGCTCATTTTTGGTCGGAAAGGTTGTGAAAACACCGTCCATAGTCAGTTTGGGGCTACAAAGACTGTTTTTCAAAGATGCCCATTCTGTGAAGAAAACCAGTTGCCACAGTGCACACAGGCTACCTGCTAGACGGATGAGTGGAAAATAGCTCAATGATGGTGATGCAGGAACACAGAAATAACCTTACTTCCCGCCATGGGTAAGAGGACCATATTCAGGTGCAATCACAGGTTAGGGAATGAGTAAATAGGGCTATCCCTCAGCTTTGCTGTTTATTTCTGTGAAACTCAGCGGTTTCTCATTCTTCTCTACGCACAAAAAGCAAAAGCTCCTCTTGCTCCCGCACTGGCTGAACCTTTTCAGCTTTAATGGGTGCCCTGATGTTCTGTCACACGCTGCAGCAGGTGTGCTTGGGGGGCTCATGGCTTTCTTTGGGCTACAAGGACATGAAAGAAAAACATTGTCTGAACGTCTTCAGCAAGGTGAGTCTCATGGACGAAGAGCCAACATGGGAGTCACCTTGGACACAATCTCCCTACACCCTTTTGTGTATGCTTGAAGATGTTTTGGAGTAACGTGTTCCTCTGCTGGTTCATTCTTCTAGGAGATAAGCAGGAATGCTTCATTCAGAGGGAAGTGACAAAGAAAACTGTTTTTCTTTCTTTTCCAAAGTACTTATAAAAGGGTACTTTCCTAATGTCGAGGTGGGTGCTTTCAGAGCAGTGGGATTTTAGATGTACAAGAGCAGAACAAGTCTCTTTTACTGGTAGGGTGCTCATGATGGTTCAGGAAGTGCAAAGGCTGTTGCTTCCACACCACGTCTGAGGTGCTTTCAGCTCCTCAGAAGTGGAGCTGTGTGTATCTGGAGTTTTCCAGCCATCCCCATGGACACTCAGCCGCTGCTGACTTGTCCCTTGTCTCCTTCTCCCTCTGTATTTCTGCCAAGCAGAAATGTCTTGTGGTTGTCTCATCCATGTATCAGTCCGTGATGCAGGTTTCCAGCACAAAGCGATCTGTGACAGGCTGTACGGTGCGATCACCGCAGGCAGCCTGACTTCACATTAAATGTAATTCTTTCCATAATTCTTGTTGCTTATTAACACGTTGGAGGCCTGATCCTGATTCCTTTGAAGGCAATGACAAAACTCCCACTGAAYGCAGCGGGAGGTGAAGGGCGGCCTTTGCTGCTTGACAAAAACAAAACGTTATGGTGCTGGAGTTGCTTGAGAAGCCTAAATCCAGCCATCCTTAAACTTCGTGTTTTTTTCTTTCCCCACGTATTTTATCTTTAAAGCTACACCTCCTCACTATGGTGTAATTTTATAAAAACTGTAGAGCTGTAACCCCGACCCTACTCCTGGCCATGCCAGAGGCCATCTCCAGGCGGGCCATGTGCGGTGCTGGGGACTTGGCAGCCGTGGGCACTGGGGCGGCCCAAGGAGGCCTGCTCGGCATCTCCTTCTGGCCATGGCGGGCAGAGGCGGCGTGCTGCCCCTGCTGCAGCCTCCGGTTCAGCCTGGGTGCCGGGGCCTTTCCCCCTCATGCTTTGCCTCAAGCTTCAAGCTCTCCGGGGCCTGAAGTTTGCCAGTCTGGCCCGAGGCCCCGTCCGGGGTTGGGCGGGTGGCACCTCCTCGGGAAATGACCGTGTGGGGAGCCTGGGGGTGGCTGAGAACCATGTCTCCCGCCATCTCTGGTGCCACYGCAAGAGAGCTGCACCTCTGCCCTCGCTCCTCGGCAGCCTCTTCGTCCCTCAGTATCCCCGGCCCTCCCTTGCACCCCTGGGGTTTGCTTTTCGAGCAACCTGCCCGCCTGGTTTTTGCAATCACCTCGTGCAAGCAGAAATAGGACTGTAATGTGAGCGAGCCCACAACCTCAAAAGCTGTCTGCCTGCTTCGCTTGGGTTTCAGCGTGCTGCCACCTCACCTATTGAGCTAAATTTCCCATTACAAGTCGAATTTAAATATTCTAATAAATTTGTTTTAGAAACTCTTACAGCTCCCTTGTGCCATTTGCAGGGAAACACTCTCTGGGTTTTTTTCTGGGAGATGGAGATTTCTTTGTGCTTGGGGTGACTGATTGAATTTTACCTGTGCTAAATTATATTTGCACATTCTAGTAATTGCAAAGGGCCACACAGAGAAACAAAGCATTGACTGCCGTTGTACTGGGATTTCCCAGATGTATAATTTCAAATTGATATGAAAAAAAACCTTGCAATGCATTAATAATAGCAAAAAATGTAACTCAGTTGGCCAAGGGTGAACAGAGGCTTTTTTTTCTGAGCTGCAAAACAAGCTATAGACCTCAGGTGACTAGCATTTATTGTTAGAATGGGTTTTCTATCGCATACCTTCTGAAACACAAAATAAAGATTTATACTGACCAACTTTGCTGTGTATAACAGATCTGGATCATATCTGGGAAGCAGTTTTTTTTGAAGTTAAACCAGAAGTTTTTTGTCAAATTCAAAAGCACTTTTTGATTATTCAGTCTTCTGGCATGTCACCTGTCCTTTTTCTGCTGCTCAATACTATCTTATGGTTGGAAATATTACAACATTGAAAAAGAAATCTTTGGCAAACAGCACATACTTTTCAAGTAATGTCAGAGTGCACTGAGAATGAGAGGGAATGATGCTCAGTAAAGATACCAGGGACGTACTTACATGTTTATTAATAAAGCATGAAGATTAGCTTTGTAAAGGCATAGGCCAGTGTCGGAGGACTGGTTTTCCCACTCTCCACAAAACCAAAGGAGACCAAAAGCCCTGCTATATATAATAATAATAATAATAATAATAATAATAATAATATTACAGCTAACACGCGTTACAATACAGTGCTTATGAATACAGCTCTGCCTGGCTTCCTGATTGACTTCACGGTGGTTTCTCATGGGCCTGGAGTGTACAGGTATGTCGAGCATAAATAATTCCCTGAAATGATGCCGGAGGAAAAAGGTACAGACTCAGAGGGAGAGGGACACACAAACTATTAGCAYGTCGGTCTGAACAGGAACCTCAATATGCTGCCAAGCTGTGGTGGTATTCTCTAAAGGAAGAGAGACTACTCACAAACCTKAATTTTAGCCTTGGGATATCACTGCTTTGGGGGGTCTGACTTGCACCCCAGTGTGGCCAGTCTCCCTCCTCTATGGAGCAGACTACAAGCAGCAGATTAAGATCTCCTTTATGGGCATCCCTGCTGCGTATCACCAGCCTGCATCACATTGCCGCATTGCTCCCCTTAGTTTACAAAGCAAACACTGCAGCCTGGCTGCCGGGAGGTTTTGCAGGGCCCTGTCCGAAAGCCCCTCTTGAAAGGTGGGAGAAGGACCCTCTGCTTGCTGGTGTTACCACTCCTCCCCACCGCTGATTTCCAAAGGCGGCTGCCGGCTTGCAGCAGGTCTCAGTGGCTGATTGCTGCTGCTGCTCTTACTGCGGCCAGGATGGAGCTGGATCTCTGTTTCTCAAAAAGGGAAGGCATACAGACCATTTTCCTCTTTTGTTTTGCATGGGTTTTTTTTTTCCAGCACAATGCTACCAGCAGCAATAGCAAACCTGTATTATCACCGCTATTTTTAATGCTGTGAGCAATTGTAACTGGAAGCCACCTCCTTGTCTGTGCCTTACAAGCACTTCTTCCTTTCCACTCAAACTCTGGGAGTACACAGCCCAACTATTGCTGCCTTCATGCTTTTGCAAATTTTAATGCATTATTAATAATTTTGTAACATATTTCTTCAAGCTCTTTAGCAGAAAATATTATTTCAGGGCTGCCTGTGATAAGAGTCTTAGTCACCATGTGCACTATTTCCAAGCTACCACACAACCTGAGCTTTTAATTTGTTCCCCCTGTTCAAACACAGGAAGGACCTTCTGAGAATAATATTCCTCATTATCTGATTGCTTTTGTGAATCGTTTCCTGCATTTCTAGGTATGCTTATCATCATATCGTAGACAGTACAGATGGGAGACCTATTAACTAATCTAGCGCACACTCCCCCTCTTACACCCATGATGAGACATCATTTAATTTATGGAACATATTCACGTCCAGATAAATCCATATTTGTGCTTCAGAAAAAAATAACAACAATGCCAAGAAAAAAAAAATCCCCTCAAAGGAGATGTTTCCATAAGAAGGCAATCTGTCCCTTGGCTCAGGTCACCTTTGCCTATCCATAAATGCCCTTGCAAAAGCAGGGTCCAGAAAGGTGACCAGGGGAGGTGTTGGATRGGGTAAGAGGGTCTCGCTCCCTCCCTTGTCCTCGCTGTGGGGTGCAGGAGGAAAAAGACCTGATGATTAGCTGAAAAATGTTAACAGGTAAATGATCTTCATTGTGGGCCCAGAAGGTGCCGGATGGTGACGTAAGGAGATGGTGAGAGGGAATCGCAAAAGGATCTGAGAAGAAAAGGAGATTGACAATTTTTGACTGAAAACATATTTGTTGAAAAATAGTGAGCTGACAAAACTGAAATACTTCAGAATAACATTTCAACTTCTTCATAATGTCCTGATTTTTCATAAAAAATGTGAAATAGAAAACGCCTATATAATTTTCTGCAAGTGTTAACATTTTTTCAATTGACAAATCAAATTTTTCTCTCAATTTTATAATTGGATTCTATTTTATTTCCACCAAAAATCTGAAGGGGTAAAACCAGAAAAAGTGTGTGGGAGGAAACGATGCTGGTGCTTTTTTTTAATGCATTCTTTCTGGAAAAATTATATTTTTAATATATTCTTTCTGGAAAAAAGATGGGGAAAATAATTATTGCCTCACCCTCTCCCAGCGGAAAAAAGAAAAAAAGCTTTGTACCTTTGTATTTCAAAATCTTGTGTTCAGACACTGCATGAAAATGCTCAGGAAGGACTAAAATTTTTTGCTTCTTTTTAATACTATGTATTCATGCTCATATTGGTATATATTATATGTAATATAATAAGAATGTGTAATCCTTAATAATTGTAATGATAAATTGTGTAGCAATTGTTGTTCATACACCATCTTCTGTTGAACAGGAAGAAATAGTTTACAGGAACGAACAGGATTTCGTCTGCCCTCCCCAGAAAGTGAGGGGAAGGCAAAACTGCCCCCAGCACCCTGGGGCTGCCTGCAGGGCACTGAGCGGGGCTGGGGGGGTGCCCRTCCCCGCGAGCCCACGCTCTGGGGGTAGCCAGTCTCAGACTAGCGGAAAGGATCATTTTTCAGGGTTGGGGTGATATTTGTGCTGTTCAGGCAGTTACCAGGGTGTGAGTCCATCTGTCTGTCTGTCTGTCCATACTGTGCATGAGCTGAGGCAGCATCAGTGGCGGGCAGCGGGATGATGTGGTCAGGATGGCAGCACTTCTGCTGCAATGGTTGCTGTTGCTTGGTAAGGAAGCAAAAAAGGATTAAAAAAAAAAATAATATTGGTGATGTCCGGCCACCCAGTGCTTGATGAGAGACTATCCCTTGTTATGCCTAATGCTGCAACATCTTCAAGTCATTACAGGGAGAAAAAAACCTGTCATTTTTGAGGTATATTTTTCTTTCTGGAAGTTTCAGAGTTCCACATTTCAGACAAATGAACCATTTTTAACAACCTGGAGCATGAACCTGCGGGGTCCATACATGGTGTCCACGGAGCTGATGAAAGGAAAGGGTACTGGCCCATCATTGTGCTTCTCCAGCTAAGCATTTTGTCACGTCTGGCCTGCTCCAACATCTCATTTTTTGCAGTCAGGGAATGAAGGGGAACTGTCAGTCTCAGATAACTGGCTTCGCTGTACCCTAAGGGGTAGTGCCCATTTTATTCTGTCTTTTCTGTAGCTCAAAAGCCCGCCTGCAGACCTTTGCCTGTTCCCTGCCGCCATAGGTGGAGAGGAGCAACCCTTGTGCTACTTCCCTTGTGGATATTGCTCACTGCTCTTTAATTACCAGTGCAGGGCCTTAATGCCGTCCATTCCCGCGCTGTCAGCTCGGTGTGGTCAGCTTGGTCACAGACTGGCGGGGGTCAGGGGGAGCGGGTGGCCCTGGCAGGAGCATGCCGGGATGGGGCAGCGGGCGGCTGCCCGCTCCGGTGGTGCTGCAGCATGGCGGGGACACGGGGAGCAGCCGGGCAGAAAGCAGAAGGGCAGAGAGAGGCAGGTGGTGCTCCCAAGGGGCATGAGGAAAAGCTCCCGTTAACCACGAATTTCTCTGTCCTGAAATGGCGTTTGCTTGTCTCGGCCAGATGCATCTGATATAGATAAAATGATATTCATAAAATGATATTCATCTCCCGTGATGGCTTCTTGTAGGTCAGGGAAAAAAAGTGGCAATTGGAAGGATAAAGGGACAACAAGGGGGAAAGAGGAGGGAAAACAGTGCCAGTGGTGAGGATTTAGCCTGCAAATCTGTGTGGCTGGCCGTGACTACTGTAGCAACAGCTACAGTGAGAATACATTGCACTTTTTTGTTGACTTTTCAGTTTTTTAATTACTGTCAAGTTGGTAATGGCATGCAGAATCAGATCCTGCTTCCTTTCACACTCCAGACACTCATGTCTTGACCACAGGGCCATAAAATTATCAAAGGGAAATATTATTGGCTGTAACCACCTCGGTAATATTTTTACAACTCCTGATTGACCACAAATCTATATTTAATAAGAAAAACAAAGCAAACACACACCCCATTCACTTCAGCTGGTGCTGTGCATTTAACTGGGGAAACACATTCATTCTATAGGGAGGCAGGAATTGCAGACCGTGCCTAGGAAAATATGCTTATTATATCCATGACTGGAAAAAAAATATAAATTTTCCTTTTTAGGTATTTTCATAAGTTGTCCCAGGCTTTATCAGCTCAGCTGGCCTCCTGCTAAATTATTGCAAATATTGTACTCTACATATTCATTGTAGTGGCACATTAGAGAGAGACTTTTATGTTTTGAGTACCTGACACAACATAATTCAGAAATTAAGTCTTTACTGGTTAAAAAATCACCCCTTTAGGGATTTGGATTCCTGAGGAAGCATAACAGCCCAAAACAGTCTTGTCTTCTCCACTCAGGTTTCAAGACAGGAAGGTCCTTCTCTTCATGCTTCTAGAGAGCTGTTAAGAAATGCCGAGATAGCTTTGAACATTGAGGAAAACACTTGCAACCACTGGGAAGATACTCCGAGGCAGAGCAGAAGCTTATGGTTTCTGTCAGGACGTCCAAAAGAAAATATATTCCCTGCAGAGTTAGCCTGGGCCTGGATGCTGCACTGCACTTGGTTCACATTCAAGCCGCTGCAGGCACTTGGGTTTAGCAAGGGCATAGCCTGATGCTTTCAAGGTGGCAAAAGCAGGAGTGTCCCTGGGAATATTTTACTGTGTGCTGTTAGGAGCACCTGCCTGACCTCTCTGGGTCTGGATGCAGGAAAGCTCCCCGCTGCCAGCTTGCCCACCAGGTACCGTGCCCTGCCATGCCAGCTCCTTGCTCCTACCCACCCAAGGCATGGGTCCGGCATGGGGTGAACTCCTGCCACTGCCTGCTGCGTGGCAGCTGGGTGCACAGAGGTGGTGTCAGAGGAGAGGGGCATTTCCACCGTGGCTTGTGATCGCAGGAGGTGGGGGCAGCTTGCTACAGTGAGGAGGTATGTGCTGGAGAGTTGCATGGAAAGAGCTGGCCCTGGCCACAGGTGCGGCTGTGCACCCCAGCGGGTTTCCTGGCTGTGGACTGGTGTTTCTGCAGCAGGACTAATGACACAAAGTGGGATGGAGCTACATGGACTGGAGGTGACTCTGGACATTGCGTAAGAGTGGACACCTTGGAGAAGCTGTGGCAACTGCCTATGTCGGCCCACGAAGACAAGGGAGGCTGTGCCAGCCCAGGGCTAAGTTAACACAGGTCACATCTATGGCTAGGAAATTTGATGTTGACAAGTTAACAGATAGTACATTGCAATTATTTCTGTTGCCAATACACCCGAAATTATAGTGGGTTCAGAGGCCATGCGTAGCAGCTGGCAGGAGGTGGCAGTTGACTCCCGTGGGTCCACAATTCGCTTCTAATCAGGCAAGCATAGGTGTCCACTGAAAATGATGCCAATCCATCACCGCAGGGTGCTTGGTCAGCCAGAGAGGCAGGTTTCTGGTTAGCAGTGTGGGATACACTGTCACAGACAGGTGGGTGTCTCCAAGGACAGGCAAGAGCCTTATTCCTAACTTCCCATGTGCTCATTAGCAGCCTGTCTCCCCTGGCTGGTTTTCAGGAATCCAAACCACCTTCTAGCACGCTGGCTCCTGAAGCCGCAACCTACTATTAGCTACCCACAGCTGATATAATAACACAAGAAATGTTGCAGGATAGAAGAATCCAGCAGTAGATGCAACCTATAAATCTGCTTAGATGGCAGGCAGGGTATTCATATTACTCTGGCATACCACTTCTTGCATAGAGGGGCAGGTTTTCTCTGGGAACGGGTTCAAGGCGCTGCCAGTACCCACTTCTGTATCATGAGTTCTCTCCTGTTGCTACTGGTCTGTGTCCAGGCAAATGGTGGTGATAAGGACGCCTGGTACGTTCACATCTTTGCAGGGCCAGAGCTCACGGGTTGCCTGCTAGCTCGCCCTCCCACAGTGGCTGCAGGAGGTGTCAGCAAAGTGAGCGTGACAGTACGCCGTATGGCACTGGAACCAGTAAAGTAGCTGATACTGCTGTTTGTCATACAGTGGCCATCTCATGCCTTCGCTGCTGCTGGGCCCACATCCCTTGCCACCATTCCCCTGCAGGGCACTCGGTCCACTTGGTCTCCACTCCCCTGCTTCTGTCGCTGCCTCCCCATGTCCTGCACCTCCTTTTCCTTCCAGTAGATGATCTGTTGGTCTGATGGGTCCTTCTCGCAGCAGACCACTTCCATGTCTTGTTGGATGTTATTTCTGCCATGGCTTGTGCGAGGGTATTTCTCAGCCTATCTTAGTCAGAGACCCAGCTAAAGGAGTGGAAAATCATATTGCTATTTCCTGCCTGCAAGCAGGAAAAATGAAGTCTCTCCTATTTTTTGTTCTGTAGCACAGCAGAGCCAAAAGTTGCTACTTTTATCTAAAACCATGCGCATAACTGACTTTTCAGTTGTCTGGCTGCATTGAAATATTGGAGGGAAACAGTGTTTCTGCTTGATCTGAAGCAACTTTTTTTTTTTTGGTTTCCTAAGCAAATGGGAAAAAAATCTGAAAAATTTAATTTGAGGCCAAGTAAAACATTTAATTTGACTTAAAATAAACATTTTCTTCACTATAAAATAAGAATTTCCAGTGTTTTCTTTTTGTGAAGGAAACCAAAAAATTTTGTTTTTTGGATAGAGCCAAAATTTTTCAGTGAAAATACCCCATGATTAATTTTTATCTATGGGATATGCTTCCATCCTTACCCTCTACCTTGTGCAGGACTTTTGGGTCTTTGGCTTGACAGGAGCTCAGTGAGGACTCTGACAGGAGGGATGCATCTACTTCTTAAAGCAGGAACCAAACAGGAGAAATCCACATCAACCCCACCCACCCCATGAATATCTCATTACATGCCTTTTCATAATTTAACTCTGCAAATAAAATCGCCTTGAAAAGTGTAAGGGGAGTGTATGACAGAAACAAAATTAAAGGCACATATTTATGAACAGCTCCCCATCCTTCCTCAATTTAAGTGCTGAAAATATTTTTCTCTTCTGTTTCATGATTTGGACAGTGTTAAAAACACTGAAGCACTTTTATTCACACATCATCAACTTGTAGGAAGAAAAAAAACCCAACAGTGCCAGCAACTTTGATAACATAYATGTAACAAATACTGTGATGCAATTAAAAAAGTGCTGTGAAGTATGGCCTGCTGGACCTTACAATTAACCACTAAGACATGCCAAGCACTTCCTATGACTGAAAATGAGAATATCTGAGGAGCTGAGGCCTCTGAATGTGTCCTTTGAAGAGCAAGCTTTGTGCTCCTGATGAGAATTTTACCCTGCCCTGCATTTAAGGTCATGTGTGCTAGGTTCCTGCTAAAAAAATATTTCCATGTTTTGTCTTTTCATAAAGGCGAAAGGAGCTCGGCTGCTGCAACTTTTCCTGAGGTATGGTACTGTGATATACTGTGCCATAAACTTTAAATGCAAATGTGTAGATATAGTTGAGTATAAAGGTCTCTTACATGGTGAGAGCCACAGATGATCTTATAAATATAGTTAAGTCTGTTTTTCCACTGTAATCTTGTTTCTCTTCTTTAGCTGCATATAGAATCATAGAATCATTAAGGTTGGAAAAGACCTCTAAGATCATCGAGTCCAACCATCATATGTAGCCCTCCAAGAGATTTGTCTTGGCTCAGCTTCTCGGCGACCAAACCGCATGGTGGGCCAAGGACCTGTCCATGCACATGGACCTGGGCTGCGATGCCCCCGTGCCCTGCTCCCTCCGACACCACCTGCGCTGCGTCTCTGCTGAGATCAATAAAATGGAAATGTCACCTCTTCATCACCACGAAGGGGAGGTTGGTATTACGTTTCAGCAGTTGATGTTCGCAGCGACAGAAATTGATACACGTTCCTTGTGTTATTTCAAGGTTTGAAGCTGTTTGCAGCTGTGTCTTTATCAGAAATTCTTGCCTCTCTGCCTCTGTCAAAGGCTTTTAAATTACTTTATATTTGTAGCTTTTGAGCAGCTGGATCTTTCTGCTCATATCCTTTAATTTGTTCAAATGTAGCAACAGCATTGTGGCCAAGGTAACATTCTTGAAAACATCTCCAGCCAGTCCTAAGATGGGCTGAGTGTATGATGAAGTAGCTCGTAAATATAGCACCAACTTATTATTTTACTTATAAAGGTGTAGGCAACCCTGTCCAGTTCTGAAAGTAGGATGGGACCAAGCATTGGCTGAACAGAAAGCATGGTACAGGGCAGCTACATCCTCTCTCCCTAAATCTTAGTCCTACCACCCAGAACCTCTTCCTCTCTGCACAAGCTCCCACATGTCTACTTGAAAAGCATTGGTCACCCAGTTTGGGGACAGCAGTAGCACCAGGAGCCTCGGATAACTGGTTCCTCAGCTGTAACCACAAGTAGCTACAAGGGGAAGAGAGAATCTTTGTCAGTAGCTTGTGCACAAACCACCAGCTGAAACATGTTCACACAAAGCATTTGTCAAACAAGTCGGAGTAACAAAAGCATATATAAAAAACCCAAAGACTTCATTAACAGAAAAGAAGGCTAAATTAGTCGAGTAAATAATTCACCACAAATTTCTCAGTTCTATTTCGTACCAAACATTTATGTTAACCTGTAATCCTTCAACTTGCTGAAGCTCTGGGAGGATTAAAGCCAAATGAAAGTTGAAACCCAAAAAGGCAAGAAAATGCACCTATATACCTGTTGTACCTAATATACGTGGAGTGTCTCAGTAGAAGCTCTTTTTTCTTTTTCCCCGATTTCCATTGCATTGAAAACTGTGGCTATTAAGGGAAGTAATAGTCCAAACCCTATCTCTATGGGAAGACTCACAGCTAGGTCTTATATAATTGTGGGTTTTCACCATTCATACTCCAATTCAGGAAACCCCTTCAGCACCTGCTTAAGTGAAGAGCACATTTATCTATTTTTTTCTCCTCTGGTGTCTCTGTGAAGAGTTGTAGCTGTTGCTCAGGCAGATATTCTCAAGAAGGGACTTAACTTGTGTTTCAGGTTAACTGGAAATGTCACAAAATTTTGAGAGAGTTTTTCAAATGACAAAAACCTCACAAATTTGGGGCACAGGACCACTTTATCAGAGCCTTAAGCAGCAAAACATGAAAGTCTTTGGTACTTGGGGACATCACGCACATCTTGCAGCCTGCTTAGAAGTTCCCTTGCAAAGAGGTTTACTTAGCTGATGGCTGGGTGAAGAGCACAGGTTAACAAAATGCTGTTATGCTGGTGCTGCCCAGTGGTGCTCCTCAGCAAATGTACAAATGTTAGCAAACCTGGCTCGGTTCTCATGCCCTGTGCCTTTCCCCTCTTCATAAACCTCCTGTTTCACTAAGACCAGTRCATTGGCTCAGCAATGGTATTTCTAATGATTTGGGTCAATACTGCTATATCGCCATTGCAACATTGATTAAACAGTTAAAATACAGCATTACGAAACCGATAAGAATACAGTACCTTGAAGTTACAGCTCACTACTGCTTCCAGTCACTTCCACAGAAAGCAATAAAAAGTACAATCAATGAATTGGGATTTCATCAGCAAGATTTAACCTCAGTCATCATCTGCAGCAGGGCTGAGGTTTTAAAGACCACGTCATGACCCCTCATTATGGCTTGGATACAGAGGCCTTGGCTGAACCAGCGGTTGCTGGTCAGGGATTTGTTTATCATCAGAGATGATTTTGTTTTTGCCATTACTGAATTCCCAATGTGTATGTATCTTCTCTTTGTCTCTGCCATTCAGAACACTCTCCATTTCTTGTTAATTTATAAACAGTGCAATGAAATCAAATGAGGCTCCCRTAGGGCTTTCTTTTTATTGTAAACATGGTAATGCTTAGTGAAAACACTAAGGTATTTCAGCTAGTAAACCCGGCAGGAAAAATAATAGTTTTGGGGAGGTGGTGGCAAGTCAAATATAGTGTTTGTTCAAAGTAGCATCTAAAATACTTAGTTACTTTGTAAGCATCTGACGTATTGTTTTTCCCCAAGAAGGATTTTCTGGCCATATCAAGACGGAAATCTCAGGTAAGCCTATCTATGCACAATATATACTAAATGTATATGTTTGCCATTTTGTGGGAAAAAGAAAAAAACCCAGATAGTATTTGAGACCTTTTTTCACCTTTTGGACGCATSAAGGATTACACTGAGTGTCTCTTTCAGGTGCTCCAAATAAAACAATGGGATAAAAATGTGCTTAAACACTCTGCAAAGTTCTGCTCAGTCCCAACATCAGATAGAAGAGCAAATTCACTTTTTTCCAAAAATTAAAAAAAAAAAAATTAATATCTTCTCCTGGTGGAACTGAGTGACTGCTGCCTTCTTAAAAAAGGCTAAAAAATAGGAATTAATTACACCGAATACATAAATTCCGATAGAAATAATTTCTGTTTCTAGACATGGGACATTGCTCTTTATTATTTTTATGATGTTGCAGAACTATTGAGGTTATAACATACACTAAAAGTAGGTGCCAAGCTTTCTTAAATTAAAGGGTTGGCTATGCCCATGCCTCGCCTGCGATGAATCAGTATCAATCGCTGTGTGTACCCAGCACCTGTACACCTTAGAGGTTACAGTGGATGTCTCCCTCCTCACTCCGTGAAGCAGAAGCACATTTTTTGTAAAGTAGAGCAATGTGGCAGCAACACAATTGTTCTGCTGGGTGAATCCTTAAACAAAGTGAGATAGAGAGAACTGATAGACTATATTTAAGGTCTATAAAAAGTTAACAGCCTCTTCTCAATAATTATGTATCTATAAAAAAATAAAGATGGTACAGGGCCAAAACTTAATGGCATTTATGTTAATGTTATACTGAACACTCACAGGCTGTAGATATCTGCAAAAGTGGGTCACATATAGCTTAGAAGCTTTACGTTGTATGTTCTGTTCAGCATGTGTCTGTTCAAATAAGTTTTTTGTGTGTAAAGTGAGCTTCTGTGCCTGCTGTGGAATCAAGGAGAACTGAAAACCTCCCATTTGTGGCTGGMTGATACCCATTTTTTTAATGTTCATGCAAGGGCAAATCTCCTGGTTCCATGTCCTTGTATTTGACTTTGTTCACATAAAGTCCCATTGCCTATCCAGGATGGGAGCAAACGAAAGTGAGGACTTAATTCCAGCCGATAGCAGTTCATTGTGGCTTTATAYTGCCTTTGCAGCTGGCTGGCTTCACTGGGCTGCCCTGCCTTGCCGTTACTGTAAGAACCTCCATGTCTGTGTGATTAAAGGAGCCCCAAAAGTAATCTCGGCAGAGATCTGAGTGAAGGAACATTGTGGGATGAGGGGAAAATACAAAGACCTTTGGGAGTCCAGAGAAATATGTTCCCCTCTATTTTTTTAACTGGAAACTCTGGTCCTCATTTCCTTGCCGCTTTCATGAAAAATTCAAAGTTATATCAGGCGTTAAAATGACAAATTGGCTGATTTTGTCTGTTGTTATAAATATGGAGCGCTATTTGCTTGTCAGGCAACTTCATAATTAGCAGCGGTCTATGTGGTATCAAGGCAAGAGATCATCAGATCAAGTTTCATGTTTATTCCACAGCCAGCATCTTCCCTATTGCTAATGAAAGTGTCTCCCAGGGACTGGCATATCTGAGCCTGGCAGCTATGTAACATCACTTTTTGAGCTTCACTTCCACCCCAACCCTCATTCTCATTTGGTTTTTGATCACATCCCATATTTATAAATGTATCCTGTTATCAAATATGTTTTAAATAGTGCTTTTTAAGGCAAAACGAAACAATATGTTTGCTAGTAATTTTTGTTGCTGGTAAGCATAAGTGTGTGTTTGTGAGGTGTGTGTTCATACTATCCTGGAGCATGGCCAGCTATGCTGTTTTGTATGGGTAGGGCATGTGTGTTCATGGAGGCATAAAAGGCCATCAAGTTCCTAGTAGTTCACAGTTTGCCTTCTGCTTCTTCCCAAGGCTGAAAGATTTCAGTTAGGGAAATGACAATGTCTCTGAAAAGTCATGATTTAACGAGGAAAAGAATTGCAAATAATGCAAAGGTGGAAATGGGATTCCTTAACAGATTCCACGCATTCATTTGCTAAAATACTCCCTACAGAAAATCTCTTCATCTTACCTTTTCCCAGTCTAGCCTTCATATTGTTGTTATGACTATTTCTGTATAGCTTGAAGAAGTTGATAGTTTGGTATAAGCAATAAGATCACAGGACTTTTGATACTGGAGTATTGGATCAGTTGTCATGTCGTGACATACATATTCATAACCTAGCAGGCCTTGTAGTCGATTTATGCATAAGGGACTGATAAGAAAAAAATTGATTTATAGTGATCTCAAAAACATGGTCTCCTAAGATGTATTCTGCAGCTTTGAGACCTACAGTTTAGGCTCTATTAATTTTACAGTGCTGTCTGGAATTATCCATCTGTTTAAAGGTTAACTGTCTTTACACTTTTGAAATGGGTAGTTCTGTTTTGGTTCTTGCTTTGTTCATGCCACTGATTTATAAATTATTAAATCTATCACTGCACAAAAAGACTGAAATTGGTTGCCAGATTACAACATCTACTTATTTCAAACTTTCCTTAGCAACTTCTGATATTATCTTAAATACTCCGTTAAGTGCTGAGAGGAGGGGAAATGATGAACCCAATGACATGTGTTGTACAGTTCAATGAACTTTCTGCAAGAAAACACCACTATTATTACAGAAATGTCRCCACGTGCCCAGAGGAGCACATCAGACAAAACCTTCAACACAGCACCGTACCAGACAAACTCTAGCATGTGGGCACACAGTGAGAGAGATGGTGGGGTTTCCTGCTAGAGAAAGAGCTACAGAGAAGACCCATAGAATTTGACCTTTCATTTTTTGAGTAAAGCAGTCAAGCTATGATGTTTTTTTCCTTTTAGTAGTGTTGCTTGAGTGGGTAGGGCCATGGCCCTGCCTTGCCCCTTTCCTGTCAGGACAACTGAGCTGGTCTTGCTTGTTTGGAAACTTCTTGTTGGAGAGGAACTGGAAAGAAGTGGGGATGGAGCTGTGATGTGCGTGGGGTGGCTCTGAGTCCATGTGCTCTGAGTCTGTGTGCCTCCCAGCAGGCACCCACTATCCCTTGCTCGAGAATGCAACTGTCGCCTGGAGTGAACAGCGGTGTGGAAAATGACTTTGAGGTCCATGGTTCCACTCACACAGCCTATTGCTGCGTGAGTACAGGTTGGCTTTATGGTGCTTGTTGACATTAATTGGTTTATAGGTGACAAACACAAAGTTCTCCATCATCTCTTCTACAGAGCACCCTTCTGCCAGTGCTCTTCAGCAGCTGGACAGTTGTTTTCATTTTTAGCGTGTGATCATTTGAAAAGCCAATTCAAGGGCATACAGCTAGCAGGGAAGAGTGTCTGAATTTCCACAGAATTTTCTTTTGTGTTGCACGCACATGTGTGCGTTTCTGTACTGCAGCTCCTTGTTGTCAGTGCTATCTGAGCATGTTGATCCGTTGTGATAGCTGCCTATCACGGTCTTGGTAACTGTTGGGCAGTGACAGTTTTGTTGAAGTTATAATGTCTTGTCTTGTGTCTGTGTATATTTGTTTGTCCAAAATCTTGCAGATAGATCAGAGATTTTTCTGCAGAGCTAAGCTTTGAAAAAATCCTGCTATTAATTTTCTAAGTTGATTTTGGACTCTTAATTAACTTTGGCTGCAGCGTACAAGCTCCAGCACAAACTCCCTTTCTCAAAGCACAGGAGACCTATCCTTACATTCCCTGCTGCTTTTGGACAGATACTAACCCAGGAGAGCCATTTTGCTTGTCTTTCTTGCTGGATCAGCAGAAGCAGAAATATCGCCTGTGCAGTATCTCTTATATATAGAATGAGTAGCTCGGCTTTAGCATAGTTCTGTGAGAAGACTATTTCACAGAAAAAAAATGTTCCTTGCAGCCTTATTCCATCCCACAGCCTGAGAAACTCTGCATGAGCATTCATCATCTGATGATAGTCAGCCATGGGTGAAGAAGTTTGTTACACAGACTGATAAATGTTGGGCAAGTCCTGTTTCCAGAAAGTCATATTCAGAGGTTCATACACTTAATATTTGAATACTTGGCATTTGCATGTATAATACTGGAGAAATTCCCAAGAGAATACTGAATAAATACCTTATGATCTGGTCCATTAACTTCACTGGAGAGGTCAGCTCTAGAACTATTAGAAAATAGCAATTTGCCCATATATAATATGTTTTTCTTTCATTTAAAACTGAAAATAGACAGACTTTTTCCAAAGATGTTCAATTGTTAATATAAATGATTTTAGTTTGTGTTGGAAATTGAAGTTCTCAGGTTTGAAGTTCTTGCATTTACAAAGTAAAGTTGAAAATTTCTACATAAAAAGACACTTTATGTGAAATAAATTATTTAAATGAACTCCTAATTTTCCAGTGAAAGCCCAATTATGTTGGAAAATTTTTAACCATTTTCTCAAGAGTAGAATCCTCAAGAGAAAAGAAATATAGCTGGTATATTCTCACAGAATCATAAAACCCCTCCAAAGTTAGAGGACGCCTCAAGAGTTCACCTAATTTACTTCTCGTAGTATGCAATGCTACAGACAGAAAAAAAGATAATGGTTTAAATGACCATAATGAAGAGTTTAAGTTATTATTATCAATATATTTTAAACAAGCATTGATTTCCAAACCACTGGCAAATAATTGTTTCAGTGTAACTTCTAATGTGTGACTTTTACATGAACCAGACATGATTTATTCTGAATTAATATTTCTTTTATCTAGTGCTCAGAGATTCCAGTTAGGAACAGGGTCCTGTTGTACCAAGGGATGTATGGATACAGAATTTAGCAAGAAGCCCCGTGCTGAAGGTCATGTCATCTAAAGAAACCCGTCTCAAAAGTCTTCCTTGAGATCATACTCCTTCCTAGAAGATTTCCAATACATTCTTAAATGTGTTTTTGGCAGTAAATAACATGATCTTTTTGAAGGGGGGCAACATCCGTAATTTCAGTTTTACCAAAGATTGCACACTATGGGTTAAGCTTTATGGAAAACATCCATAAATGTAAAATGTCAGTCTACAAATTACCAATCTCTTCCTGAAGTGCTATGGTCTGTGAGCAGACAGGGTTTTGCTTTTTAAGCAAGAGGTGAGTAAGCGAGACGCTGTTGTAGGAGATAATTATGAAAAACAAACCTCTGGCTGTGATTGCAGGAGCTGTTGTGATAAACACAGGTAAAAATTGCGAGTCTGAAAATAAAAATGCATTTATTCAACAGCTTTCTGTGGCCACGATGTAATTGAAAAGGATGCTGAGATCTCATTACTGCTGAAAAGGTCTCCTCACTATGTGGAAATGTGGACATAAAGCAATAGGGGAGAGCTGAACATTAAAAACATTGACCTGCTTCCTTTGGCTCTTGATTAGTCTGGGGATGAAGAAGATCTGCACACCCATCTGGCAATCTCTTGTAAATATTGACTTCTAGGGAGCAATGCCATCCTGCCAGCTCACAGCGGTGCCTTCCTTTGTTACTGCCAGATTGTGGCATTTCAGATAATGGCTGCCCTGCACACGCAAAGTTTCATCATTCCTTTAAAGAGCTCCAGATACTTTAGGCAGAGCTCAGTTGCCTAAACCAAGGTATCTAGGGCCATCTGAGACACCTTGGGCATCCTGCCGGTCCCTCAGCTGCCAGGTTGGGTATTGTCTGGGTCTCCCATAAGTCCCTTGCAATATCTCCTAGTTACCATGTGGATGCTTAGGGCATCTCTAACTGCAGGAGCTACTTATGTCTGGGCAACTAAAAGATGCCCTTTGTGTCTCTGTGTCTGAAAGCACGGCTGCCACGCAATGGTAGAGCCATAGGCAGTCAGCAACCAGCCTGACTTTGGCACGTGAGCACCCCAAGAAACTCAGAGGCATCGCTGTAAAGCTTGTTGCAGTATCATCTTGGTGGAAGTACCTCAGAAAACTAAAGGAATTCAGGACAAATGGTGATGGACTCCATGCCACTGGCAAATTYTTGAGGATCTCCTTTAATGACGTTGGAAGCTGCAGTGTTTTGCAGAACGAGAGTTGATCCTTCAGAGGTGAACTTGTCCTTAACTGGTCCCTCTAAAAGAGTAGAAATCTGAAAACAGAAGCTAAAGGAAAATGGACCATCGGCTTCCCTAGCAGGGAAAACAGCGCTGTGAGCACAACTGGAAGACTGCAGGAGACAGGGAGGAAGAGATGGATGCACGTACAGCAAAGTGCCAGGCCTTGCCCACCATTCCYGTGATCCTTGCAAAGGTCTATTGAGCTCTCAGACCAACACCCTACTGTGAAAAGTGCAGAGTTAAAGCACGTGGCCCCAAGTGCAACTTTTGAAGTTTGTAAGCAAGAGGTGGAAATTAGAAAACAATAACCACTCTCAGCCCAGACCAGCTGCTTATGTGGGAGGCGGGGTGCAGAGAGAGAGGGACGCTTTTGTCTCTAACGCCAAGAAACACACCAAAGCTATTTCTCCTGCATCTGGACTCCAGAAAGTGCTTATGAAAGAGCAAGGAGGACAGGCTGCACTTGCAGTGTGGTTCTCACTGGGCTGCTGTTGAACTACCACTGAGGATGGATGGCTGGAAAAGAAATTGTGACSGAGCGCATGGCATTAACCTTGAAATTGTTCCTTATGACTTGTATCCTTTCCCACTTTCAGATAACACCTGTAAAACATGGCACGCTAATAACAATTTCATTTGTCTGAGAAGTACTTGGAATTATGGCCGTGAGCATCAGCAAACAGTGCTGGTGACCATGAGCCGTATCCCCTCTGCCTCAGATGCCTGGCTTAAGCTTTACTTACTGTTACTTCATTTGCCTGCCTATGGAGGGACCTGGGGAGTGGCAGCCCTGGATGGCAGGTCACCTGAAGTGCTCGCTGCTGCCCCAAATTTGGATGCGGCAGCGGTGAGGGCAGCAGTTAACCCCTGTCAGTAGGCAGCCTGAGCATGGCCCCCAGCACTAGTGACACAAAACTGCCTGCTGCTTCTGCTATCTCTGCTCTCGAGGCGTTCGTGCAGCATTTTGGGTCCAGGTACACCTAGGCAGCACTTTGATATTAGTTGGGAATAAACAGGCACAGGCTTGACTGAAGCCTTATTCTATCACTCTTTCAGTTACTTTATACAAACCTCTTAATAGCTGATGTGATAAGGCTGATGGTCAAAATAAGTTTGACTTTGGGCAAAAAGGCATTAGAAGGAAACTGAGAAAACATGGAATTTTACTGCTTAAGCAGCTGGCAGCTGACTTGTTGTGATCCCATTTACTAACGACAGGACTAGGGGTAGTGACCTCCCTGAGGATATTTTTCCAATCCTTCCCCCTGCTCCTACTCCCTCTTTCTGTTCAAAAAGATGTTTTCTCGCCGGATGCTGGTGCAAAACCTCTCCAGCAATCCTCAGAACTTGCTGGGCATGTTTTTTGTTAAGTGCCAGGTGGTGAAATAAAAAAAGACAAGCGCACAGAGACTTTTTGTTACTGTGATTAATTTTCACGTTCTTACAACTCCTGATCCTAGCTGCATCCCGATGTGGAAGATTCAGCATTTAAATAGCATTCACGGGTAACTATTGATCAGGGGCRCTGGGGGGGAAGTGCATTTATTCCTCCTGGATTACTCCTTCTCCTGCTTTGTAATTATTTGTTTCCACTTGTAGTGGGTTTTGTTATTTAGTGTTTAAAACTAGTTTAATTAATCTCTTCTGTTGTTGTTGTTTTGAAAATGTGACAGACACTCATGAGATAGATAATGGATTGATAAAGAACACTTGAGGGGACCCTGGAGTGCTCATCATTTGCTAGGTAGGGTATGTTAAACATAATACTGGTAAGATCAAGCCCTCCAGGACAAAAAATGAAAGAGGCATTTAATTGGAACACTTAGCAATCACAAAACCAAGACAGAGGTTAAATTGTTTTGAGCAAGAGAAATTAATACATTAAAGGTTACATTTCCAACTGTGAGGCTGCAGAGCCAGGCTCTTATGCGGTGTCAGAATTACATAAGGCAGAAGAAATGGCTCTGAAATGATTGTGGAATCATTAACAAAAGCCAAGGCAGAGTAAGACATTTCCCAGCAGGAGGGTGTGAAGAAGAATAAAGACATGGAGAGAGCTCATTAAGAATGAATTGCAGACCATAAACATTTGAAACCACTAAGTGTGGAGTTCTATCTGTTATCTAATGACTCAGAAATTATAAAACTAGCAATGACTTTCAGAAAAGGAGTTGACTTTGCAGGAGGTTGTTTGCCATTATGAAAAAAAGGTAATTTTTTTTTCTAGTTGAGGGAAAAAAATAAAAATCCTTCATCTTTGTAAATCAGCACAATTTAAGCAACTTCAGCTATACTCTAGAGAGATTTCCTTCTGTATAATTACACATTGTCTCAGATTTAGTAACAAGGATGTTGAAATGGAGGAACTGCATAGAGGATGAAGGAAGAGACAAGAGGTTCATTTCTTACTGTCTGACTGCAAATGATTAACCTCTTCATCTTTGAAAAGATCTAGCAAGTGCTGAGATCTCCCTAATTAGTGGGAATTTCATTTTCTTCATTTTGATTAAGGTCTAGACCAGTCTTTGCCTGATAAACAAATGATAGTCAAAGAAACAAATGTGAATTAAATGCACTGACCAAACTCTCTCCATTTGGTTGATATGATGCGGCTTCAGCAAATCTACACAGAGCACAGAAGAAGGCACAAGAAGCTTATTTTTTAATAACGATATGAGCATTGTACCAAGCTACCAGGACATTCCTGCCATGTCCCAAAATGGTATAGATTGTTTTCCTATTCATACTGGAGAGGTTTCCAAACTAAGCATCCTATGGGATGAGTTGAGGGAGGAATAGGACAAGAGGCAAATAAGCAGTTTTAGAGAATAGCATGAAAGAAATCCCCAGGGGGGAAAAGGAGTTGAAGGTTTGGGGAGCAGAAATRTAAGGAAAGTGGCCATTACAGGTTGCTGACAGGTTATGGAAAGGTTACAGAAGCAGATCAGTTTGGTCTACCCTAAATTTATTTGGTTTTCAATTTTTYGGCTGATATGAAAATCTTTCCTCATGAGATAAAATGTCCTTAGTTAAACAAAATGTTTCATTATCAATATCTTTAACTTTTAATCATTTTCTGTTTAAGATTTGGTCCATTCTGAAGTAAAAGGTACCTTCAAGGGAAGGTTGTCATTCCTTAGCTGTTAAGATTCAAAAACAACCAAGTAACATTTTAACAAAAGACCTTTTTTAAAAAGCAAAATGGTGAGGAGCACACATTCATCTCACATCATGAATTCATGAGTGTTGTGGTTGGCCTAAATTTGCATTTTGGGGCAAATAAAACAGGCAACCCAAAGTGCTGTCCCGCTCGGGTGTGAAAACAGAGTTCGACAGGTTCTAGGAGAAGGCAGGCAGGGAAGGTGGGACGACTGTAGAAAGGTCAATAGTAGAATTAGCTTCCATACTGTAGGCACAAAAAATTTCTCATTTGTGGTGGATGTAGAGATAACTAAATGCATGCAAGGTCCATTTAATGGATCCGGTTTATAAAATTGGCTGCTACTTTCTGACCAGCATTTATTTTGACGCTTGAATGACTTACGGCTCCAATTAAAAGCAGCTAGATGTCTAACTCGGAGGCTGTGGCTATAGAAAATGGCTTGCCTATGCGTGGTTTCTGTTTGTGTTGGTATATAAAAAGTACACACGTCTGAACCGGAGTCAGAGCTGCGAGGACTTCAGGGCAGCTGAATTTACCCACYTGCGGGCTAGGCAAGCTGGGCTTTGCTCTCTCCTCCAAGAGGGGAGCTGACCCGCCACTGCCTGTGCCCGCACCTGCAAATGGGCTCGGAGCTGGAGGTGACATTGAGGTGTCAATCACAGCTCTGCTGCGTATCGGCCCGCACGGGAAATATCCTGTCTGCAGCAAGGACCTGGCACGGGGATTTTGCTGCCAGAGAGAGCGCTCCCGTGTCATCCTGAAGCCACTCACGTGGTGAAATGTCAGTAAACATCTTTCTGCTCCTAATACTTTGCTCTCCTTGGCAAGTACCACATCTACTTGTGACATTAGAAGGACAGCCCCTCTTACAGTGACAGGGTAAAAAAAAAAAGGGCAGGGAGGAATTATATTAGTTTAAAATAGAGGCAAATGTTGTGGKATAAATTCAGTCCCCTCTGAAAGGAGTGCTCTCCTGTTGTTTCCAGGAGATGTGGCAAATTAAAATCAACAGTCCTGAAAACGACTGGGATGTACTGGGGGAAGGTGTGCAAGTAAAATGGCAACAAAAGCATATGTCCTTTCTGGCATTGTCCGTCAGCATGAAATAATCCTGTGGAAGTATTGAAAAAGCCGTGTGTTGTAAGGATCTATGTTAAGATCACGAAGTTCGTCTTGTCATTCAGACTTCAGAGGGGAGCTCGTTTGTGAATAGAGGAGGAAAAGGTCTGGAATTCATAAGAATGGGAGGAAAAAAAAAAAAGACCCTGAAATTTCTGTAATAAATAACTGGGATTGAGCAGCTCCAGCAGGCAGACCAGAAGTGACAGTCAAATGTAACGTATCACTCAGGACACCATCAGGCATTTCCCTCCTGCTGCTGTTTGAGGATCTCTGGATGCTGCAGGAAGGGGTTTATTGTGGTGCAGATTTGCTGCAGAGTGTGCAGCGTGCTGCAATAACAGAGATCTTTCCAACGGTCTTTGCTGCAATACCATGTACTGTATGTACTTAGCTGAAATCAATGGGACATGTAAATGAGAATAGGCAGAATCCCTTCTACGGTGAGGAACAAAGCATCTGTGCTATCCTAAGCAAATAAAAGGATCAGCTCATGCAGGATACACAAAGAGCTGTGACCGCACTGTACCGTGAGCGGTCTGTTGTGAAGTTGAATATGTGTAATTTCCTAGTGGTTTGGGCAGGGCGAGGGTAACTTAATAAAAAGCAAGTGAGATCTTTGCACGCTTCTAGCAGTGAATATTAGAGAAAAGGCATAAAACAGAGGTTTAATGAAAACCCCTGTGATAGGAAAGCAAAATCTTTAATGGGAGGGAAGAAAAGAAAGGTTGCATATATACAACCACTGAATAAACAAATTATATGTTGAGTCTAAATGATTAATTGCCCTGAAGAAATATATGGAACAGGCCAAACTGGAGAGAAAAGAAAAAGCATATTTCAAGGACAAGACACAACCAGATCCTAAAAGAACCATGGTTTTCAGAAATCCCCCCTTGAAATAAATGTCCTCCTAAATACCCACATGCCCCTGACTAAACAAAATTCGAATAATAAAATAAAGCAAAAACCAGTGACTTAAGGGGGAGAGGAGGGTGCGGAAGAGGGAGGGAGGGAAGAAATACACCAGATAAAGAGAAAATATACAGTGTAATATTTCATCTGCTGATATACCACGGTGAAACATAAACTAATCCTCATTCATATGGGAATATTCACTCAGAATTTACTTGTGGCTTTGGTACTTTTTCTTGACTGGTTAGATTCCGGGTCTTCTGGAAGACCTGGAAAATTTGAAAACACAAATGTAGATAAGAATTAAGTGTATCAATTCACTGCTGCGTTGCCAGTTCCTTCCTCTCCCATAAAAAAAAAATCCCACACCTTGCACACTGCATACCTTTGTGCATGTATATAATAAAAYAAATATATTTAATGTAGTCTTACAGCTAGGGGTCATATGGATATACTTATATACATTCACACACAATACCCGTTGCTCAGTTAAGTACAAGGGAAAAAAAAAAAAGATTTTCTTTGAAGACCAAAAGTCAGACCCAAGGTAACAAAAGTAAAGCATAATTTACCCTGTAGTTAAAAACCAAAGGARTCTTTTTACTAGGGGGCTGCTGGTTCTATTCATGCCATTCCAGAAGAATATAAAAGAGACGCTTTGGGATTTTGAAGTAAAAATTCACAACAGTATGTCTTTACTTTTTTTTCCCCTTCAACCAAGACATCTTTTGCTGGAGTCCTTTATCTAGAGCTTTGTATACATATTTTTAATCCTATACAAAAGTGATAGGATGTCAAGAAGGATCTATAATAACACCATTTTTTTTATTTCACTTCAAAGACTTGGCAATTTCTGATCCATGTGACATTCACACTCCTTCAGGGTCAAACAACATCTTGCAGCCTTCATAAAATGATTAAATATTTTAAACAGCTCCTGCTTATACCTCCATCGCCCCTCGAGACTGATACTGTTATCGTTTTTGTCAAAGCCAGTTTCCATCCGCATTTGTCATTCCTGCTTGCATTTATGAGTTATCAATCGCCACGTCAAAATGCAAAATAACTGATGTTCTCTGGGCGGGATTGGATGGTCTATCTGGGGCTTTTAATCAATGCTGATTTTTATTTTCCATACCCATACATAAATCTTTACCATTCTGGGCCACATATAATGCGTTTGTACAAAACGCAGTGACAGAAGCAGTAGTTATATTATCAAACATTATACCTCGGGGCTAACTGAGTATCAAGGGCTTTCAAAAGGGAACATTGGGAATTACTGTGCAGGAGAGATGACTGCAGGAGAGAATATAAGGGATTGGTTGTTGCCATTTATAAATCAACATCATGCAAGCTAATCCTTCTCACTTAAATGCAGCCCAAATACTTTTCCTGATACTCTGAAACTCAGCCCTATGTATTTTTTTTAAAGCTTGCATAATGCACACGAACAATGGTTATATGCATTTTCTTATTTCTTGAACTTTTCCCTAGGGATGTATATAGAAACTGTGCTACTGTGTTGTTTTTTTTCTCCCCAAGGCCTACAAGCCAGTAAATATTCTCTTTTTAATCATACCTGAATTATTAGAACTCTCTCCGCCCCCATTTTTTTGCCTGAGCTGCTACAATAAAAGGGAATGTGTTTCATTCATTAAAAGGGTATCTACCTCGTTTATTCAATGAAGATTGCAGCCAGCTATAGAAATAGCTCATAGCCCAGGCCAAGCGGGCTCCAAGGGCTGGGTCGGGGATAGTTTGGAGTCAGGATTGCTGAGTGCTGAGCTCCCTGGGAAAACCGGGCACTGTTGCAAGGAAGCAAAGGTGAGGGGAAATCTCCCACCTCCTTTGTAGGGATATCTGCGTGTGCTGCATGATGCAGGTCTGGTTACTGCACTCCTTGCCAACTGGAATTCCCTTCTAACTGGAAATTTGTCTGCATTGCTAATAATGGCAATAATTATTTTTATCAGTGTTGAACGAAACTGCTCGGGACTCCCCCGAGCGAGACATGCTTTCAGGCTCAAGGGTGGAAAGTTGAGGCATGTAATTGTGCCTGCGAAGCTCTTCCTTCCTGCTTTCGGTGCTGGGAGGGCTGAACTGAAGTCTTGATAAGATCTGCTAGATAAGGGGCTGTAAGTGGTGAGCGGCCTCTTTTCCTCTTCTTTTGTAACTAAGCTATCTGCCACAGGACCAAAACGTTTTTATCAAGTTTTCAGCAAAACATTTTTCTGAATAACGCACTTCTATTATGTGATTTCCCCTATTGTGTACACATGCTTAGAAAAYCCACGTTTATAAGTCTTTTTTACTGAACTGCTAAAGGACATTCACTCTGGGTGTCTCCCGAAGGAAGGTTACCAAAATTCTCTCCATTACAGGCTAATACGTTTTATTCCTCATTAACTAGGACAAACAGGAGAGTCTTTGAATTGCAGCCCTACTATCTCAGGGGTCACCTTATTTTATGTTTGTGACAAACTACAGTGTTTGCACTATGGCGAAGTAACCTTGATCATCCATTCCTGCTTTCCGTCAGGGTCAAAGTGGCAAGTGTAATGCAAAAATTAGGTTAAGGTGACTAGAAGAGAGGTCTCTGACAACCCTTTGGGAGTCCAGGGTTACCGATCACCCTTTTCCAACATATGTGAAACTTTTCCAGAAAAAAAATAGGACAGACAGTACTGTAACATATTGAAGCATAAGAAGAGGCATCAAAGTAAGAACATGGTTCAAAGTTTATTCTGTTAGTCTTTCTTAATACCTATGCCAAACCCCAGCTGCAAAGTATTCCAAAATTGCCCTGATTCTGTTCTTCAATTATGGGTGAAATATTATTGACCTTTACCCCCTGCTGCCTTCAGCGCAGATGCACAGCTTGCATGGCCACCTCCCGAGGCCAGAGCTGAAGACCCCGGGTCTCCCCAGGTGGGTCCCCTGGGAGTCCCCTGGGAGTCACGCTGGAAATGCTGAACTGGAAAGGTTGCAGCAACCAAAAACCTTGTATTTGCAAAGTGGTCTGTAGTCACAAACATGTCTCTGAGTCTTTGGAGAGAAGAAAGCTTAAATGGAGACTAAAACATGGCTTGAGGACTAATCATTTATATAGCTATGTGTTGAACAAAAATTAATTACACATGGGTGTTTTAATTAAGAGAGGAGACTTTTCTGTAAGCTTCAAGAGGAATCCTTACTGGTACCATCCTTCAGTCTTAGTGAATCAAACTCCCTCTGGTAATGATACAATAACATTCACTACCTCAGCCAAGTTTTAGACCTCCATACAGCAAAGTATTAAAACATTTGCTTACCCGCCTTTGAGGATGAACAAATAGCCATCCTACAGCACCAATGCATTTGGTGCAGGATCCACAGAGCTGCACACTGGCTAACAGTGTGAAAAGGCTAGTGTAAAACCCAATGGAGTTCAGCATGGAGGGAACAGCCTTGCTGATCTGATGATGTGTGTAGAACAAGAGTTGTGACAGCCTCTTGTCTTTATATCTACTCTATACCTTAGCGTGTAGTTAGCTCCCAGTACGAGGCCCAGGAGACTTTGTATGCAGCCCTAACAGGCTTTCTGATAGTGGCTGTTCTTGGCAAAACCTCTGGCTGGTGGGGCTGCAGCACTTACAGGGTTTCCTGCAGCTGTGCTGGGTCGAGGTGCCCATCCAAGGCTGTTGGCCAGTCAAGAGACCCTGTATTCCAGGTCTGGGCTATTTCCTTCATCCTTCCTATGTACGACTTCACACAGCAGCAAACACCGCTCTGCTAGATCACCAGGAGYGCCGTGTTAGCAGAAATCTCTCCTTTTGCAGATGGTGAGGGAGGAGACTTCCTGTCCAGCGTGTCCAGTGGTGCATTTAAAACAGCTCTACAGGTGAGAAGAAACCCAGGAGATACCCCTTGCCCCAGGAGAGGGTGGGGATTGCTTTGTTTTGAACTGGTCTTGAGCTCTATTATGTGGTTCTCAGCTCAATGTCCACCCTTACCCTGCGGCCTTGTTTTTGTCATCCATCTTTTCTCCAGCTCTGTATTCAGACAGAGTTTGAAAGGAAATTACCCCACTCGGGACCCAAATCTAGAGCCTCAGTTTATTCTGAATAGGACTTTATGACTCATGTAGCCTTCCTGAAGTCAATGGGATAATTTGTATAATAAGAACTACTTGGCGTAAGAATATTGGAATTCAGCCTATACTATTTTGCTTGGATTCCTGGTCATGATCTTGTATGCTTGTTTGACCTGAGTAGCCAGCCCTCATTTTTAACTCAGCTTTGGACTCTCTGCAGATGTAGTTAAATTCTCCTGGTTCTCCTGTTTCTGCTGGTGGCTGGGATMATCAATGTTTTGGATCTTGTTTGGTTTGTAATGTATTTTATCTAGCAGCTGTCTCTCCTGCACACTTCTCCGGCTTGCCCAGATGAGTGGGTGGTTCTCTGACTCCTGGTGTGCAGTATGATTTTTTTTTTTTAACTTCTTTTCGCTTCCCATCCTCTACAGCAGAATTCACATTAAATTCACTTTAAATAGCTTCTCTCAGTTTTGGCCTTCAAAAAAGATGGATTGTTTTGAATAGTTTTAGTAATAAAGTGCATTTTCTTCCCCCTCGGATTCTGAGTAGCAAATTTCCATCTGTGTCAGAGACCAGTGATGCTGCTAGGCTTCTGGGACCCTTTGGAAAATACAGGGAAGATCTCACTAATCACCTTTATATCTGTCTGTGGGACTTGCTTTTCAGTCACTAATCAGCAGATGTTACCTGATGCTTAGATTTTGCTGTTTTGATAGTTAAAATTAGTGTCCAATGGAAAAATAATATGGAACTTCTCCACTATCTCTCCTTCTGCCAGATTCATCTACGAGAAAACTAGTGGGAACTAGACCTCAGAGTTTTGCATGCGGAGTCAACTTTATTTTTGCATGTTCATGGTTCATGGGTGCTGAAGACATGAATGGCTAAACTAAAGCAGTCRCGTTTCGTTGTCACTGCTCAAATTAAATATGAACCTAAAAATTCCAGGATTTGTCAGTCCAACCAGCTTGAGGAAAATATCCCAGCACTGAATTTGCATACAGGCTCCTACAAGGACAATAATAAATTGACCTTCAGACGTGTTCTGAGCTGTGTCAAGTCAGACTTTTCTTCCCCACCTTGGCCACTCCTAAAAGGATGAGGGTCAAAACTTCCAGGAAATCTTTTCAGAAGGAACTGAGATTTCATGAAAATATGCTTTGCTCATGCTTAAGTAGTAATAAAGATGCTCTATCTTAGGTCTTTGAGGCAGAGGAAATATGTAAGCAGAATGAGAGAGAGGTTTACTAGTTTAAACTGAAGTAAGAAATCTCATTGCTAGATTACCACCAATTTGCAATTTTGCTAAAATGTGTAAAATGACAAGGTTTCTCTTTATCAAAGAAAATGATCCATCTTGGGTCATTTAGCAGTAGCTATAAATATAGGCATGCTATCAATATCTAATCTGAATAGCTGTTCTTGTCAGAGGACACAGTACTTAAAGTGCTTATTTTTCAGATCCCACTGCCTCCTTCAGTTTAACACCTGCAGTCTGCAAACCTCACTGATTTTAGGGTCCACTCTTTAAAGGCAAACCCTCTCCCTCTGCCCTGCACCCACCATTCTGCCCTCCCAGTAATACACGCTTGTGGATTAGCGCGAGGGACATGGATTGTGTTTCACCGTCACTTCTCTGGGAGATAAACGAGGCTTGTACTGGGGTCTATTCCTCCGTGCCGTAGCTGCCCGAACTGCACAGTGTCCCCCCTGCTTTTGCACAGGCATGGCTCTGCTGGTTGCAGGGTGCTTGACATTGTCAGGTTTGTGAAGAGAATTAGTAAACCTCACATGTCCTACCCATTTGGGAAGAAATAACAGGGTCTCCAGAGACTACACTGTGGCCAGAATTATGATTCTGTAGTCAGCCTTTTGGGGCTTTTCAGCTCCATAATGAGATAGAGGACAGTTAAATAGCCTCAGCAGTCCAAGGAAGGGTATCTTGATTCCCTCTGCTGTTGGAGAAATAAAGGCAGGGACCCTTGCATATGCATGCACAGAATCCTTTATTGATACAGTACAGGAGTATATATCCCTAACCATAGCGGAGTGGTCCCGCTGTCTCCCCCAGTCATCACCTGGAT
>JASVER010000049.1:6764184-7020796 GCA_030449065.1 Oceanodroma leucorhoa | reverse complement strand
CCTTTTTTGTTTTTCTACAAGCCAAAGTTTTTTCATAGAATCTTCGATCATTTTTCTAACGCATTGTAGCAAGCAAGGTACAAGCATTATGATTTCTACAAAGACTATCAATATTATCCCTCCTTGCATTATTACATCCTTGAACCACCCTGTTATTCCCCAGCTGCTATAGTTCTGCTAGGGTTCCAAAACTCTACATTATCTCTACAATCAGTTGTAAAGGCGTGTGTAACACGTTTGTGAYGGCGTAACTTGTGAGTTATAATCATAGATGTATTGGGTGTTAACAAAGTTAACCTTCTAATACTACATGGTCCCCCACATGCGCGGGAGGGGACACCATGCACAATCTCTGCAGATTAAAAATAACCCAGCGGGTAATTTACGTGGGTATCTGCTGGACATTGTTTTAGCAGTATAGTTACACCATGCAGTGGCATTTCTATATACAGGTATGGTAGCATTTAACCATTGAACCTTATGAGGTTCGGGATCTTGTTGCTTTTTGCATTTTTCCAATTGGCCCACGGGTCCGTGTAGTTAAAATACACACAGTAGTCCATTTGAGTGACATCTGTGCCAAATTTCAAGWGATGAAAGACCTTGAGGATTAGTTCYGATTGTCGRTGCGGGTAAAACTTGTTGACAGTYGGGACATGATTGTATGATTTGCTCCGCCTCCTCCTGAGTCAGTTGAAATGTACGTTGCAAAGCTTTTGCATTCTGATGATAAAATTCATGGGATAAACGAGCCTGTGCGAAAAAGTCAGGGACAGTCTTTTCGCAGATGGCCGTACTGCCCGCACGAAAAGCATTGCTGCGATTTAGCTGACAGCACTGCAAGCTGCCTCATCTTTGACTCCCACAAAGTATACTGCATGTCCGTCATTATTAAGCGAAACAATGTTTTAAAATTATTTGGGGTAAACACATGAGAATCACAGAGAGACTGTATTAAATGTGTTGTATATGGAGCCCCAAGTCCATGGTCCATTACCGTTCCCCTGATATCCTTAATAAGAGCATACGAGAGACCTTCCCATCGCAGGTCTTGATCAGGCACATACACCACAGGGAAAGCACGCAGCATATCTGCATCCCCCGCTCTCCTCGCTTCTCCCCTTACAACTGCCCATTTATCATGAGGGTCGGGAGGATATAAATCAAGTTCCTTTTCTGGATCCGTAGGTCCTGGATCAAAAGGGTCATCTGGGTCATCATCAGATGGCAGGACCGCAAGAGCGGTAACAGCCGGTTTAGTTTTTGATCTTGCGGCAGGGTCTGCCGGAAAGGGTGACGGTTAAGAAGCTGAAGGTGCTGCTTCTGCCTCCTCCTTTGGATGCTTTTCACTTTTAGAATCTAATGCTGTAACGGCTGGCCCCAAAGCTTTCCGTTCAGCTTTTCTGTCTTTTAACGTTTCTAGTATTAGGCACCACGTAGTCATTATTTCTTTCGCGGTTGTGTCTCCTCGGGACACAGCGTCCCAGATTTTTTCACCGGCTACCTCCCATGTTTTTACTTCAAATGCCGTAACAGAGTCAGCTCGAGTGCCATTGGCCTTAAGCCACTTCAACATGAGCTTTATCTTGTATTCATCATATTTGATCCCTCTAGTCTGTAGTATTTTAAGTAATATCTGTATAATAGCTTTCTCTTCCGCGGATACCTGTGCTCCCATTCTTAATAACTATCCAGCCGCTCACCTGCACTCTGACGGCGCGGCGATTGTCCCGGGCTTTTGCTTCAATCAGTCCAGCTGCTGAGGCGGATCGTTCGGCTGGAGATCTCCCGGTGCCGCAGCGTTCTCGACACTATCACGTCAGGGTCACCATTTGATGGAGAAATAAAGGCACAGACCCTCGCATATGCATGCACAGAATCCTTTATTGATACAATACAGGAGTATATATCCCTAAGAATAGCGCAGTGGTCCCACTGTCTCCCCCAGTCATCACCTGGATTGTGTCCCTGAGAAAAACAGTCTCTCTTTCCCTTGGCAATGATCCACATGTTTGTTCTCAACCTTGGACTTAGCCAATCACACGATTCTCTTGATGTTTTCAGCTCCCTTACAGAATAACAAGCTGGACCAACATGTTCAGGTCTTATCTCAGGCATACGTGCACATCTGCTAGTTAAATTCCATTCCCATTCCCACAGCATGCTCAGCGCGCAGGCCGTTACTCCTGACTCCACGATTCTTCTCCACACTCTGCTATGTAATTGAAAGAAGTGGCATGACTAAGCCACTGACTCTATACTACATGAGTCTTAGTGGGATAGGGAAAGAGAAGAGTGGTACTAACTCAGTCTTCTGAAGAGGTCTTGGCTCAGTTGCTTTATTCATTTTCATTTAAAATATCATATACTTGCAAAGTAAGCCTAGTAACACAACCAGAAATATCTGCTGTACACCAGAATAGGAAAGATATTTTCTGGATTGAAAGATGCAACTCTGAATTTTGTCTTTCCTTTTAGTTATTATATAGTTTGGCCCCAAAATCACTCCTTTAACCTAAAAATAGCTTTATTTGCTATTAAAATAACAGACTTGTAAATAGAATGATTCAAATAAATTAAAAAAAATATAATTTCACTGAATTTAATTCATATAAGTAAGAATAAAGCTAAAGTGAAATTCAGGTCTGTGGCAAAATTCCTTTTAATTTCAGTGGCATCAGGACTGTACATTTAGATTCATATCCTCCGATGAAATGAAATGTTATAGCACCATTAATTTTTGTTGATCTAAAAAATATCATCATCTGATGTTCTGATCCTAAGTGTCTGAAGGCAAACTCGCATAAGGCTGGTCTGAGTGCAGGAGAGTCATAACATGGGTGATCATTTTGCACACATCTCTTTTGCAGCAGAAAGGGTTGCCAACATCACATTCCTGGGCAGAATTTACTGCAGAAATATTGGCTACATGTAATATGTGACAATTACAGTTAATTTTACTTGAAAGTGTCAGAATCGGCACGTAGAAAGGCACAAGGACCTTACCAAGATATACCAATGTTTAAGTGAAGAAATACGTTACTGTTAAAAACCAAGGTCCAAACATCTTAAGACTTTAAATATGAAAAATGGAGAGTGTAAAAAAGTAATATGGGAGAACTGCAGAGAGGAGGAAGGGACTGTGGAAGACCGAAGGTCTAAGGTAAGGTGAAATAAGTCTGATAAATGTGGAAGTGTCAATAGGAAGTAAACAGAAGATAGCCTTGTATGTCTATATATATGTATGTGTTGGGGGATATTAAAAAATCCAAATGAATGCAGAAGCATGGTAAATCCAACAACTTTTGGTCATATACTTTAAAACTCTGAATCTGAACTACACACAGATACTGTTGTAGACCACTGAGAGTCTGACTACCAGGAAATACTGATGGCTCTGTCTCATGGTCCTAAGGGCATGTCTTAATGGCATGTGGTCAAGAAGAGGAAACCAGCAGTATCTGAACAGTTTGTGCTCCTAGAGCTTTCTTACCAAACATATAGTTTTTTCTACACCTGTGAAAAGGACATGACCAAGTCCAACCCAAGGTTTCTCCACAACACAGCAGATGATAGAAACCTTTTTTCTTCTGAAATGAATGAAGAGGTAGTTATGATTTTTAACACTATTATAATTAGAGGAGTTTGGTGTCTCCGTCAAGTAACACCACCTTCCACCTTTAGGTAGGGGGAGAAAAAACCCAGCCAACTGCACTTGGGCACCAGAGTGATAGGAACAATGAGGCATTTTAAATAAAATAAAACCCCCTTGTTATGACAAGTGACTAAAACCCACAAATGAACGCAGAAGTCTGCTATTTAATGTAGTGTATGCTGATATTTAAGCAGGTCTATATCTGTCAAACAAGCCTCTTTTCTAAGACTGGCACAGACTGTTCTGAGTTTGGTTTCCAGAATCAGCAAATTACATTGGCAGAACAAAGCTGTCATATTTGGTGGTATTTTGTTACATTCATTATCTCACTTAAGTTTAGACATCTCTTAGCAAAATCAGATCCCACTTAAAGACTGCCTTATTTTGCAACATTAAACAAAATGACAGGCTGCTTAAAAAAAAAAAGTTCATTAGCAAGCAATGAGTTGGTGGAAAAACTGCACGGCTGCTTCAGATATGAAGAATGAAAGCATGAAACGCTGTAACCTTTCCACAGCAGGCCAAGAGCATACATCAGGACTGTATTTGACTAAACAAGGGTATTAAATGGCTTCAATAAACAGAATTAAATAGAATGAAAAAAATCAAGGATACTTTGGATTTGATTAAGGAGGTGTTACCTCAAGACCTGCTTGGAAGGGATGGTACCATGCATCACTTATGCCTCAATAGTGACATATATGGGGCAGTCATAAATAGTGATATTGGAAAGTCTTTGCCAGCCAGCAGACAGCAGACATACACTAAGACTGTATGCAGGGCAACCTGCCTTTGAAAAGGAAGGTTATGGCATGGTGTCTAGGTGTTTCTTTTTGGTTTTATTTTTCTGAGGCCTACGGAGGGTCAGTTTCTCTTGAAAAGTGAAATTTAGTTTTAACTGACTCTTCAGAAGGATAAAAAGACAACTCCTATCCTGAGGCTAGGGGTTGAGAGTAACGGTGGTAAGTTTCCACACTCTGGTTTATGTATGGATTAGAGTGATAGAGATGATGTTTCATTTTTAAACAACTTCCCATTTCCTTGTCATCTTCTTGGTTTTTACCTTAGAAGGATGGACATGTCCTGGTCTGGTGATGAGGGATAATGCACCGATCACAGAGGTGAAGTGATACCACAGGCTGCACAGTCATGACCCAAGAATACCGTTTTGAGCTGAAGATGATAGAGCACCACTGATACCTTTCTTCACATCCAAGCTATGAGAAGCCAGTAGTCTGTATAGCAATGCCACGTACGGGTATGCTACAGAGCAGCTGGGGAAATGTGGGATTTGTCATGGGGGTAAAAGCCATACTGTGCACCTAGGGGAATGTACTGCCAAATTAAAGTGGCCCTGCAAGGTGAACAGTGTCCCAAGCACCACCAAGGGCCTTTCCCAGGGTACATCTATGCATAGATACAGGCTTCCACATTCACCTGACACTTACAGAAGCAGGAGTCTGAGCATAAATAGTTTTTTTTGGTCACTTATTTAGCGGTTTTTAACCTCTCAAGGGAAGAATAATTCTTTGAAAAATTACTGGATGCTCAAAAAAGGTTAATTTCAATGTTCTTTTATTCTCTGCACCTTAAATAGCACAAAGAGTTGCAGTGATATTATGGACCCATAATTATAGGGCTTGGGGGACAACCTGTCTTCTCTGGTGTTTTGAATTCACTTCTGCTGCAATAACACAGACGAGAAAAGAACTTGCTGGCCAACCCTATCATTTGAACGGAATTCACACTTCAGGGTGTGCTCCGAACAAGTAAGACTCACGATTGCTTGTGAGCATCACATGGCCCCCACTCTTGCCACATGTGCACGCGCACGCACACACAGATGCACACGCACTTTAGAGGTGACTGAGTTTATAGGCATATGGACAATACATGTCTACTGAGGTGAGCAGATGGTCTAGAGCTGACTAAAACAGTTAATAAAGATAATTCAAAGTTTTGGGCTGAACGCATTTACAAATAGCGGTTAAAAACTCTGCTTGTGTGTGTGCATGTTTATGCACACACATGTGTATTAAGGGGGGCAGGAGAGAGAAGTTGCTTTTTTCAGAAAGTGAATAATGTCATTGTTGATTTAATTAGCAAATTCTAGATGTGCTGACAAAGGAAATTTTCTTGGGAGATGCACTGTGTTGTGTCAGTGGTCTAAATGAATAGGCTGAGCTGAATTCCTGGTAATAACAGATGAACAACACAACTCGCCAAACCTCAAACAGTGCATAAATCAATTTGCTGGGAATTAACCACTCACTTTAAAATTAGGGGTTACTTGACAGGGTTTCAGTGATTAGGTTGTCAGGGACCTGTATTTCTAGCTGGGATTTATCTTTCATTGATATAAGTACATCCCCTTACAGGCAACCAAGTGAGTAGGGGTAGCAATCCAAAGCACCAGGCTAGTTAGGCAGCACGGTTTTATTCTTTGTAAGTACTAGGCGGCATTTGGAGGTGGACAAAGGAGGGCAGAACAGGGACACTTATCAAAAAGAAAATGTGCTGGCTTTGTGAACTACTAATAATGCCCAGGATATTAGTAGGAGAACTGTGAATGAGGGGAAGCATTTCAGAATCCCTGCACATCACATGGCCCTTCTGTGCAATAAGGAGCTTAACAGTTTGTTAAATGAGATGCCGAAAAATGTTCAATTATACAGAGAAATTAATGAAAAGCAGTAAGCCACTTGGAGGTCACTTCATCTTGTGAAAGTTGAACATTCGCATAGTATACACAGCCAGGGCTGCCATTTTTATGATTAAACTTATATTCCCATATACTTCAAACAATGGCAGATGGTAGACAGAGCAGTGAGATTAGGTACATATGGTAAATGTGGGGGCAGGGGGGGAGGCATGGGACAGACAAAGCAAAGGATCATAGATTCTGATGGTCAAATCAGAATGTAAAAGATCAATAAAACATTCATAGAAATTGGCCTAGGAAATACCAGGGGTCATCTGTCAGGTCTATTTATTGCAGCATTCCTGCTTTATTTTACTTAGCCAGTGGGGAATGTCCATCCCCCTCACTTTCCTTTTACTGGTGATCTCTTCCACTGCTCTGCTATACTTATTTTCAGATGGATTTTCTGATGGTTTCCCAGGCAGCTTTGCAGGACGATTATCCAAGCAGTTCCAGTGGTGTATTCCAGTTAGCATGGTCTCCTTTTGGGCTGCTTCACAGCCTGAATCCTCCTTATGGCACTGGCTCCCAAGTCACCATTTCCTCTCCTTCAGATCTCATCTTGGGAGGCCTGTTGAAGGAAATCACATACATACATCCTGCATTCAGTTTCTGATGGAACCAGGAGTCTAAACCCAGAATAAAATCTTAGTTGCTGCAAAAGAAAAGCTGGCGAGCCCTAAGGCAGTTAATGCAAGGTCTTTCAAGGCAGTAGGTCGCCACTTGCTTACCATTACTGAAAATGTGGCTGGTAGACATGTGTGCCCTCTTTGGGGCTTCCCTGTCCATCCCATCACGGAGAAAAGTCTTTCTCTTCTTTACTTTTCTCTTTCTTCTTTTGTCCTTCCTTTCAGTTCTTTGCCTTGCACAAACCAAACCTGAGTACTTCYGAGCATTTGGCTACGCCTTAGCGTTCTCTCCTCTCTTCTGCTGTAGCTTCTTCTCTAGTTTTGTCCGTCCCTCCTCTGCAACTACTTTCTCATTTTCCCTGTCCGTAGCTTTGATCTCATTGTGATGCCTATTTCATTCCCACCCCCTTCCCCACGTGCTGTAAGTCTCCGCTTTATTTAGCATTTCCTCCTGCTTCTCTTTGATCACCTTCAAGAACGCAATAATTACTTCTAGGTTTTCTGGGCCCTGGATGTTGTAGATGCCTTGATCTCTAACTTCTGCCCTTTCATTTGCAGTAACTCATTCTTAGCTGAGTTGCAGGCACTCGTTTGTAGTCACTAGTTTACCTTCATTTGAACTCAGAGTCCCAGAGCTCCCAGACCAAGCTGGCTACACAGGCAGCTTAGGCAAACCTAAAATCAGCCAGACACTCAAAAACACTTCTCTGCTGTGTATTTAACCCTCCAAAATACATGACTGTACTCAATGATAGCCTTCATTGTGGTGACTCGTAGCTGGGTCCTGTGAAAAGCACCTAAAATCTCAGGTGGAGTTTGAAATGTGTGTTCCTGAGGTCTGAGCCCTGTGGATACCAAAGCCTATCCTGAAATTTTTCAGTGTTGTTCATCTATAATTCTTCTGCTAGCCTCTGTATAAATATATTTTCCCTTGCTGAGTAGGGAAAAATCTACCAGCAGTGTGAGTGAAGTAGTGGTTGCTACAATGAAAGCGGTAAAATCTCGTGGTGAAGTCAGTTGGCACAATCAGGGTCACAAAATCACAACCTTTAAAATCATCCCGAGAATGGATACATTCTGTACTGCTTTCTGTCCTCGTTATGATCTCTGTCACAAGAACAAGTTATCCCTGAATCTCAGTGTCTGAGATGCTGTCTTCTCATTTTCGTCAAATAATCCCTGTTCTTGTGACAAAAGATTGTAAGTAACAGGAACAAAAATGGCCCCAAATGAAGCCATTCTCATGACAAAGACTGTAATGAGAACAGAAAATGGCACAAAATCAATTCATTCTCATGACAACCTTAAGATTGTAATGAGGACAAGAAAAACAGTCTGAAATTTATCAATTCTTGTGACAACCCTGAGACAGTAATGAAAGCAGCAAATGGTATGAAATTGGTCCACTCTCATGATAGACACTGAAACAAAACCAGAAAATAGCAACACGTTTATCCATCCTTTTGACAACCCTGCGAGTGGAACAAGAACAGAAAAGGTTAGGAAAATTAACCCATTCCTGTCACAAACAATCTGATAAGTGTAATAACCAATTGTCCTTTCCAAATGGCATAATTCAGCCATTTGAACACTGGCTTCATACTAAACTGGAGGAGTAATTAAGTTTCAGAATATCTTTGCACATAGCTCACATTTGGTTTAGGTATAAAGTAGCAGGAACCTATGGTAAATGAAGAAGGCATGCAAAGTGGGTCCACATCCACTGGTTAGAGCAGCTCTGCCTCTCCAGGGTGCCTATTGCCAGTGCTGTTTCTATTAGCAACATTTTATTAATTTAATTTCTTTGTCTGTATTCCTGGCATCCACAGACCTCGATTAGTGATGAGGTCCTTTTCGAGTCCATTGCCATCCCTCTGCAATCACAGCTGAGCTGATGACATGCGGATGACATGTGGATGACATCACACTTACATATTTGCTTGTATAAAATGTCAGCGGAAGCAAGTGCACAGGGAGCCAGCTTTCTCCTCAGTTTCTTTGAAGGCAGGCCTGGTTGCACATAAGAAAATGGGAGAGGGCAGAGGAGAATAAATTCAGGGATGTGGGTGATGGCTTAAGGAATATGGGTGTTAGTGGGTAAGAAGCGATCTGGCTGAAGTGACTGGGTATCAGAAAATTATCAGCAGTCGGAAAAAAAAGAAAGAAGCAAGGCAGGATTAACAAACAATTAAAAAGCAGAAGGGTAGGGGCACATGGGAATAGGCAAAAGCTACCACTGGGATGAACTCAAATATAAAAGCAGGTATGCGTGTGAAATGAAGAAGGAGAAAGCAGCGAGTAAGGAAAGAGAAGTGAGTAGCCTGTGGATTGCCAGCTCTTGCAAACAGAAAGAAAAAGGCTGAGCAGGAGACTGATGCATTCAACTGCAAATGGCCACCACAGGGAAAGAAGCGATGAGCAGCTCTGTGTTTTCTGGACTGCAAGCTAAAAAGCAATTCCTCACTGGATGCAAGATATCTGACTTCCAGGAGAGGGGGAAGAGGTAAAAAAAGACCTCTYTCTCTCTCTCTCTTTCCAGCCACTCCAGGTTTCTTTCTACCTGCAGTTGACTGTGAGTGCAAATAATATCATTAAGTTATCTAGCTATCTGACTGCACCCACAAGTCAGTGCCTGGAAGGCTAAATCCTATCATTTGCACCCAGGGTTAATGCACTGGAGCGAAGTGTGGGTGCCGAGTAGATTCTTGCAGAATTGGAGGCTGAGCTGAGGCCAATATAAAAATATATCCCAAGCGTTTAGCTGGCACTCTCCCGCCACTTGGATGACATCTGACCTTTGCTTCCGCGCGCGTGTGTTTTTGAGCTGCCCAAGCAGAGAGGAAATCATTTTGAAGTCTCCTGCTATGAAAGTCAGTATCTCCCTGAGTGGACTGACTGTCCTCTGAAAAAGTGTAAATGCTTAACCTCAGTCAAGTAGGCTCAAAGGGCAACACACTGCATTGCTGGAGGCGGAACAGAGAGGGAGAAAGTGTCAGCATGTACATATGGGAACGATTCCCTGGCTTCCTCCTGGATTTTTGCTACCTTCTGTATTCACCCTTCAGATTTACAGTCTATTGGCACCTGCCCACACTACGTGAAGGGTTCCCTGCAACATGCGAAGGCATGGATTTCATTATGCTTCATTTTAAAATAAAAAACAGGTCTCCACATAAAAAGAGGTCTATCTCTTTAAAGAAAATCCTAAAAAGAAATCAGTTGTGAGAGTCACTCTTGCCCCAGTGCCAGCTTTATGCCTTCGACTAATGTGCTTCTCCAGGAACAGTCTTTAAATGAGAAGTTACGGCTGCTTTTCTGATTGAAACAAACTAGTGTTGATTGCTGATCAGCCATCTGTAAAGGAGGGCATCTCAGGAAGGATATGAGCTAATGAAAAAATGGACCTGATTTGAAAGTGTGATGTGCTTCATGCCACAGGCCAGTCTGAGTGGCATGAGATTATATCAGTGCAAGTGAGAGGTAGATTGAGAATAAGTAACTTCTGTCTTAAAGATTAAATGGCAAATTTGCTATTAAATGTGAAAGACATAAAATGGAATTAACGCTTTGAGGGTGTTAGCTGTGGTTATATACACTCTGCAAATGGCACTTCCATCCTGTCACTTGCATTGTCAAACTGCACACTCTTCTCATTGCAGCTCAATTAATACTCATTCAGAAGTATCAATTAAAGAAATGAGAAATGAAGTGTTGACCCTTAACAGCCACCCACACATCACCCACTTCACAAGCGCATTTTGTGTGGCATTACTTCTCCAAATGACCTTTGTAACTGGTAAAATATTATTGATGAAATCATTAGGTTTCTTGGTAACCAATTGATAATTCTCATCTGGGTTGCTTGGTGCTGATAACATTACCCTTGCTGTAACTAAGAGACAAATGCTGTCATGGAAGTGCATGGGGCTTGCTGGGCATTCCTGCATTTTATGCCCTGAATTTCCAAAAACCTTCAGTGCACAGTAAAATTAGCAGGCCTATCAAATGAAAAAAAAAAAAGAGCGTTTAAGCTGTAAAGTTAGCTRTGGCAGTGTTATTGTGCGAGGTGTGTTACACTGTGCTTCGTTATGTTTTGTCTCATTATTACATTGCATCCAGCTGTATGCACTTGCTTTGTGACATGATATGAAGTGACATAAGTAAAGACTGAGTTGAAATGTTGGATTTGGATCCAAGCTGGGACGTTAAACTGAACAGCCAAAGTTTGGAAAGGATTGGATTTGGATTTTTTATTTTCTTGGGACCAAGGCCAAATACGAACTTGGCTGTGATATCTCATTAATTGTGAAGTACCCCAAAACCTAAAGATATCCAAATTCAAAGTTTTGGGGTCAAATGCACCTCTAAACGTGAGCACTGAAATACAGATAAACTAAAAAAGTTGACTGAGGTATTTGATTGTATTTTTGAGTTCTCTTTCTACCCCTAATTTCTTTTCTTTCTTTTTGCCAACTGATTCAACCTTTTCCTGAAATTCCAGCTCATTCAAATCCCTGGGATAGCTGCGGATGGAAATTACTTTTGCTATGCAACTCCTTTGCATAGTCAGATCTTTAGTCATTTGTATTTTTTTTAATTTCCTTGAATGCTTTTGATTGTGTGGGTGTTGCTGTACACGCCAGTATGCTTTGTGTCAGTTCTTTTCACTGCTTTGCCATTTATGCTTCATACCAATTCTCTTCATTGTAGTGCAACATTAAATATTTTCCTGTAGATCTTAAACTCATCAAGCACATTGTTGGGTTTTTTTTTGTTTTGTTTTGTGTTTGTTTTTTTAAATTTAGTACACACCAAATAAAAAGACTGTAATCCTAGCTTGGTCCTACCTCAACCATAGGAAGGCCTCCTTCTGTGACCTGTGCACTGCTGTGCTCACAGGCAATCAGTTTTGCTGGAAGATAGGTTTGCTAATTGTCCAGTCAAGCCTAAGTTAAAAGGCCAATGCATATATGCTGCATTTTATCATTATCACGCGTATCACCACCAAGGCAGACTGCCATAGTTTTCAAACAATATTTGCAAGTCAAGATTGTCAAAGCTGCTTAGGGGATTCAGATATCCCATTGCCATGAAGCTAAGTGAGGCTGTTTTGAGATTCCCAGTGATAGTGTTTACCCTAGGGAGTGCATGAGAAAAACCTTATGTGCGCAGTACATGCTTTCCAATGCAGATGCCTTGGTGGAGGGGCCCTGCATAAAGGCAGGCAGATGAAAATGGGAAGTCTTAGCAGTATCCTGTCAAAAGGAATCATACATGGTGATGGGCTGGTTTTTCAAACTCTGCTTATTTTGGTAATGCTCTGTTTTTCAGCCCAACCCAGCTGAAATGGAGAACTATAGATTGCAATGATACTGATGGCTGAAGTTAAGGTTGCTAAACATGGTCTATGGAAAGACTCTCCTGTCAGTTGTTTGGACCTCATCAAGCCTAAACTGTTTATGTGGTGATTTCCATGCTGCGAACTGGCTTTGTTCAATCACAGGTGTAAGGGAGGGACAGAAAATTAAAAGAAACTAACAAAGGTAAACCAAAGAAGTTGGATTTGGACAAAACATACAAATAAGCCCAAGAACAATGACGTATGCATTACACTGTGGCTGAGAACTCAAAAGAAGAATGTCAGAAAATGCCAGGCACTGTGTCCCCAAACTTGATCATCACTCTAGTTCCTAATCTACATAGCAGTGTCTCTGTGATGTCATTACTTTTCATTTTAGGACCCATGTCTGGTTCATTGCAAAGGACATCCTGTGCTCTGGTGATGTATCTGAACAATGTGGTGACTGTAGGCGGACATCCTCCTTGCTTATGTATTCTGGGAATGAAAAGATGTCTTGTGTCTGGGACAAGGAAAATGAGGGAAGAAAAGGGTTGTCTATAGACCTCTGTCAAAGGCGAGTGTCAATTCTACCCTGGCTTTATTTCCAGAGTTTTCATCTGATGACAGGCAAGTTGCTTCAGAAAAGGTCTTCCACAGGGAGCCTGATTTTCTGGAATCAGAGCTCCGGTTATTAGAGCTGCAGACTTCCCACAGCCATGTGTGAGGTCAAGATGACCTCTGCTCTGAACCGAGGAAGTACTGCGACCATGCAAAATACTCTCAAAATCAGTCTGTAAGTTTTTGAGTTGGGAATCCCAAATTAAATGACACATTTGAGATTTTTATATTAATCTCTGTCTCAGTTTTTGTGCATGTAAGCCAGAGACAGTGATTTCACATTTCTTCATAGTAGTATCATGAAGGTAAATTCTTAATGATGGCAAAAAATCTAAACAACTGTTATGACACCACCACAAGTAGAAGGGGAGAGGAAAACAATAATTTTGTATCCAGTGCAGAGCTAGACAGTGCACAAAGCCACACACTGGATGATGAGGATAAAATGTAATACTGAAGAGTAGCCCAGTTTCATAAGCCCTGTTCTTCTTCATTGAGAGGAAGGTATTGAAGAAAAATAGGACATGATCATGTAATTAAGGACTGCGCCATGGCACATAGGCAGAAAGAAACCAAATAAAGGTTTGTTACTGACCCTAATTCTGATTTCTTACCTTTGCTCATTTTCTGGTCAACCTCAGCAGTTTTTGATGTGCTTTTTGATTAAAAAATACTTGATTACGGACACTTACAGATAAACTTAGATACTCGCATCTAATATACAATTAGATTTGTATTTACATATGCATGGTTTTGTAGGTGCTGAAGGGAAACTTTTCCATCTGGTGGGAAGAATGACCTGTTGGTTTTAGCATCTTACATGCTTACATTGTGTGTATAATGACTCAAGGGCAAAATTTAGAGGTACTCATCAGAAGAAAATGGCATCTGTAGAGGACGGAAAATAAAAAAAATTCTTTAGTCATTTAAAAAAAAATCTTTCTAACCCACATGTTTTTTGTTCCTGGAGGTACTATTGTAGGGCTCTGCATAACCGCTGGTATTGGCTATTACTGGGATGAAGCAGGGAAAGGTAGGCTGATAGATGGATGTAGCTGCATTAGAGACATTTTCCATAGTCACCCCTCTGAGGATGAAAGCATAAAAGAATGTGAAGGTGAAACTTAAAATGKGTATGAATGTTCCTTTTATCCAGGAAAGGACAACTAACGAAGCAGTTGGAGCACAGTATTTTCTTTGCAGGCGCTCCATCAGGTTTATAATGACACATCTTGGAATAGGAGAGTCACAGTGGACTCCCTTGCTTAACTGTCGTCATCACTTACCATTTGCAAAATGGAAGGCTTTCTGATCCTGTGTCGGTGTGCATGACTCACCCTCGGTGACTCACAGAGAACAGGCGCTCTTTAAAGCAGTTTCGGCTCGTACTGAAGCCCCTGTGCACCATGTGGTGTACGAAGTCGAAATGAAGGAGCAAGCTGTGCGCTCCCCTCCGCCCCATGCCTCACCCCTCACCCTCGGGTTTATGGCCAGAGCCACGCTGCAAGTGGCTGTTCTGGCAGACCAGGAATTTAGGAATTATTCAATAATGTTAATTGATGAGCAGATTGTTCCAAGCCCATCTCTCTTTGCTTTTGGGTTGCTTCCAAACATGAACCGCAAAGGGAACATTTCCAGCATAAATATTGGATTTATTTGCCTGACGGCGGGGAATAGCACTCCTGTGAGACCTCGGAAGTTTGAGAACTGTATGGCTGTCTGAGGAGATGCTGAAATAATTGATTATTCAGGCTGCCCAATTTACAAATCAAACTGGGTTTTGCTGTAGCAAGGCTTATTCAGTCTGTGGAGGAGATACCTGCCTCTGGTATCTTCCGTCCTTCATAAAAGTGCTAGATTATTTCCAGGAAAACGGTCATGAGTGAATTGATGGGTTTAGGGAATACACAAGCCAAATTGTCTCACTGGTAGAGTATTTGAAATTTGGACTGATTGTCACAGGCGGCATGAAAAGCAAGATCTGCAGGTAGATGCAGGGAGAAGACGCACAAATTTAGCAAAGAAGGATTTAGTCGATCTACATTAAGCTTGAATTCTTTAAGTTTACCATATTAGGAAAGGGTTGCCCTCACATCTTATCCACAGTGTATTACTAGGTTTGGTGAATAATACGATGGGTATTCTGGTGGATAATAGGATGGATACCCAACTTCTGGGATTGCTTCCCAATTGTCAAGTTGAATGCTTCATGAGGTATACACTGTTAAATGCCTGAAACTACTGGACTAATAGGGGAACCTATTCCTAACCCTTTTGGAGCACCTGGCCCTGCACTGAAATATCAGTAATTTGAATGTCACTGACTGTTGAAGAAAGCTCTTCCCTTCTGATTTATACTAATGCACAAGATGTTTGCACCTAGATAAACCTGCTGGCGCTCCTCCAGTTATAAAGGTCTGTTAGCCAAAAAGGGAGTAAGAATGGGCTGAGAACTAAAAAAAAAAGAAAAAAGAAAATCAGCAAAAGAATTGCTGGGATAAAACTTTGAATTCTCTTTGCTGTGTTTGCACTCCTGTTCACTCCCCACGAATATTGTAATGAATGAACTGACTCATAAGAGTTCTTGTGGAAACAGCATTTTTAAATAAAGAATGGGTATATCTACAGAGAGCACATATAAAACTTGCAAATGGGAGTACCCTACCCAGCAAAGCACTTCTCAGCCAACCTGGAAGCAGAAACAAGGCCATGTGATTTGTTTGTTCAGACAACACTAGCCCAAGCAGTTACAAACTGGTAGCGAAGAAGCTGCAGAACAAGAAATATTAGTATAAATTATTCATTGTGGATCATTTTGAATAATGAGCAAATCTGAGAAAATAATGACCCGTTCACACACAATTCGCATGGAGAAAAAAGCAGCTAAAATTGATAAAATTCTTTGTTACAAATTATTTGCTCTGCACTGGGTGTTGGCATAACAGACTCTGAAGCCTGACAGTGCTGGAATAATTAAAATATTAAAATGGCTCCATTTTAATCTTTGATCACATATCTAGATCGYGTTGCAGAAATGTCATGTTTACTCATGACTCATAATGAAGAAATGTAGAAATGTCATTATTAGAAACCCTTTTTTTACTGCATCACGTATCAAAATTCACAGGCAAACCATTACATTTCCTTTTTCATTTTGCAAGCATTTGTTTCCCGGAGGAGCTGAGGCCCACATTTTCAAAACCAGAGGACCTCCTTGTACAGGAAATCTGAGCCACCAGATGGCTTTCACTTTCCTGCCACCCACCACCCAATATTTGGGATGGCTCCAAACTCGCTGCCAGATTCCTACTTCTCCCCTCTTGCTCTAGAAGCCTGGCTCCCAATTTTATTGCACCCAGAGACTATTTATGATCAGTTTTGTGGCATATATTGAGAAAGAAATGATGAAAAACTTACCGCATCGCACTAGTCTTCTGTTGGTAAAGAGAAAAAATTCCTTCTTCAGGCCAGTTTGAGTGCCTTGAGGAATGAGATCAAGTGCAGTCAGTTCAACAGAAGCAGAACCGAGGACCTGTTGCAATTAGTGGCAATCCCTGCATTGATAGTGGTGGCATCACTTTCCATTTGGAGCAGTATGGCTGAGATCAGCATAGTGATGAGGTCAGGACAAAGCGGGCCATGACCATTTGCCTCAAGCCCCAAAAGAACAGCCCCTAAGGAAGAGAAATTATCTGCTCTGCTGAAAGTCCTACTAGTCCACAGGGTTTCTTTTGATATTCCACTAGGCCTAGTGGAGTTGAAAGAGCAAAGGCATTGTCCAGGATCGGAAAGACCTAAATGAAACCACGATAACAGGAACAAAGAGGAGGAAAAAAAAAAAAAGTAACTAAAATTAGGCATGCTCAGGAGAAAGGAAGCAGCAGGTGTTTGCATACCAGCACATCTGTTCAGAAAATGCTCCTTTAAATCCAGATTAAATACACAATTTTGAAGCCTGACCTTTCTGAGTAATTAAGGATTTCTACTGCATGTCTTTCAGAGATAAGCTAAAACAGACAAATGAAGAAAATATTTAGTTTCAGATAAAGAGTAATATGAAATTTTTCCTTGTGTTTTCCATTTCACAACTGGATTTTTGCACAAAGAGCCTCACCATTTGGGACCGTTCACAGTGGCAACTAAAAAGCTGGAATGTGGAAGAGCAAAACCCTGCTCCTGTAAGGATATAGCTGAGGGAATCTGATGGAAATACTTGGAAGTAGATGACTTTACTCATCGTGGAGAGAATAGGGAAGCACAAGCTCTGTCACCTTGCTGCCACTGTTTTTTTCATTTTGCATTTTTTTAATGAAGTTTCCCAAGAGGTCACCCAACAAAGAAGCACCTTGTGATGAACTGTCACATTTTTCATTACGGAACTAAAATGAAGCCATGAAACTGAGACTTGGAAAGTTTTTAACTAGCCAGGGATACCAATAATTGTGAGCTTTGAAAAGAAAAAAACCTGCCTAATCAGCTCGCTACTGTTTAATCCCAAATTGGCTGAGTTTCGCTCTATTTTCTATCTTGGCGGGAACTAGCCCTATGTATCTATCAGCCCCAGTGTTTCCTCAGCTTCTTCTCTTTCTGACTACCCAAAAGCAAGTAAAAGCACCCTTCTGCTCTGCAGTTATAAGCTGAAGCAATCACAACAACAACAAAACAAATAGTAATTTCAAAACCGCAACATGTTTTTCCAACAAATTTTGGCTTCCTGGGTTTGTGAAGATTTTGTGTGATAATGATTCTTGACAACGTGAAATCAGTCATTGGTATTAATGATTAATATTCTTTAATTACTGAGGAARGTGAAATTATATTAACTGTAAAATGACTGTTGAGCTTCTAGTATTGTCATTATATTTCACTGGGTTCTTGAGGTAGACTTAGATTTGTTATTATTATTATTTACAGGAACCCTGGCTAGCATACCATATGACAGCGAAAAGTTCCCATTTCTATTATACTTGGCAAAAGGCAGTTCTTTCTTATGATAATAGCTCACATAAGTGCCCTGGCTGAAAAGTGAATTTTTTTGGCCTTTTATAAAACTGGCAAAACATCAAGTTTTGCTACTTTTGCTTTCTGCAAGAAATTGTTCTCACAGCTCCACTCAATGATAATTTGTGGCTTCTTACCAGAAAGCTAGATCTGTGTCACTTGTACAAAGGTCAGTGAATTCCAGCTCTAAAACATCTCCAGGAATACAAGTCTGGCAGGGGAGAAGGTATTATGCCAGATCCCATTCTATTACAGTTCATTACTACAGTTTATTCAAGGATTGTTGCGTTGCAAACAGTAAAACTAGTTTAACTTTTCATAGACTCACTTTTCTTTATTGCTGTTTTCCTTGGTTTAAAGCAATCAATGACCCATCAATTGTAGGATGTGCACAACCTGCCAACACACCTGATACTTTGTTGGTGTACTTGATGCAGCATATAATGCTCTGTAGAGAAAAGTTTTATAATAATCTTCACCTGTTTGCTGCATAAGAGGAAAGCTGTCCATGTGTCCACTCTTCTAGAGATGCAGAAACAGGAGGGGGAATGCTGAATATGTTTTTTCAGATGAAATACTGTAAAACGCTTTTAACAGCACCCGATTCTGATTAAGTGACATATTTACTATTAGGCTTTCATTACTATTAGAGGAGCTTTTTGAAGTGACTGTAGCTGGTTTCATGAACACATTGATTCTCTGCTACTACTGACCCTGTCTGGTAACACTTTAGTTTAAATGTCCATTACTATTTACATTAACTAATGGTTAATTACAATGGGATTCCCGGGGAAGTGCATAAGACAAGTCATACGAATGCCAAATGAGTGCATTAATGATTGGTGTTATCACAGTGAATACCAAATGATTTCATAATGACTGGGGAGGTAATATATAATGGAAAGAATTGCTCCCTGTTTGATGTACTCACCACAGATCTAGGACTCATTCTTGGACATCGTTCAGAAACTGCAACTTAGCCTGGAGACCTTTCTTCCAGTCCTGCAAGGAGCTTGCACTGAAACTCAGTCCATACCCTTGCAGAGCAAGACATGTGTTGGAATTTATTTTTTATTGCTCATTGTTATGAATTGCTGCTATGGCCCAAAGCATTATAGCTCATACTCAAATACTGTAGAAAATCTACACTTCATAACTTCATTTGGGCCACTGTATTTGAGTCAATACTCAACCTAGAATACAAGAGGAAATACTTTTACTACAAGGGGCTGAAAAAATGTGTTTCTGGGCCCAGGTGTCTATTAATGCTAGTTACCACATTACCACAGACTTTCTACTCTAGTCTGAGGTGTTTTTTGTAGGACATTCATCACCATAGCATCTGAGGACCAGGGTGATAAGCTCATGCGCAACATCTGTCATGCGTTTCTTCTCTTCTTTGGGGGTCTTTGCCCTTGCCAACCCACCATAGAATGAGTTCCAGTGCTGGGAAGCAGGACAGATCTTCAGGGAGTTATGTACATGTTTTAATAAGCAATGGGGATATATAAGATTTGTTGACAGTTGATGCCTATGTAGAACATGTCCAAGCAGAACTAAAGATGATCTTTTTGTTTTAAATTATGTGGAAGGTTTGTTTAATCCTGGGAAAAAAGGAGTTTTCCATTTTACTTGATAAAAATAGAAGTTTAGAATACTTCTGTCTAACTATCCAAGTAAAACACCAGCTCCTATTCCAGTATATTTGGAAGAATAAATAGAGCAGGTGAGAGACCCAATCCACAGCCCTCTGCAGTCATTTAGAATCTGTTCTTTGGATGAAGCTCTATGTGAAGGACGAAGTGCTGCACAGCATACCCAGGAATTCATTGTTTTAGGAGAAAGGCCAAGCACTAGTAGGCACTGATAAGTGAAGTGGCCTGTAGCACAGTGGTGAGTGTCCCTGGCACTGAATGTCTTGGCGGTGAAGACTATACATTTGCCAATTTTGCATTCAAAGAGTGGATTGACAAAATAATCTGATGGGTCTCTTCCCTCTTTAATTTCTGTGATTTAAGAGGAGGAGTCTGTGTTTAGTAACCAGTGTGCTCCAGCTCCACAGGAATAAAGACATTAAATGCAATGTTTCTGATAACTACAAATTACCCCATGACTACTGTAGTGCCTGGGACTTTTTGGCGACCCACCGTGAGAGCTAATGAAGATGCCCTTTTATAAAGCGCAGGATTCCTGGCAGTTATTTTTAATGGGTCATGCTGTGTTAGAAAATCATGCCTGCAAGATTCCCTGGAGTGGCAGTTGGGATGATATTACTTTCAATGAATCACAGCAGCCACCATAAGGGCAGGGCAGTATCTACGGCAGCAGCACCGAGCAATGGCGCAGCATCAAATGAACGGCTCAGCTGGTGACATCTGGCCCCTCTGATCATAACAAATCTGTAGTGCGCAGTACTCCAAAGAGTCCATCCTTCAAGATGATATGTTAAAATGAGGTGTCTCTCTCTGTTCGTCTTGGGTGACTGTTCAGGCAGGCACGAGGGATCCTACTAAAAAATGCAGGAAGTAATGGATGGAAGTTGGGCTCCTAGGTTCAGCTCTCCTCGGTAAACAATTGCTTTGCACCTTATCATCACTGAATTTGGTTATGAAAGAAAGGTGTTACCTTTGGGAGATGCTCAGAGTAGGAAAAAAGATGCTGCTGTGGGCATGAAGGCCCTGAAAAACGTAGGTAGAGACCAAACAGGGTTTTCGGTGACTTTCAGCTTTCTCTCTCGAAGCTGGGATTTTGCGAAGAAAAATAAGTTAATGCTGGGCATTGCTTTCAAAACATGAAATATCATTACTAATTTCCTGCCTCACTGGTCACTTCATTGTATCAGGGAACTTTTTTTCATATGTTTGCACAGTGCCTTCCTGGAGAGGGAATTTTCTTGGTGATACTTGGGCATTGCGAAGGCAAGAGGTGGAACAGTCTCTGACAAATAATGAGAGCAAAATGCCAGCCTTTGAAAGGGCTTTGCTTTCCCTACACTGAGCGCTTTAAAAAGCCATCTGCTTACTTGAAATGGCTGCAACACATGGTGCTCTTCCCCAATCCAATATGTGCTGCAAATTGCAGGCACATGGATCCAGTCAAGGACACAGTGTCTGTCTTAACTTTTGGATCTCCTTGCTGTTGTCAGTAGGAGTCTCATCCTTAAACTTAGCTCTTGTCTGTGTTAATTATTTCCTTTTCATGTCCAGCTGGCAGAGTGCTTCAGCACCTTAAGTTGCTCAATTTGATCTTTGTGCTCAGGAACAAGGTAATTAAACAAGCTACAATTTAAGGAAGCGTATTTGCCTTGACTTGTTGCAAGTCTTCAGACAGCGCTCCATCCTAAATCATTTGATAATGTAAGATGCTCTGTGCAGTTCCCCACTTGACTGAGGGTTAGTTCAACAGGTCACAGAATCAGTAATTGATTCTCAGTGTGTCTTTGTTGGCTTTATTACAATAATGAGGACCATCTTTTTTCATCTCTGCTAATACGTTACCAAAACCATCAGCTTCTCAGTTTGATGTCAGGATGACTTTGACAGGTTGTTAGCAACTATATGATGTACAGAACATCACAGAGATGTCTCAAACTGTGTTACTGTGTACCTTAGAGAGCCTTAGGCGGTCATGAAATAAGTGAAAGCACCTCCAAGAAAAAGTTATACCAACAATTGAAAATATTCCTACAGTTTTGATGTCCTAATGAAGAAGTTCTTTATGCCAGTTTGGATTCTTGATCACTGAAGAATGCTATTTTTCACAGGAATGGGTGACATTGCAAGGCAGGTACACTGGATTTACCACCGATTAAAAACTCCAGGAAAACAAGTTTCCTCATCTTCTAAGGTTCTATTTGTCTTTTTTTTTTTTTTTTTTATAGGACACACTTTAGAGTTAAGATGTGTGCATCTTGAAAGACTTGTGAGCTTTTCAGATTGAAAACAGCAAACAAATAATGAGAGGAAAGTTAGGAAGGAAGCTCTACAGGATTGCCTCTACTCCTTAACTTTCCAATTTGTCTGCAACACCACCAAATTTTGGGATTAGAAAAAAAAAAAAAAAAGAAAAAAAAGCCACCTGCCTGTCAAGGTAAAACTACCCACATCAATGTTCAGTCTGAGTTTATGTGACTACAGCTTTTGGCTTTGGGTTCTCAAGTTACCTTGATGCTTTTGATCTGTTTCAGGCCAAAGCTAGGATAATGTAGATAACACAATAAAGAGAAGTCTAAACAACTGCTGGAGTAACATTGCTGAGTGGTCTGGTTTGCAAAAACAAGAAAAAGTAAGCCACTGTCATTTGAAAACAGTGAAGCACAATACTTATGTCTTTATACACGAAAACAGTTTTTATGTACCTGCTACTAATGAAATGGATTCAACAATGTAGTACTTTTATGGCCCATTTTATGACTAGGTAATTATATATTTTAGCTAGTCCAAATTAATTGCCATTTTACTGTTCTTTGGTTTAAAGGAAAAATGGTATTTACTAGTATGCTGAGGAAGATTCTCAACAAAAACACAAACCTTTTATCAGCAAGGGGAATGGTGTAGAATAAAACTTTTCCTTACTGCAGGAAGGCTTTAGCTACTTTCTAGGGATATTTCTCTCTCAAAGCCACTCTAGGCTTTCCTACCACACACTATACTTTGGAGAACAGTGATGAGGTCAGCTGTGCTCCCCACACCCCTCTCAGAGGCAAAGGATGTTGGTGATGCTGTTAGGGTCTCACGGAGGCAGCAGTAGGTGCAGCTGGATATTAACAGACCAACAACGAGCATCAGGTGTAGGTGTGGATCCCAAATTCAGCAACACACATATTGACTGGTAGAGTCAATGAGAATTATGTGCCGTATAATTAAGCATGTATGCATGTGTCGAACTGATGAGCTGGATCAAGCCCCAAAGCCATGGAAGGTGAAAATATTTTACTGAAAAGTATTACTGAATGTTTAGCCTCTACATGAAACTCTGCCGCGTGTGACCTGAGGGGAGTGAAGCACCAGTATTTTATCTATCTATCAGTGGCAGGAGCCTGACAGTTAGTCTTTTTTCCCCAAGAGGCTGGTTAGGTAAAAGCATACTCAAACAATTTTACACCCAGTCTAATATTATAACGAATAAACTGGATGAGAGGGAAATGAAAGAAGCAGCAGATTATCTCCTGTCAGTGGAGATTCAAATGGAAGGAAACAGAGAATCACATCGGGTATTTCAGGATCACAGATACCTAAATAGGAAAAACATTATTATGTCTTCTGGGCTGTTTTCCTGCCACTGAGGGATTGTTCCCCCCAAATGACTCTTTTACATTGTTTTGCTACCTACATGTACCATGTAGATGACTTTTACTGCTTTTCTTGAGAGATTAAGTTGCAACACAGCTCTTTTTTTTTTTTACCCAAGTGTAACCATCATAAGTTTTCTAAACATTATGGAAGTATTGAAAGCAATTGTCATTGCTCTTGTAAGTACAACCCCATTTTACAATGGTTTGCTCTCCACGATACTGTCTTACATGAAAAGACTCAGAGCAACACAGCTTTCAAAATACCTCCCAATTTACTTAAAATAATTTACCTTAAGTCTGGTATGGTTTTAAAGTTTTTCTCCTGGTCCATTTCTCTTAACTCTGAAGGTGGGCTTTGGTAGGGAACTTAAAATTTCCTTACCTTTCTTATCCACCTTCCTGTTACTTTGTTGATCATAGCAGCATTCAATTTCTATACACTTTTTCCTTATTAAAGAGGGAAAACTATGCTATAACTACCTTCAGCATTATGCATACAGGACTGGAAGTACAGTATTTAAATTATCATGATACTTCTGATTTGCAGCTGCATGCAGAGGGAAAAAAAAAAGAGACTATTTTAAGCTACTGAAGCAGTCACTCTTGGTGTTTCAGCTCACCATTATTTTCTCTCCCTCAGCAAAGTCTAGTCAGTCACCATCCCAAGAAAGGCAGTACCAGCTTCAGGAAGAGCTATTCTCTGTTAAGTCTTCAGATCTTAAAGGGCGGTGGAAAACTTCACATTCTCCCAGCAGGAGAGCAGGGACTCAGTGTAGGTGTAAATCTCTGGCAGCTGATTGTTGGAGCCCACAAGCTGTACCTTGTAAATAATTCACTTAGGCACAGAAAAATCTGCATATAAGGATGAAATGTCATTTATAACTCACAGGATATTGGCTTGGCTGAGAACAAGTTTCCAGCCCCTTCAACTCGTTAGGTACCACTAAGGAAGAAGGAATATAGATGATGTAAAGTAAACTCTGCTTTTGGCTTGTAACTAACAGAGAATAGTTAACAATAACCAAGATGAAAATTAAATTCTCTGGGAGAGAAGGAAGGGGACATGGTGTTTCTCAAATCAGTCAGCTCAGTATAAATAAAATATATAAAATAATATTATTAACTCTGTCAGAACCTCATCCTTCACATTATTAGTGGGGCTGGGCTTATAAGGAGGCATTTAGTTGGAGGTGAGGTGCTGGAAGGTGCTGGAAGTGTTTCCCTTCATGCATTTTTGTGACTTGGAATGGTTTGCTGAGAGAAAAGATAATGTACTCAAACAGAGCACCCCTCACTGAAATTCTGTGCAATCAGAGACAAGATATTTTCATAACTGATCTAATCTCATGCTTTATTACATTATTATCATCCTAAAAACCTGTCTGTAATACTCTGTTTTTGAAATGTTTATAATTTTGTCAGACTTAAGTCATTCACCTGAAACATTTCACACCACCCATGCTGAATGCTTGTGGAAAACTTTTCACCAAAATTCTCAGGTGAATCAGTGAGTTTATGGAATAGAAGTAGGGAGAAGGTATTGTGCTGGCTGTGTTAAAAAGTCTGGGGAAAATGAAGGGGAAGATGGTTGGGAGGGATACAGGAAAGGAAGCAGAGACTGAGAATTGAAGTAGGGTGCAGACCTGGTATTACTCATGACCTGATATGTAAATTAAGAATGCTTGTTATCAGAGTGTTTGTTCCAAGGGGAATAGTGCCTTCAAAATTCAGAGTATTCATCTCTCTTACTTGTGCATGCTACACTATCTGAGTTCTGCTTATACAATGAATGTGGCGGTTTTTAATGCCCACTTTTCCACTAATTACGCTTTGTCCTCATGCCATCTTCACTGAAAATGTAGGCGAAGGTATTAATTTAGTTTTGGGCCATTTGTAGGTTATCTTTAATCTCTGCTACATTCTCCCTCTATAGCAGCTCCATTTCTTCATTCAGTGTTCTCTTTTTGTTTGGAGAGCTGAGGAAATGGCTGCTATTTGTTTTAATCTCCTTTGCATGGTTTAACTCAGCTTAATTTTCCGGAAAATTTTCCTTTTGGGGGGATTCTTACTTTGTCCTTGTATTTCCTGCCTGAGGAAATAGCTTGCTTTACTGTTCAGACCCTTTTCTTGTTCTTTGAGTCCCAGCTTCATTCTAAATAACATAGTTTGAGGTGGTTGCTCATTCAGTTAAGTCTGGAGCTTTTCCTTGCAATCTCTTTCTTTCGTTTTGCAGTCTGTGTGCTCTGCTCTTCAGGTGACTTCCTTAAGTAGCTTCATTAATCTCCGAGCACTCGTATTTTCCTACTGAAGATATCTGTCCGATAACTCACTTTGAGTGTCTTTCCTAATGAAAACATCCTTGATCTGACAATGCTCTTGGTGCTGAAGATAGGCAGCAGATTCTTCACTTTCCTTTCCAACCCAAAACCTACCCTACACTCGCTGGCATGCAGTTTACTCTTCCAGTTTCTAGATCGCCTCTGGAGGGAGGCTTCCTGATTACCCTTTGCAGTCAGTCAGACCTGCTTCTTTGTGTGAGCCTCAGCTCAGTTCTTTTGTAACTTCTTCTCACTATTTACTGCACATCATTCTCGCTCCTTTTTCTGCTCTGGTTCCTGGCTCTCTTCTCTTATTTTACAGTAGAAAATTTTCTGCTTTCTTCCTCTGTGCCTCATCTTTTTTTGCCTGTTTGGAACTTGTCTTTTATGAATTCTCTCAGGCAAAAGTTCTTGCATCAATAGCTCCTTGTGGTGCACAAACAGTCAATGTACACATACAACGTGCTGTTTCTGCACCCGGCTGTTTTCACTCTCCCCCTGCATTGCTCAAATCATTGTCAGAGTTGAGCTTCTCCTTTTAGAGAAGGAAGAGATAACCCAACCTGCTCCAACCACCCCGTCCCATGAAAAATACCTTCTTTTGTGGTCCCTAGTTCACCAGCTCCCCAACTAAATGGCTGCCTCATTTAAAATCTTGGGTCTTGGGGAGCCTGGATTGATTGTTGCTCATATGTCATGGGGAGAGAGATGTTTGTTAATAGGCAAAATGTTAACTCCAAAAGTTTGCTCCAGTTATGAGTTGTTAGAGTAGCTGTCCATAGGCATGAACAGGGTGAGATGTCCAGCTCTTATCGATGCGACCAGTGAAAAGGAAATGAAAATGGAAGAAGGCAGGATCAGGATCACATCCACAGCTATTTACTCTTTCCAGTCCTTGTATGATTAAAGGTCCCAAGCAGGGAGGAGACACACTGTATTGTACTGAAAGATAAACAGGTTGGTCCCTAATTTAGAGGGTGGGAAATACATGACAGGTGAGTAAACAAACAAATAGGCCAAGGTAGGGAGGAAGGAGTCTGGATTTTCATCAGATGGCAACGGCAGTGGCACCAGGAGTCACAGGTAGGTGCTGTCTGATAGCAGAGACAGACAGCAGCAGTTTGTAGGTGTGGTAACGAAAGGAGGGAGAATTTAAAAAAACCTCCAAACCTCACAGCTCTTTACTGGCAACAGAGAAAGAAGTAAGTAAGTAAATAAATAAATAAATAAAGACCACCTTCCCCCAGTCCCATATCAAAAAACAGTACCAAGAAGAAAATTTCTCAGATTAAGTTTTATTAGGAGAGCAAGAAGAGGAATGTGTTAGCAATAGCCTAGGGGGTTCAAGAGAAGAAGAAAAGCATATGAAATATATTAAGAGAACAAAAATACTGGAGAAAAAGTAGACTCATTAATAAATGAGGAGGAAGATTAAATCAATGACGGTTCTAAAATGGGTAAACTACTGAAATGCTTTACAAAAATCTGTTAAACAAGAAAAATAAGGGAAGGAGAAATGGATAATTAAGCAGCAATGACGACTTTGTCAAAGCTATTGATGAAAAGCAGGTAAGAGAATACTTAAAACATCTGAATATATATACAGATCAGCAGGTGTGCATGCATTTCAGAGTGTTAAGGGAATTAGTTAATGAACTTACAGAAACACTGGCAATTACTTACAGAAAGTTACAGAGTGTGATGGGAAAGTACCAGAGGGCTGGGGGAAAAAAGCAAATGAAATACTGAACTTCTGAAAGGTAGAAAGTTAAAAAATTAAAAAATAAAACAATCCAGGCACTATCTATTCAGTGGTCCAATTTCTATCCCTGACAAAGTAATAGCCTGCATTTTAAGATAGAAATTGAACCATAAGCACAATCAACAGGAAGAGTTTCTACAGAATAAATCATGACAGACAAATCTTATTGCTTTTCCAGATCAAGTTACAAAAGTAGGAAAAAGAAGTAAAGGGAAGGTAATGCATCTGGACTCTCCTGAAGCATGTAGTACAGGGCCTCCTCAAATCTTACTTGAAGTATGAATTAACATTGATGTGAATGTCAGCATTGTCATGTAAACCAAGAGTGAACTGAAGAACCAYAAAATAAGGAAAATGATAAATTGAGGTGTTAAGTTAATGGGAACTTCCTTCAGGGGTGCTACACAGGGATCTGAGCTAGGTCTAGTTTTATTTAACATTTTTGATAATGATGTGGGAAAGGGTGGAGGAGGACGAGGATGAGAGTAGGAGATTAGGTTTCTACATGGTCTGCACTAAAGCAAAGTTGATAAGTGATAACAGTAAATAATAAAGTAATGATAAACCTTGTGAATGACAGGCTGGGTAATGGTATGTAGGTGAGTGAAAATAAACCAACAAAACTGGGTGCAACTGTTCAGATGAGGGGTTATTGCATTCCAGCCTGGATGCAGAACATATGTCCAAATAATATAAAGTATTATTCAAAAAAGCAAAATGGGAAGTTATTTTAAAAGTAAAAATGAAAATGCTTCACTCTTAAGATGTCAAATCACAATGCTTTCTTATGGAAAAAAGAGGTGAAACCAATGCCATTTGGTTTCCTCAAGAGGCCCTCTGACAAGCTCCAGTGATGGTTTCCTTGTATATAGCACTGTTGAGGCTGCATCAAAAATACTGAGTACAATTTGGGACATGTCAATCTCAGAATGCTGTCAAGAAATTGGAGACTGTCCAAAGTAGAGTAATCCAAATGATTAAGAGTCTCATGGGATTCATTTATAAAGAAGATTAAGTGAATTATATTTTGATTAGGAGTACACTTTAATGGTGTATAAGTAACAGAAAGACATAAACACCAAGTAAGGGAATAAAATTATTTAGGATGGCCCCAGAGGTTTTGATGGGATGAAGATCAAACGAGAATTTAGACAGGATATCGAGAAACATTCCTTAGCTGTGAGGGATTTTTGATTGTACTTTCCTCCCCTTTTGATTACAGAATGGGCTTCAGAAGAAATGGAGGACGTTCTTGCTTCTGGAGTTGTCACGTAGGACAGAGTAAAGGACTTCTCCAACTGGACAGGAAGGATCCTGCAGTGTGATCTAGCGAGTCTCTGCACCTTTAATTCCTCCTGTCTCAGCACGGAGGTGGGAGGCCACCATTCCCAGTGAGTTAGCCCCGTGTGGTTTCTGCTCCCCAAAGCACTCATCTGGCAGTGTTACCTTAACCCTGACTAATGAGTAGATCATCCAGTAAAGGAACTCCCAGGGGTGACTGAATGGGTGAGGAGCTACATTAGCTGATCACTCCTGTCATTTATTTCTTTATAAAAATAAAAAGGCAGTCTGCTGTTACGGTGTACATCTGCTGTCAGTGTTTGGCCATGACGGTAAAGACAAAATCAAAAGACAGCAAGGTACAAAATGACAAATGCAAGAAGCTGGAGCCATACTTAATGAAAACACTGTAATAAGCCACCTTTCTCAAACTAGTACCTGAGAAAATGCTTAATTTTTTTTCCAAGCTGTACCAGCAGTTTAAAAAGACTTGTAAATTCAGAACTGAAAATATACGTGGTCTGAAGAAATCTCATTTTTAAGGAAAATATTCAGTTCCTATTGGCAGAAATAAAAACATTCCCATTGATTTGGGGTCAAAGCTTCAAAAATTTCTGCCGCCACGTGTCCTACTGTACCTGCTTCTGAGATACTTAAAGTATTTCTGTAATATGCATTAATGACTAACAACTCACTTAGATAAAAAGGCTGACACCTGTCCTGTTTGTTTAAACTGAGATTAATCTGAGAAAATGGGACTGTGAACAAAAGTACAATCTAAATTTCTAGTCAGAACTGTGTGCTTGGAGTTAACATCTATTTTTATCACCTGTATTGGTAGCTGTGCAGCTAGATCTCCTTGTTAGAATTAAGGATACACATTACAATCAAATATGGGAATATTTCCTTTTAGTGCAGGTCTCTGTCCTTTGGTTTAATATTAGCCTAATTCCTATATATTTATCAGGTATATATTGAAAACCTGCCTTAATATTAGTGTGCCTTAATGAATACTCCATCGAGGAGGGAAGGGGCTGTAGGGTGGCTCTTCCTGGTGCATCTCCAGAAATGCACAGCCCGGTTCAGCCCAGATGCTCCCTACACACTGGGCAAGCTTAATCCTGCCACCTGCTAGGTCCTGTGTCACAGGGAGCAGGGCAGCTGGACAGGAGCACGGGGACTTATATTGCTCTGGATACATGGCAGAGATTGGCACCACTGCTGATTGAAAGTGCAAGTGACTGCTTTCTAAATCGGCCATTAGGAATAGTCTAATAGTCTTTTTTTTGTTTCTATCTCCTTTGTGTCTCATAGTTCCTAAAAAGTTCTCCTCTGCCTTAGCCCTTCTTTGCTAATGTATGTAGACATGTTTCGCTTGGAGAGAGAATTGACATTTTGCATTAAACTCTGAGGCCTGCTTTGTTGATATTAATTATTGTTCATTTGCAAGTGCTGAATATTGTGGACTTTGTAATGTATGCATGGTGGTCCTTGAAATACATCCAATTTGCAGGTGTCAGGTGCTGGGCAGCACAAGATGGAAGAATCATAGAATCATTAAGGTTGGAAAGGGCCTCTAAGATCAAGTCCAACCGTTGTCCCAACACCACCATGCCCACTAAACCATGTCCTGAAGCGCCACATCTGCACGTCTTTTAAATACCTTCAGGGATGGTGACTCCACCACTTCCCTGGGCAGTCTGTTCCAATGCTTGAGAACCCTTTTGGTGAAGAAATTTTTCCTAATATCCAAGCTAAACCTCCCCTGGCGCAACTTGAGGCCATTTCCTCTTGTCCTATCGTTAGTTACTTGGGAGAAGAGACCAACACCCACCTCGCTACAGCCTCCTTTCAGGTAGTTGTAGAGAGCAATAAGGTCTTCCCTCARCCTCCTTTTCTCCAAGCTAAACAACCCCAGCTCCCTCAGACGCTCCTCACAAGACTTATTTCTCCAGACCCTTCACCAGCTTTGTCGGCTTTCTCTGGACACGCTCCAGCACCTCAATGTTCTTCTTGTAGTGAGGGGCCCAAAACTGAACACAGCATTGGAGGTGTGGCCTCACCAGTGCCGAGTACAGGGGCACGATCACCTCCCTCCGCCTCCTGGCCACACTATTCCTGACACAGGCCAGGATGCTGTTGGCCTTCTTGGCCACATGGGCACACTGCCGGCTCATGTTCAGACAGCTGTAGACCAGCACCCCCAGGTCCTTTTCCGACGAGCAGCTTTCCAGCCACTCTTCCCCAAGCCTGTAATGTTGCCTGGGGTGGTTGTGACCTAAGTGCAGGACCCGGCACTAACAATGTGCAGACATTTTCAGTCCTTATGCCCTAAGATGGGAAAGTATAGGCCAAAAGTTTAGGCTGTGTTTGGACTCTGGGCAGTGTCCAGTACATGGGTATTACGGCAGGTCTTCTTCTTGCTACTGTATGTCAGCCTTCTGCTTGCATGTGCTTCCTGCTGCTGCTGTTCAAAAATGCATCCAGCCCTAAAGAAACTCTCCTCAGAAAAGATGCCTGGATATAGTACTATAAAAAGGATGTATATTCCAATTTAAAATATGCACAGATCATTCACCAAGGTAGCAACCATTCTTTTTCCCTTCCCCCAAGATAAGAGTGTAAATCACATCTTCTCAACAAGGCAGGTAGTGAGGATGACAAAATTCTTACATTCCTAAAGTGTTATTGGAGAAAAAATGTCACCTCCGTGCATAATTGCATAACTTTACTACCTGTCATTTTCTATCAATCAAAAAAATGTTATACTTGAATTTGAGGACAAACATGTCTAATAAGATTTTAGATTGACAGCTGAACGGCTGTACTCAACCTTATTTTAACTTTATTTTTTGTTGTTGTTCACTAGATCAACATAGAGGGTATTATACCAAAGTTAAGGGAAACAAATACTCAGATTTATTAATCCCTCATGCACACTTTACCTCAAAAAAATAGAATTTCTTTCCCCGTAGGTTTTGTTAGTCAGCTCCCTTCAGTCTTGCCAGTGCTGCAGCGGGAGTCTAATGTTTCTTCCTTTATATTTCCAGTGCAGTGTTGCCAGATTTTGTTTCAATTATCAGAGAAATGTGCTTGATGACTTGTAAGTGGTGCCAGTGCCCTCGGCGCAGCAGCGGCTCCTCCAGTGGCACCCCACTTGCCCGTGACCCTCGTTCTCCTGGTGCAGGGCTCTGGCTTGATTGTCCTTTGGGTGGAACGTCTGCCTCCCCACACAACAGCCCACATCCCTCACCCCAGCATTTGGCACTCCCTCCCTGGGCCCTGTTGTTCAGGGTATGCAACAGTCTTTGATTCTGCACATCGGGGATTTATTCTCCTTCATCGGTAGTGAGTAGAGGATCTAACTCGTTCTCCTTTCATGTTACTCTGTGTTAAACAGCAGCCTCTTTCCTATCTCCATATATTGCTTTCTGTCTCTGTCCACCTCTACATCCTTCTTGACCACCTCCTGGAAATCCCAGGGAACATCTTCCCACCACTGGTTTTCCTCCTTTAAGCTGCTTGTGCTCTACCTTGGTGTCCTCTCCATATTTCTTTTCAGCTTTTCCCAGACTTCTCATCCCTGAATAGGTTACCAAGAACCTGTTTCGCAGTTTCAGGCCTTTTTCTTCTTTGTGTTCATTTTCAGTCAGCTAAAGTATTCCTCAGATCTGGGATTCATCTTTGGTTGAACCTAACTCAACCTCTAGTGCGTTAGTTATGGTCTGGCTCTGCTGAACTCTTTCTAAGCTATCACAAGTGTTCCAGGACAGGCTTTCAAATTACAAAGAGGGTACCAGGACCTCTTTAGTACAGATGCACAGGGAGACAGAAGTTGGCCATCTTCTATAGTTTCTTTCCATTCTGTGTGTGAAACCACCATTCCATCCTTCTGAATAAGGTACACCTGGATGAGGAGTAAAGTTAAAGAGAGGGTAGGGAAGACTGGTTGCTTTTGGAGGAAAAAAGTCTTGCTACAACTTCACACAAAGAACATGATTATTTCCCATCAGAGGATGTCAGAGCATTCACAGGTTAAACCTTACATCCCTCCATCTCTGCAGGGAGGCAATGGTGACCTTCCCTTACTCGTACTGTGAAAGCAGCTGTTGCAGGGATGTCACTGGCTTCCATGAACATCTGGGTGAGCAATAATTAGGATCAGGTGAGAAACTGGACTCTAGCCTGCTCCCAGTTGCCCAGTGTGCTGTCATGGAGCAGACAGCCCAGGGACAGGTACTGCAGATTTTATATGGTTGATCCACTGTGTTTCTCCCTTACAGAAAGAAGCAAAGACCGGATCGGGATTTTGTGCCTATGATTGCAATGAAAGCAGTAGGGATAGAGATTCCCAAAGTTATTCTTCATTTAGCTAATTGACACTGCAGAAACATTGACGCCGAGGCAGCCTGGGCTTGGGTGGGAGTGACACAAGCCTTCMTGGAAGGCGAGGCACAAGGTCTTATTCCATGCCCTGCCGTGTGCTCACTGTAGTTAGACATAAGCTGGGTATGCCTCTACATGTGGAAATCACATCCCTGATTGCAGTGTAGGCCCCAGCATTTCCTGGTCTGCTTCTGAAGCAACACAGTGTATGCTATACGTTGCTCACTGCTTGTGGCAAAGCCACAAATGAGTCTCCAGAGATTTCTCTTGGTGAAGTGTCAATACTGGAGTGATGTTTATCTTCCAAACTCTTTAGTGCATCCTTTTTGAGTTCCTGAAATTGTTTGRCCTAACTTAATGACAAATGAGCAAGTATTTAAAAGAGCCTTCATATCTGTAAGAATAACCCATGCTATCAGCCAAAGTCACAATTAAGTGCAACCCACAGTTTCTATAGCAGGCACAATTAATTGCAGGCACAAAACTATGACGGGCGGTCATTAAAAAAAAAAGATTGAGGCGAGACATTCTGAACATTCATGTTATTATTTAAATTAATAATAAATAGTAATCTTTTTTGCTTTGCAGGATCTTTCACATTCAATCTTTAAAATCCCTTACAAACCGCAGTGGCCCTGTGTCATAATATTCAGTGAAAGGCAAAATACTAAGACTCATGGGAAAGTATAAAAACAAATTAAACTTGTTTAGCCCTGATACTACACATACTGCTCAGGCCAGAGCTTTTCTCAATGAGGAGAGCAGTCTTCTGACAAAATTGGAAGAGGGTATTTATTTTACTGTTTCTTCTCTAGTAAGGATATTCATATTTCCAAACATTTATGATTTGCATTCAAGGTACTGCCATAAAAGTGATGCATGGCAGGTAGGTTTTCTAGGCTCCCTTTGCTAGTGCAGCGCATTTACAATGGTGCTGAGGAAGACCTGCAGGACCATGTATCCCTGGAGGATCTGTGTCTTGGTTGGGTCCTCCAATATGCCTTTCCAAAAGCAATTTCCTGTGTCCCCTGCAAACAGTGACCAGAAATTGTCTTTCTCAAAGGCAAAACGTTGTTAAGGTCTGCGCACGCGAGAAACAGACGGTCTTTGTGAAGCCAGAGGCGGAGGGATGGAAGGGGCTTTGCTTTCTTTTGCTGACTTATGAAAACGTTCCACCAGCCATAGCTCTACCTCGCCATGGAAAATATTAGATGATGGGATCATGCTGGCCAGATTTCTCTGCCTGTCAGGCTTCAGGATCAGAAGCACAGTGGCAGTAGCCCAAGAAATGCTCAGAGTGGAGCGTACCTGCCTTCTTCTGGTCTCTCCCCGGGCTGTCCTCTCACCTCATGAATATCCTGTCGGGGCTGGGGAAAGGGTAGATGGAGAGGGTGTCAGAGAGACCTTGGGGACGGAGCAGAAGATGGTGGGGATCAAATGAAGTATGGGAGGGGGTGGGGAGCCCTTGCCCGCTACATGACAGGCAGATGCAGGCAGGTTAGCCACTTTTTCTACTGACGGCAACCTGGCTTCATCCTCTGCCTGCAACCGGCACCCTTCCCCTGCAGAGCGGCAGAGACCTACGGCTGCACTTTTTATCCCCGTCCACGTTTTCCGCAGGCTGAGCCGCACTAGCTCTCTGCCAGCCAGAGCTGAAGGCGGTGCACGCGGCGCTGGGGGCTGAGCTGTGGGAAAAGGTACCCGGGCGAAAGGCTGCTCCGTGCCGGTGAACCCCTGAGGCACTCCCGTGGCATCGCCCGCGGTGCCACTCAGCTTTGTGCCTGCATTTTGGCGACATTTTTTTCCCCTCTTCAGTCCCTTTCATATCAATGCTTGGATAGGAAAGCCTTCTCAGGGTCCCACTTCTCTTCGGTTAAAGTGGGACATCTGCCCAAAATGGGATGGTTTTCAAAAAATCTTAATAAAAAAATAATCAAACCCATACAAAGTTTCTTATTTTGTCCGTTACATCATCAACCCCATCTGTTTTCAGTGTTTCACGGGGTTGCACTGGAATTGATATTGTGGGGCAGAAACTGGTGATCCCCCCACTTTGCTAGTGARTCGGCAGAAGGAAGGAGTGAACTGAAAGAGCTTTTTCTTTGCTTAGGACTGCTATAAAGTTTAGGCATGAGTATTTGTGCTGAGCTTCTTCAGCTCCTGCTGACATCGGTGTTGGTGAAGGATACATAACGACTGAAATCTTACGACTCTTAATATCAAAAAGCTTTAGATATTGCTCTTAGGACCACACCTGAAACAAGGTCTTGCTATGGCCTGCATGCCATTACACTGCGTTTCATTCATATTGAGATGCCAAAATTACATTGCTAAGTTATAAGTAGTTTACATAATCCCAGAATGCAACATGGGAAAGCTTTCAAAATAAAAATGAATAATAAGATCAGCATTTATTGGTTTTTTCCTCCTACATTGCCACTGAAAATTCTCATTGGTGTGGCTTTATATGAATAGTTCTCCAGAAGTAAATTATGAGCAAAATTCAAAGCCACCATAAATTAAATGTGCTTTTTTTCTGCTTTGGTGTACAAGACTTTCCATTAAGCTAGCCCCATATAATATACCTTGGATGTGTTCAAGAAAGCCCTGTAAATTATAGTAAGTATTTAAAATGGTAAGTAGACATTGAAAAAGGCCACATTAGGATTAATGAATGAAAGGGTTGATACTGAAAATGCACTTGTAAATAAATAACATGAAAAGTAAAGATGACACACTGTTAGGTTAGAGTTACAAGTGGGAGTATGATGATAAATCACACGGCTGTTTGTCAGAGCTTCACATGTGTGTACACGTACTCCCTAGTCCCTTTCTTCCCTTCCCCCAGTGCAAAACCTCTCCCTTCCCTTGCCCCACTCGCTGTGCCTCCAGGAGACTGATGGAACTTGTCTTTGCTTTCAGCACTGACTTTCGGTGCTGGAGGTGTGCTGGGCTGTGGAGTTTGCTACCTGTTAGGAGCAAAGCTTGTCTGTCTTTGCTTTGGCTGGGCGAAGGCAGTGCTTCAGGCCTGTTATATCTATTCTGGTAATAAAATGCACATTGCTGACAGCGTGTGTCTGCCAGGGGTGCGGCCGAGCCTGGATTCACTGATGCTGTTCACAGGGGTGTTGGGTACTTGGGCATTTTACCCCCCCTTAGCAGCTCTCCTTGGCAGTGAACTGTCTTGGGATGGGAGCTGGGTAGCAAGAGGTGAGCGGGGGAAAGCTGAGGGTGATGTGCAAGGCGGTGCAGGGGATGCAGGGCTTGCAGCCCGGTGCAGCGGGTGGAGGAGAAAGCTTCTTCCCYCCTCCCACCCCTCCGCGAGTCCTGGGCTTAATGCATGCCTGATTGTGACACAGTGCAGCTGGGGTTGTCTCGCAGCAGTGCCACGAGCATGGTCTGAGGTCTGGTCATGGCGGAAACTTTAATTGAAGCTCTCTGCCTTAGGTCAAGAAAGTTCTCAGAAAATGCACCAAAACCCCAAAACCCAGAGAGGAAAGAGCTTTCCTCCCAGGCAAGATTTTTCCATGTTTTCATTGCACCAGCCGTAAAGGCCATATATACCTATTGCAGATACTGGCGTCATCACATCTTGTATCTCATATCATATCATCATCTGTGGGAGCAGTTCTGTGCAGCCTGTTCTGGCTCACCGCTGAAATAGCTCACAGACTGCAATCCAAAAGCATGGAACAAAAATGAAATGGGGGGGGCTGTGAGACCAGAAAACATATGTGCGTCAGTACTTGTGGATCACCTGGGCCAAGGAAAGCATCTGCCTAATTACATTAGGGTTTGCATGTCTGAAAGAGCATGTATAAGGTAAGTAGGCCTTATGTAGCTGGGGTTGAAAAGTCCACGTAAGGTTACCTCTGCTGAGAAATGATATGATGTGGCTGCATGCAATCACATTCTGGCTCCTAGTGACACAGGACAAGTCCAAAATGTGATGTCCTTAATGGAGCTACTCTGGATGCAGAGCCGCACAAGACGGGATCAGGCTATAGCACGTACACCACATGAAGGGATGGGTGGGTACATTTTTATAACCTGATTTTACTTCCCTCTATAGTATTCAATTTTATCCACATAGGCCCATTGAGAAAACAAGGTTCTGCTCTCAGTGAAGTGTTTATAGGCCCACACAGCCAAAGGAATACCTTTTATGTGCCTGTAGCACTTTGAATATCTTTGAATGGGAAAGAATCTTTGTGGGCAAGAATAAATCCACATACTTTTTGGTCTGCCATGCGAGGAAGGGCAGAGCAGCAGTCAGTGCCACCTAAATCTTTGCCAGACCCCAGGGAARGATTTAAGTTCAGGTTCCCTATTTGAGTAAGCACTAGGAACAAATGGTAACATAAAGGTTAGTAGAAGATTATAAATAGGATAATAAATGGAGAAGGAAGGATTATACTACCACATTAGAAATCATTTGAAGGGAAGGTAGAAACTCTCATGCTTTGCAATAATTTTTGAGTGGCCAGATTGATGGTAATCTATCTGTGTTATTTATTATAGAGATGTATGTTTTGAAATAATTTTTTTAAAAGARATTTTTTAAATTATTAGAGATACAAATAGAGTAGAGCACCAAAATTCTTATAGGCTGAAGTAGAATGTTAATGGTGTAGATATAAATATTTGCTGTGGAGATGTGTCTGAGTACACCCAATCAACTGAGAGAGGAAAAGAACATGTTTCTCATGTGGCCAGTATTAGATAAGTAATTTGGCTTATATTTTTGAATACTCCTGATTAACTGTTTTATGAAAAACGCTCTGTCAGATAAGCTCAGATAATTGGTAGAGGGGAAGAAACCACAGTCCATCCATAGAAAGACTGTGAGTAGAAAGAGGTAAATTAGTCCATCTGTTTTGAACTCTTCATTCAGCTCAGTGCAGTTCATAAAAGTCAAAAGTCAAATAGTGTGTAGTAAAAGGGCTTAGGAGTTGAGATGGTGGAAAGGGAGTAACGATCTCTGCTCTTTATCGGTCTCTGTAACCAGAGTCTGTGAGTGCCTCACAGCCTTCAGTTTTTCATGCTGCGGCATAGATGCCATGGCATCTTACAAGCAGATGCAAGAGCAAAATTACCAACATCTGCCTGAGTTGAGTAGCATCACTTAGGGTTGACCTGATTGGAGCCACTTCCCATGTGAAAAAATTTTTCCATTTTTCAAGTAGAGTAGTATTTTTTGCAACCATGCCATGTTAACTCAATTGTTCAGGGCTTGCTTAGCTGCAGTTGAGTTATGCAGAGGTGTCCTGCCACATGCCCAGCCCCACAGCATTTTATAAATAAGAATCTGAGGAGCTACGTGACTTCCATGTGTTTGCAGTCAAACCTGTGATGGAGCAGGGAACATGTCCCCTGCCCCCGGATTGCTATCCTTCCCCTTTAGATACACCTGGTCAGAAACTTGAGGGTACAAGCTCTCTGTGAATTAGTACATGCATGTTATTGCCTTCTAGCTAAGACATCATGTCTAATATCAAGGTAAGTGTATACAGCAAAGGGTCCAATCTGTTTTTCACAGAAAAACTAATAGGAGGTTTGCAATGCAGCTTCACTGCCGCTGCCGCTCATGTTCAGCCACCCAAGGCTAACGTGGGTGACCATAGCTGTGCTGCGATTACCTCCCTTCCTTCTGTTGTGCAGGTAAATTTTCTGCTATGTGATGAACTTCCAAATGAGGTGTCAGTGAGTGCTGTGGCATTTGCAAAGGTGGTGTTGGGGGAGGAATCGACAGCAGTGGTGTCCGACAAAGCAAACCAGAATTGTGATAATGAGCAAAATGGTCATGGGATGGTCCAGGAAGGAGGGCACTAGCCACGATCATAGACAGAACAGTAGAGGGGAAAAGAAGTGGTGACCCTGATGCCACTGAAGGTAGAGAAAGACGTGGACAACAGAAGCCTGTGTTTTCATTAATAAACATGTCATAATGTCACTGCCTGGGAAGGGACTGGAGCAGGAGCCAAACAAGAAGGCAAGCAAGGGCAGCAAAGCGGAGAACTACAACTGCAGTAAAGAGGGCACTGAGGACTTCCAAAGGACAATCTCCATTAGCTGGACTTCCACACTCCTTTYTACCTTAGTCTGGTTGAGAAATCCTGCAAGGAAGATCTCATTACAACCTGTCATATGTTTGGGCTGGGCAGCCAGACTACTCACTGCTTTCAAAACACACCTGAAATGCTGGGAAGCCCCAGGGAGCTGCCTGGTTGTGCTGATGAGAAAGGCGTTTGAGGAGCAGGCTTGGCTCTCAGGTCTCAGGGCATGGGTGGCTCAAGGTGGTGAGGATGGCCTTCTTCTGCTACCTTGTTCCCCGCAGTGCTTTTGGCAGATGAGACTTCCAACCTGGGTTATGCTGGTAACACTCCAGTGGTTTTGCAAGCCCCTGAACAACCTCCATGAACTCGAGCTCAGCTTCATATCTTTTGAAAGATTTCATTATATTTTAAGGGCATGTTTGTTTCTTTTTGTGAATCTGAGAGCTTTTTACCTGTTTCTCCCACTCTCAGACTTTCAGACTATGAGATTAGTTTAGCAATCAGGAAATTACTAGCATCATCCTAATTTTAGTATTGTTCATGCATTGCAAAGCAACTTGCTACACAAGAAAAAAAAMCACGTTTGAGCAATATTGGTGCAATATGTCAGACATGTAGCAATATTCTCTGTGATTATCACCCCATACAATTTTCAAAGCAGTGATGAATTGTGACAGATCCTCCTCTGAAATAACCCAGCATAGTTTATGAAATCAATGGAAGTATATCAGCTTACATCAGCTGAGGATCTGGGCTACATTTCTAGCTTTCTGCTAATACTTTTTTATGATGGAAACAAGTACCTGAGATGAACTGAGAGTTAACCTTTCTAGGTGCACTTTATATTCTTCTTGTGAGAAACCCTAGGTATGTTTCAAACTCACTTAAACAAAGAGATGCAGCCACTGTGTACTGAAAATGAATAACATCCCTGGTAAAGTCTGGCATAAATATGGTAGAAACTTCACCCTTTTGTAACAAGGATTAGGGACCCCAGGAGTAGTTACTGAATTTTCAACTGGCAAGTGAAGGAACTTTTAGAAGTGATGGCAACAGAAAGCAGACTGTACTTGCTACTTTTTTTTTTACACAAGCAATTTGCTTTTACCCAGATGTACATCTCTAGTATGCTCACAAGCATTTTGTAATAGATACTTATAATCGCAGTGAAATTGTAGTAACACGGGATCGATTTCAATATAATCAGTGCCATTTAAGCTTTACAGCGAAAGACCACCATTTCTGTCTGTGAATAGCAGAGCATGGGGATTAGCAAAGTGTGAATTAACGCAGTTCTGCTGACTGGTTAAAAGATACATATCCCTTTTTCTTGTCATTTAGAGGTGAAGAGGAGTTAATTCAGAAAAGGCCAAGTTACTGACACTTTTAATAATAAAGTAACACTTCAGAATGGTGGTGCAAGATGAACGATTTGTAGTGACCGGTATAACAATGTGAGAGAGACATGTCATGAGCCTCTCCCTCTGTTAACATGTCTGAGACTGTTCAGCAGTTACCATCCTTTAGGAGCTTTTCTAGTAATTTCTTTTTATTTATATATGTGTGTTTTTCCAAATCTGCCAAAAATACTATTTAAAAAGACCACACAGGGAACCGATCTACCTTACACAAATGTCTAGTGGGAAATAGTCATGTAAATTTTGATTTACTGAATGCACAAAAGAAGGAGGCCACCGCCTAAGAAATGGATGACAGCATCTGAAAGTGGTTCCAGCATTTTAAAAGCAATTATGGGGGGTAGATTTATGCACGAAACCTGCTCTGTACATTAACTAAATTTGTGGGTTTAATCACTGGAAGGAGAAAACCAGCTATGAAATACCCAAAGTAACAGGTCATTGTAGATACTCCCCTGAGGACATAATTTGTGTCGATGTGTGTAGACAGGACTGCGCGTATGTGTTGCAGAAGTGACAAAGGAAAAAAGTCAGTGAACATCCTCTGCAAATACAGAAGAATGCCGGAGTATATGGCTTCCAGAATAAAGAAAATAAAGCTGTGACTATGTGAAGATTTCTTAGTATGGGAACGGCAAAGGAGTAACGCATTCTTCACTCCTATGGAAATTAATGGAGCATGCATTCCTCATTCTCAGTCTATTTGAGGCTGCAACAGGGGATATCACATCTGGCAAAACTACTTTGAGTCATGTTATACCACTTATAACATCATCTGGACCTTAGGAAACAGCTTTCTGAAAATAAGGAATGCTGTACAGTACCTGACATTAGCCCTGTTGAAAGGTACTGATAAGTTGCAGAGGCCTAAGAAATTAAGGGCTACATTTACATGGAATTTCCCTGCACTTTATTACAGTCAATTCCCTGGTTTTGCAATTTTAACTGCCCTTTTCCCTTAAGTGCCTTCCCCAGGGTGAGTAGGGGGTGCTCGTTTGTGAAAGGGAACCAAATCATTTAGAAAGGAGAGCATCTGGGACAACAACAGAAGAACACTGCGTACCCAGAAACATTACAAAATCTGGTATAAATTGAGAGCATTCATTATTAATAGAAATACTATTTTCAAACTATGTCGCACTTTCATCTCCGAGGATTTCACATGCTATAGTCCTGATCCTGTGTTTGTAGACCTAACTCCCACAGTTAACTTGATCAGATTTGAAGGAATTAGTGAGTGTGGGGAGGATGCACACTTTATAAAGCTTTGCAGAACTTGGCCATAGACACAAACAGCTTCATAAAAACTTAACTACTGCTGGGATGGAGGGCACTGTCCTCTAGATTTTTCCATATATTCTGCAATTACCTTGCAGGAGGGGGCTGCTTCAGCAGTGAATGGTGATTTTTTTCAAAAGCGCCATAGGATTCTTACGGCGTTCACAGAGCAGAGAAGAGCCCTGGTCTGTTAGAAGCCATGAGTGAGAGAAGCTTCCATGCAGCACTGCACTGCATGTGCAGGGTTCACATTTACCCCCTTGTTCCTGCTCTAGAACAAGTGTGAAATGGCAACATCATGATGTCCAGGAATACCTGAAATAAAATGAACAGAGCCCCATAGTCCAGGAGCTGGTCAGAGCTGGCTGGTGTTCATAAACCAAGCTGATGGGAGATTTGGAAATACAAAAGGGAGAAGCAAAGTCTGAATGTCTTAAAATCTCCTACTGGAGCACATTGGAGCAAGGGCTATGGACAGTTTTAGTGTTTGCCTTCAAGCCAGAGTGAGTCAAAATACCAGATCTGTGCACCCCTATGGATGGGGACCTTTTAAACCAACACCTCCGTTCAAATACATTCACTTGGCATCGTCTGTCGCCTGGCATCAACTGGCTTAATGTTCCCAGGGAGGTGATCATAAACTAATGCAGAAACTCTTGTATTTGTGTGTGCATGGGTGAGTGTGTGTGTAGGGGTAAAAGGGTTACCAAGTGCTTTGTGTAGGGGTCAAAAGATTAGTGGCTGGGATAGACAGTTATATACAGTGGCATGAGGTTTACCACCCAAAGTAAACGTATGCCCTTATTAAAAATGTACAGGGATGCTCATTTCTGCTATAGGATTATAACATGCACATTTTTTTCTTTTTTTGATGTTTAGTTGTTTCCAACATTGGTTATAAAAAGTCCCCAGTGTCCCGTCCTGCACCCGTAATTATAAAAATATTTAAAGTCACAGAATGGATATATGGCTAGGCAGACACATATTTTGATTTATGTCATATTATGGTTTAGGCACACATTTGAAGGCAAGGTTTTTGGCTGACAACAGCATCACAATAGCAGTCTTCCAGCCATATATTACAGTGACGACCCCTGAAAATTTTCAGGGTTTAATACAAGGCTATAATATAGGGTTTCTGGAAACTCTACATAAGCAATAGACAACATAAAAAGTCATATTACTATTTATGTGCCATCAAATCACATTAGGAGGGATTTGACCACATAAATAGTAAAATGACTTTTTGGGAATATGGAAATTAAAGAAAAATGTTTCAAATAGAAACCATAATTTACAGAAAAATCACAAACATGCAACCATGTTATGAAAGTAGGAAAGTAAGAGAGGCAAAAAGAGAAAGGAAGACTTCTTGGAATCTTTTCCATATACTTTTGTGTAAGATTTTATTTTTTTTAACACACCTAATCAAAGATGCATCCTGTCATGTCATATCATTATTACCTGTATTTATTATATTATATTGTGAGATACGTGGGAGTTGACTGATATCTATGTTGTCAGCTGTTTGCCAGCTGTTTGCTCCTGGGATGAGCGGGGTGAATTTTAGCTTCTCAGAATCATCAAAATAAACAGCATAATTTCTCTTTGTTCTTTCTCTGCTGCGCAAAAACGTTCTGTGGATAGAAAAACATCCCAGTCCCAGGATCTCACCCCCAAGATTTTCTTGAATCGGTTATGAATACATGTCAGTATTTATTTGGTTCTTATTGTTTGGTGATGCCAATAAAAACTGCAGAGTAAGCAAGAATAAAAATTGTGGCAATTATGGAGTATCCAAAGTGTAATGAGTGCTGTAAAGACAAGTGTGAAAGTAAGGAGCTGCTCCAAAGAAAAGTTTATTACCCAAAGAATGTAGTTGAAGTCGATGGGATTTTTGCCATTGACCTCAGTGTGAACTGGGTTGACCTTTGGCCATGCAAAAATGCCGGCAGATGAGCTGCGGCTTTGCGGCAGGCCTCCTCTGCAGGACTGCATGGTGCTGCGCTGCTGCAGGGCAGCCTGGGGTGCGCATCGCGCGTGTAACCCGTCATTCCTCCTCCGTGGGAAGAGCCCGGAGTGGACTAAAGCTTGCCCCCACTGACTGTAGTGCACAAAACCCACATTTGGAAGCAGAATAAAATTGTTACAAATGCCAGCAATTATTACCCTAGGCTTTTGGGAAGTGAGCGTGAAGAAGGAGTTGCTATGCTCCCTGTGATCTGACCAGTATCTTTGATGAAGGAATTTCTCTCCTATGGTCCTGATTCGGTAAGTGCTTAACACATGCGTAGAGTTAAACATGTAAGTAGTGCTACCGACTTTAAAGTGAATTTATCTTATGGGATGTGAATAGGACTATTAATTTGCTTAAAGTTTACCATGTGCCTAAGTGCTTTGCTGGAGAGATGGTCAATACTCTTAGATTATTTTTAAGAAAAAAAGGCTTTTATTTTGAGGTAGCAATAAATACTAAATTCTTRGAAAATTAAAGGATTGAGGAGACTTTACATGTCACTGTTGTGCATGCACAACTCCCTTTGAAGTCAATGGGACTTGTCTGTGCAAAAGGGCAGAGATACAGGACAGCAGAAGTTCGTAAGATTGTGGCTTAGGAGCCAAAAAGATCAGGGGATATCTAGAATGAGTATATGAACTTTTAGAGTGCTTTGAAGTGCTCTTTCTTTCTTCTTTCTTTCTTTTTCTTATTTTTTTTTTTTTCCTAAGGAAAACAACCTGGAACTTTTTTTTTACCTGGAATGTAACAGTTAAAATCCACTTGCAGGAAAATTTGTCTTTTGGGGCGCTTCCCCGAGAGCAAAACAGAAGAGCAGAGGGTGTTTAGAAAAGTTGAGGAGAACCTTGGGCATATACAAAAGGGACAAGAGGCAATCTAGAGGCAGGAGGTGATGTTGCTGGAAACAGGAAGGTGAGCTGTTGAGCATAAAAGAGATATACCCAGGAAGCAGAACGATCGTATACCAAGGGAAGGTGGACAAACCAGGAGAACAGCACATCAGAATCTACCTCTGGGAAAGCTGTTGAATCAGGAAGGCTGTTTTTATTTTGCACTTTGGATTATTTGTGTGTGCTCAAGCAAGAAAACTACATAGCTCTTTACTTGCTTGCCGAAAGAAAACAATTAGCTAGTGTTCTTAGTGATGCTCTTAAATGAGAACATTATTTTCGTTTTGCAAAACATTGCTCTTATTTATTGACTTTATTTTTGAAACCTGCAAATGTTGGATTTCTCCTTAGATTAGGGGAAGACTTAGAGCTCTTTATGATTCTTTCTCTCCACATGAGCTACATCTAGGAAAGTGCTGAGCAAAGAACAAGGGGTACTTAGCGCTCTCCCGCTCTGTCTAATATTGCTATAAAATTGCACCTTTCAAGAGCCGAGATAAAGACTGTGAAGCTGAACTATTCCATTTCTGGTAACAGTAGCATAATATTAATCACTTATTAGCAGTCTCAGTCATTTGGCTTATTTCCTCATTTCTACCAACCTTTTAAAACCCCTGTTTTGCCCTTGCTGGTCCCTCTCTTATGAATGGCATCAGCAGCTGTAGCTTGGTTTGGAAGGATGTGTGTGTGGAAAGGGAAAGGAAGAGGGATGACAGGCTCTAGCCAACATACTTTTGCAAAACGACTGCTAGCTTACCACATTGCACTCTTTTTTTTCTGCTAATTACAGGAAAAGTAATTTATTAATATTTGTGTAATGGTAACTTCTCAGCTCACCCACAGCCTTTTCTAATCCGGCCAATTATTTTCAGTATTACTTTTAAGCTCCGACTTTAATTAATGGGGTGCAGAAGTTTAAAGCATATGGGGTTGCTTTTCTTAAGTCTGGGAACAAGCAGAGTTTAAAAACCCTGCAGATACACTTCTCAATACTGCACTTCAACTCTGTTTCTGAAAATACTACATATAAGTTGTCACATTTTCTTCAGCTTGACATAAAATTCTGTGACGTGTCACATCAAATAGCAACAATCATGAAATTTTTAGGGATGTGTCAGTTTTGAGATACATACTTTCTTGCTTTGATCCATCATGGTTCAATTGGAAGATAAAATAATCACTTTCATTTCTCACTACTTTTTTATAAAAACATATAATAAAATATATATATTTAAAAATTTTCAAAGTATTTGTTCTGAAGCCCCTTTAAACAGAAAACTTGTTGCTGCTAAAATATACTGCAAAACCAACGCTTGAGTCGCGGTGATGTTTTTTGCCTGCTCCACAGTACAGCTTGAAAGGTGTCACCATTTATGGGATACTCATAGTCATATCTGAACAGTCTGGTCTTCCCACGTCTGGAGCAAGATCCCAGCCCCGCGAAGTCAGGGATGGTGGCAGACGCTCAGCGCTTTGTGGACCATGTCCTTCTAAATAAAACTTCAGGTGCCTTTTTTAAGTGACCGAAGAGATAACCTCCCAGAAAACCCTCACTCGCTCGCCGCGCTCCCTTTAGCAACAGGTGGAGCAAGGAGCGTGCAGACTTTGCTGGGATCTCACAAGGAAGCCCCGTAGCTACGGCACTGCCTCTCCCTCCCGGGTGATCTCAGGTGAATGAAGTGGCAAGCAAGCCCCGGCGCCCTGGGCTCCCCCCGTGCCGTCTCCCCGATCCCTCTCGGGGGGTCATTCGTCTCGGGCRCCTGTCGCGGCCGCGGTGGGTGGCRGCGCACATCTGCCGGGGGGCTGGAGCACAGCTGCGTGAGAGGAGGGCGCGCAGACCGGCAGCCCCGTCCGCCGGGCGATTCATCAGCAGGACGGCTACTGCTGGGAGGAATTCCTCCCCGGCGGGATGAACCTCCAGTGACTCTTCTCGGGGGCCRAGGACGTCCCCCTCCTGCGCGGGCAGGGCCATCGCTCAGCCCGGGGCTGAACTCTTCCTCACCCCCTGACCCCCTCTTCAACTCCCACACCCTCACCACGGAGTGAACCGGGCCTCCGCGGGGCCCAGAGGCCTCGTAACCCGCCTCCGCTTCACTTCCAGCCCCACGTCGGATGCCAGGTGCCCCACCGGGGCAGGGGGATGGCTGCCCTTGGCCCCACAGCATCGTCTCTGCCTCCCCTCACCTACAACTCCCAGCCGAGGAGGCTCGCCTGCCGAACCCCGATGGGAAAGTTGTCGCACGCTGGAGGGTGTCGTTTAATGTCCTCCTGGCCTGGCCCCTCCTGGCCCTCCCAGGGGCTTTCCCCGGCAGACCCCATCACCGCTCTCTGCCCGCCCCTGGCAGCGCAAACCAAAGGAAAACTGCAATGTCGCTCCGGGGCCTCGTCTGGTGTCAGATGGGGATGTCCCCTCTGTTTTGGAGGAGTGAGCGGTGGCCTTCGCTTGATAGCTCTGGAAGTCATCGCCGGGGCGGGGGATCGTGGCGACATCCCGGGGACGTGTGACAAAAGGCACAGAGGGTGCCAGTTCCCACTTCCGAATCGTCCGGTCTGACTATGTCGTGCTGGGGGAAACGTTAAGGAAACAGAAGCCCAAGGACAGCAGCTGAACCTTTGTGCTTTTTCTTTTTCTCTTTTTTTTTTTTTTTTTTTTTTTTTTTTTTTCTTTTTTCCCAAGGAAGCTTTCAATGTGCTCGCCTGCTGGGTCCTCAGGGAATAACGTGCTCCGGCAATTTATTACACTGTCTCTAGGCAGAGCCTACTGCTACTATATCAGGGAATTACTTAAGGAGTTACTCAGGTCCAGGTGGCTGTTTGAGAACTTATATCAAGAACTTACATCACCTGCTTTCTTTTGTAGTTAAATTTAGATCCCTTCCTTTGGCTCATTTCTCCTTTTATCAGAGCATAATTTAACCCCTGGTCACTGACAAAGAGATGCCTAAATAAGCTTCAGAGTACACCTGAGAACTCTGCTGGGAAGACCTAAGCGGCAACGCTTTCTTCTGAAAACCAGTGTCCTTTCACAGTGACTCTCGTAACTTCTGCTCTCCAGGTTGGATGAAGGAGCTACTAGACAGGAGAAAAGAAACAAAAGGCAGCATGACAAGAGATATCAGGAAGGTCAAGGGAAAGGAGAAGCAAAGGTATTTGCTCATATCAGAGAAGAAGAGGCAAAACTTATGTTTCTTTACATTTTAACTCCTTGAGTATGTTCACCACTGCATTCACAAACTGAGACAGGTGGTATATTGAGAGTGGCATGAACGTGCAGCCTCAGCATCCTATGTCCCAGACCAGCCAGATGAGTTCTCAGGTGCTCCAACACTGTCGTTGCAGGTCAGGGGAGCTGGTTACGGTCAGGAAAGGACGATGTGCAGGGACACAGTTCTTCTCAATACCAGAGAGTGCCCAATTCCAGGAGCTGATGGCAGAAACTCTATGGAAAAACAGCTTGTGCATGCTTTAAGTTTGTATTGCAGTGAAATAAATGTTTTAGTGCTTTGGTTGTTTTTGTAAAAGCACAGTGAGGAATATAGTGTACACTTAAGTACAGTAGGACTCGGACTGCTGGGGACCGCCTGTATGGGGACAAGTGGCCACCCTCCATAGAAATCAGCTAGCGTTTACAGTGAAGCATTTTAAGACAAACCAAAATCAGCGATGGTTGCAGTGAAAATTCTGCCCTGTAAACTGCAGTGGTCTGGGAGCTGACTGACAAGCAGCTTAGACATCTGGACACCAGGAGCAGGGTAGGCAGCTGAAGCTGCCAACCTTTTCAGTTTGTCCCAAGGTAAAGCTGTCCCAGCTCATCAGTCAGCACCCTTGCATTTCCTAGGCCTGCAGATTTTAAAAAGGCTGTGCTGACCCATAAAATCTAGTAATATGAATGGGTGTGGTTTATGACTTTTTTGGCTAAATAGTAACTAGGATGTTTGAAATGTTTGAAGACTTTTCTTTGCTCACACCTTCCATGTATAGAATGGAATGTTTCACAGCAGTTTTGCTTTTTTCTTTCATTCTAGTGGAATTAAAAGCAATGAGTGCAGGAAGTGCCTATAAGTCGTGCAATTATTCTGCTGTTTTTTCTAAGGAACCCGTAAACATTGTACAAACTGGACATCTAAGTCTGTGTGATGCTGTAGGCCAGTAGCCTTTCAAATCAGAAAATGTAGATTCAGCTTTTGGAGATGAGACATTCACAAGAGACTACTAGATTTGCTTCTCTCCTAGAGAATCATTGTGCACATTACAAAATGCATTGCATAATTTAGAGCAAGGTGCAGTATCCTCTCAGCAGAAGCGGGGAGATATTAGCAATTGTATCTGGGACAGACAGATGCAACGGAAGACTTTCCAAGAATTCAATAGGTCAAAGAGCTTGGGGTCCTTCATAACCTATCTCTGAAATTTATCCAAGCCAGCAGCACAGGCAATATGTGAGCCACCCAAAAACTGAAAGTAAGACCCTGCTGTGAAAGTCCCTGCATGGTGCACGGCACGGGTCACCAGGACTCTTTGTCCTCTGCTCCCTGCCTGGGTAAGGGAGCTCCAGTATGAAGCAGAATTCTCCCTCCTGAGCAGAAATAAGCCCCTTAGGTGCTCACCTGCTTCATTACACAGGATTAAAAAAGACAGGTTATGAGCAGAGAATGGGCATATAGATTTAACTGCAGGCTTGACTTTAGAACTGAGGGATAAGCTAAGTTTCTTTCTCAGCCATAAGGTAAAATCAGTGGCTACATACCACCTCCATCATCCTAGCCCTAATCTGTCTCTGGTCAGCTCTTTCTGCTTAGCTGTCTGTGCAATAGTCTTTCCTGTGACTCATGAGCCAGCTGCAGTGAGCATAACCTAGAACACCTCCAGTCCTCCTTACAGGCATAGATGTACACGTAATGAGCTGACTTCAGATGGACCAAAACCCATTCGCAACAACCTCTTTCGAAAGCTGTCTTCCATTTAGTCTGTTTAGTAATGAGAATCAATAAATGGTTATTGGTGGGCCTGACCCATGTCAGCAGGATCAGTTGCATTTTCATGGTGGGCATTTGCACAGACACCTTCATGTATCATGACCACAGCACTTCATCAGTGTGATACTGAGATGTGAGATGCCTGCAGTAAAGTGGGCATTGATTCTAAGAGTGTCCTGAGTGACGTGGGACTGATCATCATCCTGGCACGAATAGGTACTGTCTCGGAAACATATGCATAATATACCATAAACGTTGTTTTTTTGTCAACCTAGTGTCCTGGAAAAGATGGTTCCTAAATCAGCTTAAAATAATCCTTTGGAGACAGACCTAGAAAAAAATATTTATGATTGTGTTGACTGACATGGCTTGAGTCCATTTTCATTTCTGGGCCCTCTTGGGGAAGTTAGATTAAAACAGGGGAAATATTTTGCATAAAAATTATTTTCATGGAGCAATGAATAAAATGATAATGCGCAAGCTACGGTGCATCGATCACACCGGTGAAATACCATCTGATGGGTTTCATAAAGCTGACTTTCCCCCTTCCTCTTTTTCCTGGAAAGATCTATTTTTTTCCATGTGTAAACTCTGCAGCTTCATGATGATCTCCTATAACCAGTGCCTCCTTATTATCAGGTAAAGAGCAAGCCGAGTGATGCTGCCTTTTTCCTTCTTCAGCTACTATCAAAACAGTGCAACAACCCCAGTCACAAACTCAAGAGTCTTTTGACAGCAACAATTAAGCAACTTAATTAATGAGTGAATAAAAATGATAATATTTACTGAATGGGAGCATCCTGTTTTGCATTTTTATTCAAACTGTGCACCTGAAGAATACCACTGAGTATACTACCTCCTCCCCTTCTGCTTGCAAGCTCTCTTCCTTTTTTTCCCCACACTATTTTGACTTTGCAAGCACCCAAAAGCTATTGCATACATAGACACAGGCACGATGCTGAGGCATCAAAAGTCCCTTCCAGCCAGCTGAGGGGAATATGCTGCTATCTTTGCTGTGGTTCTGGCTGACCCTTAAATCTTGGCTCATATTTAAGGCACAATTTCCATGGTGCATTTGTAAGCCTGAACTTTACATCAAAGAAGGTGATTAATTACTGATAAATGGCTAATAAAACATTAATGCATCTTGTAATTAACAAATCTTGGAATGACAATTCTCTCTGCCCACTTTCTCGACATGGTTCACCTGCGTGTATACAGACTTCTGTTCCCCCATATTCTTTATTTGCCTGTTAATCTGTGCAACCTCCATATATCACATGCATACGTATAAATATATATTTTAGTCTGCATGGATTTTCTCAATGAAATATATAACCCATCTCAAGTGCAAGTAAAGCCCCATACATAATTATTTTGGAATGACAGACAGTGAGTTCCTTAGCTATTATTTTTGACGACCCTGTCATGGATGCCAGGCATATATTGTGGTAAGAGCCTGAGAAACTTGGGAAAACCCACCTGGGGAGCAAACTCCTTTTTTCTTTATGGAAAGGTTCCCCAAGTGACAGGCCTGCAGTCCTGGGTGAGCTTAATTAAAGTCAATAGAGAAAACTAAAGCATTCAAAATTGCTGCCTTTGGGGCTCCCCCGCTCTTCTTTTTCTTCATTTGCTGACACTTTTAAGGGGAAGGTGCATTTTAAATTCCTTATTTGAGGCTTGGGGCTCAGTTTATCACATTCCCCTTCTGTTCTGTAACCCATATTAAATCTCTCTGACACTTCAAAGTGTTGTTTCCCATGATTTATGGCTAACTAATGCAGGTGCACTGGGCCTCCTGTGAGGTGCTGAATGCCCTCTTTGACATCAGTATTAATGAATGAAGTTTTGGCATGCCAAGCCAGGTAAGGGATATTACCTAAGATTACAGGTAGGTAAACTGAGGCACCTAATAAGACAGCAATGAAACCAAAAGATGAACTTAACCTTACCCGGCTCCAAGAGCTCTGCAGTATTTACTAAGCATCTTGTAGGATGAGGTTTTCTGAGAGTATGTGTCTTCCTCCTTGTTTTTTTCCAAAATCTGCCTAACCCAGACCTTATGTCCCCGTTGCTGCCTCATTCTTTCTCCTTTCCTGCCACAGTTCCCTGTCACAGGCCAGAGACATGCAGGAGCAATGGAGCTGGGAGCATAGATGGATGAATCAAAAATGCCTTTGTGTAACAGGATCTTGACCATCTGCTGCACCTGCCATTTCAATCCCTTGTCTGTTTTGAATCATATGCTTTCAAATGTCACAATCACCACCAGGCCTGAAGCTTGGATTAGTTCTTGAGCGTGTAATGCTTGCTTTTGAAACGAATGGCAAAATGCCTACTGACTTCAGCATGAGAAGGGCTCATCAAATGATAGCTACAGTCACCTTCACAGTACTTGGAAACATAAGACATATGCTATGTCAAGAGCAGGGGGAAGTCACAGTCCAGTGAGTATGGCTCATTGGGGTTAAGACCAGAGCTGCTGGACTTGCATGTGAAGCTGGAAGGGGCTGAGGTGAAGAGATCCACTCGGCTTCATAGTGATAAGGGCTCTGTGCAAAATGCTACCTGGGATCTCAATTCTGCAAACAACCCTTCCTGTTCTGTTTCGGGCTTGTGGGATATCTAAATCCGGCAGATCTGGTTCCAATCCATTTCTATTTCAAACCGTGGCAGACTAAGCACCTCCTCCTTTCCCTATTCCTCCTTACCGCGCTCCCTTGGCAAACAGCTCGCTGCTTTACTTCCCTCCTGGAGGAAGGGTATCAATGCTGAAAAGGTTAAGTGTGCTGCCTTATGAGTTGGGATGTTGTGAAATTTACACTCATTAGCTTCTCTGGGTGGCCATCAGGAATTTAATTAATATCCTTGACATGGGTTGTTATAAGTGATATCGTGGCTTCCAGATGCCCATTGCTGAGAGAGACAGAGATTGCACTTGTGAAGAGTGACAGCTTTCAGGAGTACGCAGAGGCTTTGTACTCTGTCTTGCAAGAAGAAAGACAGCTCTGGTTGCCACCTTCTTCCTGTGGGAAAAAAGAAAGAAAAAAAACGGCAGCCTTTTTGCAGGTAGCCTCACTCATGACAGTAACATCACGTCTGTTTCTGCCCTTGTCAACACATCTCACTGTCCACAATCACTCATCATCTCCAGACAGACAGCACTGGAGGAGATCATCAATTGCCAATGCAATTCAGCAGATACACTTCATAAATTTTAATTACATTCCCACTGAAAATGAATGGTCAGAAAATATAAAACATCTGCCATCCAGATCATTTACATTTTTCATACAATAAATCATCAGCAACATCCAAAACAATGGATTAAATCATGTGGAGTGTGATAGGTCAAGAAAGAAGGAATGGCACCCATTGTGTGATTACTGTTTGGACCAAAGCCATTACACGGTGTACAGTATCAAGGAAAATAAAAACATTAAAAAATAGTAACCGTTTGGACTTGTCCTCATAAATAAAAGATCCCTGGTCTCAGATAGACCCTGCTAATGGATCTATTACAGTGTCTATGAAAAAATGAGGGCTTGTTTAAGTAAAAGAATATTTAGTTAATTAAGATGGAGGAAAATGAGCATTTATCAATTGAGTGGCTGTGCTATTTAGCTTGTAAATAGAATAAAGTAGTGATGTCAGTGGAAAATAATCTGTTAATCAGGTTTGACTAACATCATGACTGTTAAAATACCTCCATCTACTTTTTCTGTAGTAGAGTGGCATGAAATCCTAGTGCAAGATCACCAAACAATGTGTCCAAATCACGTATTTTACTTGGCGAAGCATCAGGCTATAGGCTTGACCAGCCAGGGGCGGGATCCGGAGGAGATCTATGAGATCTTCTCAGCCCGTGTTTGGCAAGGGAGCCAGCCTTGGTGTTGGTGGGTGCAGTGATGCTCGATGAGCCCTGCCCCAGGAAGTAAGAGAGCTGTGTTTAGCTTCCTTTCTCCTTCCAGCTACTGAACTGATGGAGAAACAGGCTGAGGCAGCAAGACCATGTTTCCTTCCACAGAGGTTTTGAGGCAATGCAGCCACAACCAAGACTTCAAAAAATGACTTTTTGGTCTAGGTACCACTGATTTACTCAAATCTGGTGAAATTTAGATGCCTCAGACTCTTGAAAGTTTTGGACCATTTTAGCCCTGAACTGTAGCTGCTTTGTGTTGTTCAATACTATGTGTAAATTCTTTTCTTGTGCAATGATACCACCTTTATGTCACCTTGTGCTGCATTTTCCCGCAAATTATGCTTTCTTCAACAATCCTTCTTGCTCCTTGCACTGTTACCAAACCTGAGACATTGTCCTCTCTGCCTTGAGCCATTCTCATTTTCTAAAAACTGAAAGTAATTTTGGCTGGATCCACCTTAAGGCTTGTTTGTTTGTTTGTCTTTTAAATAGTACCAATACAAACACATGGAAGTCCAGGGGAACAGCAAACTGTGAACATACTCAATCACAAGCTGGTGGGTATGGCACATCCTCATCCCTAGAGCAGATGAGAGATTAGTGTGTTTGTTAACCTCAGTATCTTTCCTGTTGAACGAAATGGGTGGAAATCAGGTATACACTGAGCAAATGTTTATTTTGACTGGAAACCCTGTCACTTTGTGTATTTATGTGAAATAGAGAGATGTATGCTTAGCCTGAGGAGGTATCTGCACTCTTCAAAAAAAGGCCATTGATGAATGGCTGTAAAAGCTATACTTTTATCTGTTTTATGTTCTTCTAATGCTGCTAAATTGTTGTATATTAAGTTAAAAAATAGTTCATTCTGACGTTACATCACGAGCATGTCTCGCAATGGTATGTGCTATATAAGACTCTTTCATTTGACGATTTACTGCTGTTAAAAGGAAATAAAAATCCTCATAACATATGAGAGAACAATGTAGCTGAGAGATTTTTCAAGGTGTTCAGCTTGAGATTTTGGGCTTGGAATAACATTTTTTTGACTCCATGTATCTGTGTATTTTTAATTCAGTTACACAAATATCAGAGGGAAAGAGGTAGCAATTTTTTCCCTCATAGAGATGTTTTACTTCATACTTTACAACAAGAGTAATTATTGAAAAATATCACAGAAGTGCTGCAGCACATGTTATTATTAGTTACTATTTATACGGTGACACATACTGCTCTACAGACAAATAAAAACAATGCGGCTTTCCCTCTCTCACAGTGATGGTTTATGGGCTTTTTACTACGAGTTTGGCCAGCTGGTTTGGATATGACAAGTAATTCTCCTGAAATCTATTCCTTTTGCTCCAAGCCCCACCCCAAGTGGGGATTTTTTTTTTAAACCACAAGGTGTTTGTGCCATCCAGTGTCTCATTTTCCCGCCTTGTGCTCCGTCACCCCACTCCCACCCTCCCCACACTTCTTCAATCTCCCAACTTCTGCTGTTTTTTTCGGTCCCATTGTTGCCATTTTCACATCTGCTTAGTCCAGGTCTGGAAGCGAAAGTGTCAAGCCATAGCGCAAAGTTCACGATATGTCTGCCCAGCCTGAAAGCAAAAGGTATCAGCAGGCCAATTTTCCCACAATTTCCAGTCTTTGGCCTCAATGGTGCTCATCTGTATATGGTAGGATGTGGGACAGTCCATTGGACTAATTGCTTCCGTACGGCTTTGCCCTCCACCAAGGCACAGTCCCCACCTTATCCATTGCTCCCTGCTCCCTCCTAGACTTTCACAGGAGTGCCTAGGGAAGATAAACCATGCTCCCAAGACGCTGGCTAGCCCAGCATGTTGAAGAGGAAATATGCAACATATTCTTAAAGGAAATAACAATTATACTTGTGGTGTTCAGGGAGCGCTAGGGCTTGCTAAGTGCGAGTCTGTTAAGCCTTCCTTACACCTCAGATTTACAGATTTCAAGGAGCCAGTTGAGGGCCTACATTCCCAAGAGCTCCTTCAACCAGACACAAACAAGAAGTTTTAGGAAGTTTGTCCAGTCCTTTAAGTGACTTCAGCACTTCTTTCTCAGTGTACCTCCAGCATTAAACATCCCTGCAAAAATTACAGAGGTTGAGGAGAAAATTTGAAAAAGCATGTAGGCGCCTAACGTGCCGCTCGGGCAGAATGCAATTGCCTAAATTGAAGTCATCCATCTAATTTCTTACACACCTGCAAATCGGCTCGGGTAGGGTACCTAGAAGTTCCTAGTACAGCTTTAGCAGTGGTGACTTGGTTTGGATCAAGCGCATGCTGTTGACGCGTGCCTCCTGATCACCCCCACGGGCTGAGCTTCGGTTTGCGTCCCGGAGCAACGTCAGAACATGCCAGCTGGGTTCCTCTGGGGTAAAATCCAGCTGGAAAAAGCACTCCGGGAGCCCACTGAACGTGCTTGAGCCACAAATGGGCGGCTCAGCCTGTGGGACCAGGCTGCAGCTAATCGGGTGAGAGTGCCCTGAAAGGCGAGTGCTGTGGGCGTGCGGTGCTCGCTCCCAACTCTTTCGCTGTACATATCTGCTCCTATTGGTCTGCACGACTAATGCAGGCACAGCCACTGTAGCTGTGCCGTTCATCTCAGAGCTGACTGCACATGTACATATATATATGGGTCTATGTCACTTAGACGTGCGTGTGCGTGCACATGTGTGTGCACACGTAATTTATCATTTTTGTGTGATACACCAAAAATAATGTATGAGCTCCCTCTGCTGCTTTATACAAAGAAATTAATCAAGAAAATTGCTTGCAAAGCTGAGAGCATTTTATTCATATCTTGCTGATAATGCTGTATGTACAAGTAGTACTAAAAATAATAGTCTATTATGCTTGCAGGGCACTGTCCAAATATTAAATAATTAAATAAACAAAAGAATCTGTGTTGGCTGCATTGCCTCATAAAATATTCCAAATATATCTGTTTTTATTGAATGAAACATGTCAACATTTTGGGTAAAAGATTGTTTTCTGACTTCCAAGAAGTCATCATTAAAAACAGTGAAAACTCTATTGAGAGGTAAGATACATTAAATATAGCTAGGTCTTTTTCTTTTCTTAAAAAAGAATAAATCATTTTCAAATGTTTAATGGTGATATATTATTGTGTGTTAATAGTTTTTGGATGCCTTTTGCATTTTGTTAAACAAGCTTTATATAGTTAAACAATGTGACACAAGCTACTTCTTGAAGTTTATCTGAATTTATATGACTCACAGAAAGAAAAATCAGATTGATTTAGTGATGAAACCAGAGCCCTGCTGAAGAATGTGGTTCTAAAGACTTAAAGAAGCTCTAAAATATATAGTCATCTTTCCTTTCTTTTCCCCTCTTCCTAATTCTACTGCTTTTAAAAACAGTGCAAGAGTGGTATCTGAAATACCTTATTGTTTTCTGTATTGGAAAGCGTAATTTTGATAAACTGACTTGCAAACATGTTATTTCCTGAAGGGGCAAAATCAAAAGTGTAGTTCTATGCATGTTTTCAGAGAAAAACTTCAATTAGAGCTGGATGAAAATTTGCAGTCAATTTTTCAGCCTGAAAAATATAGATTTAGTTAAACGGGAAAAAATGATGTATTTCTATCAATTCACAGGATTGCTTTGAATGACTTTTGAAAGATTTTTTTGACATTTTGAATTACAGAGTAATAGACTGAAGGTACCCCTGGAGTCATCTGATCCCTGCCCAAATTAAAGTGTCTCAATATTGCTTAAGTGGATGCTTTTCTCCAAAAACATATTTCATTAAAAAAAAAAAAAGATATGCAGATAAAAACTCCCAAAGTAGATGAACGTTTTGAAACATGCTAGACACTGAATTTGACACAAAGCAATGCTTGCCTTTGCCTTTCACCTTGCTGAAAATTCAAAAAATATTTAACCAAAAAAATAAAACAAATTTATGGTCAGAACTGTCCATGAACAATCAGGTATATGTGCAGGCCTGCTTGAAGTCTTGACCTGAACTGAGAATGAGAGACAGAACCAAATAGGAGATACCTTTCACTGGGATTGCACCAACCACGCAGGCTGAGCTGAACACCTAGTGGAGTTTGCTGCATATTAATTGTTGCAGGAATCTGCAAGAACTGTAAAAGAGGATACAACAGTTTCAAGTTTTCAGAAAATTTTTGTTATTATGACTGCTTCTGCACTTTGACTTACAGGACTGAGCATTTCCTTGGCTTTTGGGCTGTTGTCTATTTAGGTTTCTCACAATATATTTGTTTAACAATTATTTGCTGCATTGTCCTCATATGGGCCAAGTGGGACTATCGCCCTTTCCTTAACTTTCACTCCATATACTTCAGCCATCCCACAACAGACCTGTAACTGAAAGGCAATTAATTGCAGCCACTTCTACTGTTGGGCTATTATCTCATTTGTCATAATTTTTTAAACATACGTAACTTGTTTCTCTATGTGCATACAAAAGCATTAACATGCACAAACAATTGATACCAGACTAGACTAACCATCTAGCTATCTGTATTTTCTCCACCACTAATGACTTTTAGCAAGAATAAGTGGCATTTGAGATCCTCCTTTTTCTGTCAAGCATTGCTCCAATGAAACTACTGGAAAACAGTATCTCTCTCTGATTGTCGAGCTGGGGTTTTGAGCTTTGCTAAGTAACCAGTATAAGAGAGTCCTCTTCTGTGCCTTAATTGCTGTGTAATATTACTGCACCATATTGCACGGTAACTATTAGGTAGCTGCATTAAAAATGGGTGCACCCCTCACAAAAACTGAGTTTTAATAAGCCATCCTTATTTGTCCACATTTGCCAGCCCTTTGTACCATGGCAATCTCTCTGTGAACACTTCTGATAATGTTAGTCTCTATTCTGCTTCTATTACTGCACCAAATTTGGGTCTAATAAACACACTATTCACTGATGGAGCTATAATTATCCAATCTGCAGGCTTTGCACATATAGGAGTTGATGAATCAGATATTCTAACATAGGGCCTGATGTCTCTTCTGGCAACTTCACCACCTCAGTAGTTTGTGTTTTTCAGTTTTAAATTGCTAACATTAAATGTCTTTAATAGCTTATTACTGGAATCCTTTACACGACAGAGATGTGGTGAATACAAATAGAGTACTTGACAAATCAGGGACTGTGATGGTTGGCAGATCCCATTGGCAATTTAGTAATGTGCTCAGGATCACAGATATTAGAGTTGGAAAAGACACATTAGGTGAAATCCTAGCCTGACTGAAGTAAATGACAGAACTTCTGTTGAGTTCAACGCTGCCAGATTAATAGTGTTTTATTATGACACCTTCCAGTATTGATCAGAACAATCCGGTCTGTGTGCAGTTCTACAGGGAGCTCCCTGAATCCAGGCACTGGGGCTTGGTAGGACAGTACGTAGCTATAAGCTTTATTGATTGCTGTATTCATTTAGCACTGGCCAAACTCCCAAGGCCCTACCTCTGGGCTTATTCAAAATTTACAGAGAATTTTCTTCTTGTTGTATAATCCTGGTCAGCAATCCAAGGGGATGTCCCTTGGACATTACACAGCACACCTTGAAGTGACTCAAAACTCTCACAAGATCCAGAATGGCTTCTGCTGAGCTTCCCAGACGTTTCCAGCAAGCACAGTAGGCTTATTTATTGTTGCGTGTTGAAGCCATGGGCTCCTTCTTAAGGCTTGAGTCTGTATATTTTCCACTGTCCTCAGAAATATAAATGAAACCCTAAAGAGGCAACTGAGCATACCTTCTGAAACAAGGTCCTCTCAGGTGGCAAAGAGGCAGGAGGCTACCAAGGAACCGAGGCAGCTTGTGTTGAGGATTGGGATTAGAAGAGCAGCACAGGGCATTCTAGAAGTCTATGGCAGAAGGCATCATTTAGAGCACCCTAAACCTTGTTGGCCCTCAGGCTGTCCTAAATATTCTTCAAGTCCATTCTGGGAATTGAGGTTCAAGATCAATACAGTGGAAATGTGACTTGGATGCACTTTTCTACTCGTGGTCATAATCAACATAAACTAAGAATTGAGTCCCTGGCATGGTGGCACATAGTTTCACTGTCATTTCTCAAGGTTTCAAGCTTCTGTCCTGCTGAATGGAAACTAGAGACCAGTCTCCGGACATGAGCCCTTGAGAAGAAAAGCTACTAAAAACTGCAAAACTTTACCTTGTTTGCAACCCATGCACTAATGCATTCAGCTGATAAAATCCCATGGTCATGCATCATTTCAAATTCTTCCACTGGCTTTCAGGCAGTAACTGAAAAGCAAAAATGCAAGGTGATCTTTGCCTCAATAAAAACCTTTCAAAGCCAAGTGTAAATGAATGCTGTGAAATACAYATTTTTTTCGCCATGCGTCTCACAGATCTGAACTCTGAGGATCAATCAGTTGCACACAGGAGTCATGACCCTGCCCTTATTGCTCTGAGGAACTGTTGTCTCACTGCATGCTATGACCCTTGGCGTGAACCTGGTAATATTACTACTTGTGGGTCTATCAACAACAAGCCCTCTGTGGTCCCAATGTGCTTAAGAAAACTTAATTCCTCTTGTTCCAAATGTAGGGATCTCTTTTGTGCCAATTACCCTTTGACACTGCTATTCAAGCTTACTTTTCCAAACACTGGTCCCATAAACACTGCTCCCTTCACAGAGAGAGAGGCTGGCAATAACAAGGAGAGCTATTGCAAAAATGTTTTCTCTTGATGTTCCTGTTTTGGGATGGCTGCTAAATGTATGTCACTGCCTTTTAGAAAGCTTTACATAACAGCTGCATAGCTGACTTCCTCATGACTTAATCTACAATTGTCTTGTAGGCTTAGCAGACAGGTTGTAAATGCTTTATTGTCCCCATGGTAGTGTTAGATCTTCCTATGAATCTATGGATGAAATCAGATTGCTAGAAATCCTTATTCAAATATACCTTAGCATCGACTGCCTTGTGGTCAGTCACAGTTTCAGAGAAACCTTCTTTGTGGCTATACTTGGAAATACATATTTCAGTTATTTCTACATTTGTGAAATGAAATCGCTTCCTCCGACAAGGAGGTGAGTCCTGGCCAAGCCAGTGTTCAGATGCTGCAGCAGCAGCAGCAGCAGCAGCAGCAGCACTATTAACACCTACAGTTGCTCTGCTTACTGATTCTGTAGAAGGAGCACCAGGGCAATGCACATACGTCTGTTAGCAACCATTTACGTGCAAACTCTCCATCAGGGGCTAGGAAGTGAAAACCTGACATGGAGCACGTCAGAGCACAAGGGGATGCTTGGCCTTCTCCACTCCACTTCTGCACTGGTGACTTTTATCTACCATTCCGCTCCTTTACTGAGCAAATAAATGAACTGGCCATCGCTTTCTGTTGTAAGGTTCTGGTGCCTTTTCCAGCTGAGCAGCAGGCTACCCCACCAGCGGGCAGCTGGGTGGCATAGATTAGGCTGTTCGTTTGCAAAGTGAGCAGGCTGGTGGCCCTGGAATGCAGGAGCACTGTGAGAGACCTGAAGGAGAGGAAGCGCAATTGATGGATGGCAGCCGATAGCTTGAAGGCCTGGAGGCCTTTCACAGGCTCATCCGAGGCACAAATGCCACTTCTGGTTCTTGAGAAGGGCAGAACAAGCTTAAAAAAGATGAAGGCTGACATTGCAAGGGGCACTGTTGGGGGAGACTGGGCTCTCTTCCTGGCCACTGATCTGCTCTGGGGCTTTCAGGAATGCGCTACCTCTTGTTTAGCTGTGGTTTCTGCACCTTGCTGTAACTGGCTAAGTTAGACTGGGCTCCTCAGGGTGAAGCCTCAGCAACCTGCCCTGCTTCTCAGCAGGGCTCCCTGGCTCATACTCAGTCCCGCTCCCACTGCAGCGCCCCGGCTCCTTCTCAACTCAGAGGGGAGCAGGGGGAGCTCCCACGTGCCTGCAGGAGCCCAGAGCCAGACCTCAGCTGGGGTTGAGGTTGTGCTCCCATTGCACATGGAGCAAGCTGGGGGTTTGTCTCATATTGGGGGCTATGGTTGGGAGCAGCCACCGTGCAAATAAGTAACCCTACTCACCTCGCCTCTTCAGTGGTTAAAGTGGCCATGAGGTTCATTTTTGGACAGATGCAGGCAAATGGAGGCAGTGAGCTGCAATAGTTAGCAACATGCAGGATCTGTTTCTAATGCCTGTCATTCCCTTGCCGAAGGACTAAAGGATGGCCTATGACCCAGTTCATCTGGCCTAAAGCTTTCTGCTTCAGAAAAAAGAAAAGGTTCTCTGTCTGTGTTTTCTTTTCCTCTGGTCATTCTGTGAAAATTAATGTTTCTCTTGCTGTTGATGTTGGCATTTTTAACTGAAAGTTAGCAGCTTGGGAACTGGTGGCCTGCCAAAGCAGTGACAACACACTGCAAGGTGAGGGTTGCCTGCGCTGGCTATGGGCTGGACAGGCTGTGAAAGGGAGCAGGGAAGAATGAATGAAAGTGAATGAGGGTTGTGGGATCATGTTCACTTTTCAGGGTTACACTGGATGGTCTTAATTATAGTAATGTTACCTGGTTCCCTTTCCCCAGGATGTTTCAGTCATGTCCCACGGGGGTGCTCAAATAAGCAACAGCAAATGTCTTCCTCTTAGCACTTGGCACTGGTGAAACCATGCTCCCATTGCTGGCTGATTTAGTGAAGAAGCTACTGTCCTGGTCTCAGTTTACTGCCAAGTCCTGTTGTGGGCACACAGCAAAAAGGGAGTTTTTTTATACACACACCCTAAGTATTGGGGGTGGCAATATTTTTTGCGCAGAAAACTTTTTGCCTAAGCTGAAACAAAGAATGGGGAAACCCTCAGCCCCAAAGAAGAGAGCTTTGGAAAGTTATTTGCAAAGGGAAAACAGATATATAGGCTGTCTGCTGAATTTGTACGAACTGGATTTTTCCTGACATGCTAACTAATGACACTGAAGTTTCAGTGGCCTTTGATCTTTGATCTTTGATACTGATTATAGCAATTCAATTTCAAAGGACTGACTTGGGTCATCTATTATTATTATAGTAGGTTTAGTGTTTTTGTTTGAGCAGCTCAGTTAATTTTAGGTGGAAAAGGCCATATTCTCCTGTGGTTAGCACTTTGGGTAGTCGCTTCCTGAAGAGCTTCCTCTCTGATGGCTCCCTTTGGGCACTTATTTCCAGTGAGTTAAGGTGGGCTTTTGGGTCAGAGCTTACAGAGCTGTGAGTCAGGAGAGAATCAAGGATGATGTATTTTTCTCTCTCTTTCTATCTCTGTACTGCTTTATTTCTGGAAAATCAAATATAACAGTTTAATCAAAAACGAAGTGGGAAACAATATAAAAAATACTGCCTAGCTTTTGCACAAATAAAGAATAAATGAAATAGAAGCATATTCATCAAAATCCAAGTCAATACTGAAATAAAGTTGGCCCCTGCTGGTACATGCAACATAAAGGGAAGAAAAAAAGTGGGGAGCAAAGCACTTCTAAAAAGGATTTTTTTTTTTTGTGAAATAGCTGTATTTCAGAATATAATAGCAGTAATGCACTCTTTGCATAAATGTTACGGGGGGAAACTTAGGGTTTAAATTACGTATTTTTCTTTCTCTGCAAAGAGAATAACAGAGAATAGCTTTGGATACAGTTTAGGACTGGGAATTAAGACCTGGGTAATTTGCGGGGGGGGCTGAATTACAAATATTCAATGTGATCGATGGTAACAGGGCAGATGGGCCCTTTAAAGTCCTGGCAAGGCAGGAGGCCACACTCATAATACTACGATGTACAGGGACCGGGAATCCACCCAGGAGACTGGGAATCCTCCCAGGGGCTCCCAGCCAACAGCCTTAAATAAAGCTCTGGTGCAGAAGGGGCATTGGAAATATTAAAAAAAAAAAAAAAAGAAAAAGTGAAAAGGCAAGGCAAAGTAGGCTGCAAAGGGACTATCAGTAGAAATATTTGTCTTAAAATGTCTGAGGGAAACCACTGCCTGGTTTTAGTTTGTTGCTCTTTCTCTTAGTCTGGGTTTGGGGAAGATCCACTCAGGAGTTTTCCCTAGCGTGGCTACAGTGCTCAGCCCTGTGACCTGCCAGCAAATGAGTTGGGGCTGCCCCCACCAGCTACATGGTGGTCCCTAAGAGGTGACCTGATTGTCACTCAGATCAGCAAGCACTCTTTCAGCTCACCTGCACCACCCTCCTACAGAGCTCCAATATCCTATCACCACTATGCCAGGAGGCATCCATGGGGACTAGAAAGGATTTGATCTCCTCAGGTGGAAGGACCTATCCAAGAACAGACTCTAATAGGAGACAGTGACTTCTTGCCATGCCATCACTCAAAACAGTAGCTTAGAAAGCAGTTGGGAAAACTAAACGATGACCTGTTCCATCAGACRATCACTGGATGCACGTTTTCCTCTCAGGTTTTTTCATGGAGTACCAAAGTGCTGTCAAGAAGGGCTTTAGGAAATTTTATTGCTTATAACTTGTTCTGATCTTGTTCTTCAGGATTAGGAGAAGCTTTTGGGWTTGGAGTGTACCTTTCTTTGAATAAAAGGTTGGGTCCACTGATGCCAATATAATTCTGCCATGGCTTTATCTATGTCATCTCCGTAAGATCTCCTGATGCCAAATGAATGATTTCTGGACAATGTAAGAATAAGGCTGTAGAGGTTAAGCCAACCTTGCCTCACATATTGTCCAAGAAGCATAACCCTAATATAGTACCAAATACTACCAAAATGAAAGGCAGGAAAGAGCAGAAGCTCATCAAACCTTTTCCTTCCCTTTCCATTGATGTCTTTATGATAACCAGACTTAATGAGAAACAAAGATCTGGAAAAAAGCTGGGACCCAGCTTCCTCTTGGCCTTGAGGGGAGACCTGAGGAAATTCATAGAGCATTTCACAGAAATGTTTAATAAAACTACCTTTGAGTCCTATATGGTCATTGGGGTTACAGAAACTCCAGTTTACTGCACTTGGGAGGAGGCCAACAAATGGATCACATTGCCAAGTGGTTGTGGTACTGGTAAAGTTTCTGTCAAGAGGTTTTAGTTCAAGCACACTTCACACCTGATGAAGGCCTTGCTTTTTTAATCTGGTTTTACAATGTGGCCCCTCGTTGGATGCAACCTAGCTTCTGGTGCCAAAGATACGTGGTCCATCCGGTACAGGATGCAAAACTACCTTTCTCCATACTGACCTTTTTATCCAAGGGAAAGCCAGCGCTTTCTTCTGAGGACGTTGGTCAGGTAAAAGTGTGGAAAGAGATGCCCAGAGTGCCAAGGAAAGCAGAATAAGACACCAATGCCATGATGCCCTTACATAGTAAATTGCTTCATCTAAGACCTCCCTCCTCCACCCAAAAGTGGTTGTGTTGCACCTAGTGCCTGTGATGACTCCCCTTACCCCCACTCTCTTTGAATGTGTTTTGGCAGGCCTGCATTTCCTGACCGATTTTTTTACCAGGGGTATTGGAAAGGCAGATGTGTGGTTTGCCTTCTGAGCAGGAAAGTAACTGCAGAATGCTGTTAGCTGGGAGAGTTAACTGCATAAACTGAAGTGCTGTGAGTGGTGATTTTAGAATTGGCACGTTCTCTTTTCAACTTATAAACTTATTTTGATATTTATATAGAGTCATAAAGTATAGCAAGAATGTTTTAATATATTTACTTTCATAGGACAGCTACATATATCCTGAAACCGAAGCTGTTAGTTTTGTTTTCTTTACCTGTTACCCAGTAATATGTAAATTATTGATCACATCCACTCAGGCTTAGCAAATCTTGCATTCATATGTACCTTTTTAATGACTGAAATAGTGATTTTTTTTAAGAGTCTGTGGGTAGTAACTTTAATTGGCATACAGTGCTGAAGAACTGCTTTAACCCACCTACCAAACAAATATGTCTGCCGTGATGCTGTCATGGTTACCTTTGATGTGAAATCACCATCCTATTGCACAAGCAAGGAGGGGCAACGTTATCTGGAAAGAAGTGTTCAGGTGACAATGACACTGATTTCTAAGATGAGATTCTGCTGCTACTTTGACTTTCCTGGAGCTGCTAAGATGCAGCTGAGGGCAGAAGTGGAAACAAAATGTGGTTTATAAAGGAGTTAAGAGTGTTCCTCATTTGTCTGGCAAAGAAAGAAAGAAGGAGAGGGGAGGACCCTCTGAGATTGTAATGTATTTGCTAAGAAAGAGACAGACAAAGGTAGAGAGAGTGGAAAGTTTTGATGAAGTTAGAAGGACCGAATAAAGGAAGCTCCATTCAGGGTGGGAAGCATGGTCTTCAACATCACCACCACTTTGGCTCCAAGTCAAATTAAATAATGGATGTTTTCCTTGACCTTGTGCTACTTTCGCTGTATGTTATATGATACGTTCAAAAATTGAACTGGCCCTTAATAATACTCCTTACTTTGGTGTTATTATTGGAGTACCACATACAGCGTAATCCTCCAGGCTTCACTTGGACAAAACTGCCAGTGTTTTCAGAGCAGGTTTCACCAAACTGTCCAAAGAAAGCTTGTGAATACAGTCTCATTTCAGAGCAGTACTACACATTCCCAACGCTCTCTGAAATGGTAGCTGAAATGGGTTTCAAATATCACAGCAGCAGTGTTTGGAGATATGTCAGCATTGTTTGTTTTCATCAGTCTGGAAATACTATGAGATTGGCTGGAAGCGAGAGAGGAGTGAGGCCGTTCAATGGGAAATAATGGACTTCAAGTTAAGGTGGAAGACACAGATGGGTTCCTCTTGGAATCAGGTCATTCACCTCTGGCTCCTAGAAAAYGTGCAGTAATGGGCCAACAGTATCAAAGACCTGTAGCTGTGAGCTCAGAACTATTTCGGTTCAGCATAAATAGGATCTGCCTGTGCTTGTAGAGATGCCTAGTCTGCATTTTTATAGGTGCATAAATAACTTGGCAAGCTAAATTAATGCACAAGCCAGGTTAAGACCTTTATAAAAGAAAAAGATTGTTGCATTATTGGCATTAACGTGATTGAAAAGGTGAGTGCAGAGATATAATGCTGTATGGCAGCAATCAAGGCCTATGGTAAGCTTTCTGCTTCCCCAGCACTGGAAAATAGGGTGGCACCTTGGGGAAGTGGAGTGGAGAGTGACCAGTGTACCACCCTTGAGGACCTTCCTCAGGTTTTCACTGCCATGTCTTCTAGTGAAGGAATGGGGAACTTAACCCATCCTCACCTGCTGGAGAGTCTAGAGAATTTATAGACTTTTCCCTTAGGACAGGAGAAGGATTGCTCTCATGTACTGCGTTGTACTTTTCCTTTATTTGTACTTTGCCTGCCGCCTCCAAATGCACTTGCCATCTTAACCCCAAACAGATCTCTCGTTCAGGAAAATGCTGCCTAAAGTGAAGAATTTGGAAGAGCTCTCGAAAATACACTTGGATGTGATAAAGCATTCAGGTTTCAAATGGGTAATGTTCAGAGTGTGCACAGAGCACTAGAGGGAAGGACAGAGAATGAGGAGGAGGGAAGGAGAGCTCAGTATTGTCAGAAAGCCACAAGACCTTTGAATTATTACACTGAAAATTGAAACTGCTCTATCAAAATTGATGGAAGTGCCATGTAAGGTTGTTCTCTCCTGTACCTTATTTCCAAAGTTTGCACTTTGAAATGTGTTTATCTGTAATTTAAACCTAGGGGTCTGACTCTGAGTGACCTCCAGTTATTTTTTTAAGCAGTCTCTATTTATGTGACTCTATGCATGATGACCCTTTGGGCACAGAAAGACATGCTGTTGTGCTTTGAAATCAAAATGAATGCAACCCCACTTTCTTTCCACCCCTCCCCATGTGGTAGCTCCTGGAAATTTGTCTTTTCTCTGAGTCTAAGAGAAGATCAGAGAAAAATTGGCATGTTATTGTTAGGAGAAACTAATGGCATAGCTACAGTATTATGCACATCATTAAAATACACGTGTGGATGTACAGTCTCACATACTATGTCATGTGAGAGCACTTCAGCAAAATCATTACAATTCGTCATATATTGTGTCCCCCCACCACTACCTGAAGATGAAAGTTTTCAATACTAATGCTGCAAAGTGGGCATTATGTTGATTTATGCTAATCAGTTCTATAGATGTTGTCATATTATATTGTTAAGTGATGACATTGGTGGAGTACTGTTGCTTCCAATATTAACAGCCCACCAGTGCTGGTGTGAAAACAGCAGGGAAGCCACCCACCCCTACACTCTCCGTGGTCTACCAGGTGCAGCTGGGAGCTGGGGTCTTCTCCAGTTATTCCTTTTGTTATGCCTTTATTGGCACGGCTCGCTGTATAGAGGTTACAAAGGTGTTGAAAATGAGACATTTCTCAAATGCCTTCCAGTTTATTACTGTTTGGCTACAACAGGGCCCATTACAGTGGACATGAGACCTTCCTTGGGCACYCATCCTAACCCAGGAGCTGCAAATGTCCGTCCCTGTGCCACGTGGTGGAGTAAGAAACCTCCGTATGAGCCAGCAGTCTCTGTGCCTTATGAGCAATAGCCTACCCGTGCCCGTAAACAAGGTTATGTAGCCTCTCTCCAGATGGTGAGGAGTATGGATGTTGCTCAAGACCTCACTGCTGTCCGCAGTAGTGGGACTACTTGGAAGGACTGAAGAGAGAGGGGTGAAGGCCGGAAAGGGCAATGATCGGCTGCTCTTCCTTTGCAGCATGGACACACTCACTCTGCCTTTCCCCTCCAGGGCGGTGCAGGCTTGGGTGTTACTGGGTGCCTCCTTTGTTTCCAGAGGAAAAGTCAGGGCTGAAGGGAACAAAGAAAAATACCAGCCTTAAAGCAGCTGAAAAGGACTGCTGTTTATTTGTTTGTCTGTTTGGTATACACTCTTAATTATCGATAATAGCACTTTGCTGTAAGTTGAGATGTAATGTATTGGCATTCACGTGTATGTACAGCCAATGACCATTATTCTGTTTCAGCTAAGAGGTAAGGAAGGACTGACATTTTCATGTTGACTCTGAAGGAGGTGTTTTAATGAAATGGAAATGAGTCAAGTTATTTTGCATTCACCTTTTGTGTGATTTTGTGTTTGCCGTGTCCTGTGTTCAGGTGCATGCAAGACCTTCATACAATAAGTGCAATCTGAGACTGACATAGATGACTTTCACTGTCCGGAGTGGAATATGGGAATGTTTTGTTTCTATTTGGTATTTTGTGTTTATTAGCAGAACATGGAGGGCATATTGGCTTCTGGTGAGTGTATAACCGAGCTGATGTTCAGCAATGCAGTAATAAAACATTGTACTATTTTAAAATGATCACTGAGGTCATGCTATATTGTGGCTAAAATAACATGACCTTCACCTATCTACCTGTTGTGAAATTTCACCTCAAAGGATGCATTCTAGCTGTGTAATTTCTCTTCCAAGCAACTCTAGATTTATTATCTAAGCCCAGCCTGAACTCAGTTCTCTGCTTTTGATCACTATATTAATTTAACAGAAGAGCCTCTAAAACAAAAGGAACATTGATAGAATGGAAGCAGAGGATATAGAGAACACAGCAATACAAGCCTTTCTTGCAAAAGAAAGTTGCCCTGAAGAAGTAGTAATAGATCAAACACTCTTCATCTCCAGGCATGTCTATGGTAATAGAAGTTAACATTAGTTCATTCTTCTTATTGACACATCGTTTGTTTAAAAAGTAAACTCGGTTTGACTCATAGACTGTAATGATCAGTTTGTAACATATGGTGGAAAAATTTTAAAGGCTGGCTTGTGAGTTTTTTTAGCAGTGTCTGAGTACAAGGGGGTGGGGTAGGAAAGAGTTGCAGCTATTGAAGCACGGAAGGGGAAACACTGAGCAGTCTTTGGGAGATTGTAAGAGAAAAGTTCTTGTTTTCCCCACTACTTCGTTTCTGAAACAGGTGTGTAGTAAGAAGCTCAAAGAAACATCAGGGATGCTTACTTGCTTCTGTCTGCTGGAGACCACTCTGGGAGCTATGCCCTCTAGTGCATGGTTTCGTGATACGGGGCAAGTCAGCCCCGTATCACTGAGCATTACTGCAGAGCCTTGCAGGAGGATAACGTATCTCCACACTTCCTACATGTCCTCATGCAGGACCATGGGGCTACTGCTGTCTCGCCCCGCAGATGCATTTCTCCTTTGTACCCTGATTACTCTGATGCTTTGATTTTAGCACTTCCTCAGAGCTTGGTGGCATCCTGTTTTTCCATTAATTACTGGATTTCTCCATGAAAATGATCAGTGACGCAGTGAGGACTGGCAGTAAATAATGCTATAATCAACCTTAGCTGTCATGTGGGGAATTGTCTCCACCCCTCTTTTTCTCTGGGGCATTTGATACCTCTGGCTATGCACATGTGTGTGCATGTATGTGAGAGTGCATGTGCTTGAATATGTGTGTGTGTGTGTGTGTGTGTGTGTGTATGAACGAGTGCCCAGAGTTTGCTGTGCACATTTTCTTGCATGGAAGAGGCATAACGATTTATCTTGCCATCCCTAAAAGGAGCAGCAACAGTATTCAGCTAAGAAAGAGAGCACCCTCCTCACCAGTGAAATAGCATGTTTGTGTTGACTGCTGTTTTTGAAGCAGTTTATTAAGTATACAAGAAAGTCCAATACAACAAATTCTGAGGTAAAGAAAGGTTGTAAAGGCCAAGACAACAGCTTTCCTGTGAATCTACTCATTATGGAATCATTTGGGCTGGTCATCACTTTTCAAGGAAAATGATATTTTTGTGGGGAAAAAAAAGAGAAAAAAAAGGAATTTACAAAAGCCAAAGTGCTCTATCCTATTCTCCTCCTTTCCCTCGGCTCAATTTTCTGATAAACTCTGGTATTCGCTGAATCAAATGGTGACTGCTGATTGTTTTGATGATAAATTGCCTGCAGTGCATGTGGGACTAATTATGAGATGGCACATTTCATTCTGCCACCTGTATAAACTAAATTTTAGACAGGCACAATAAGGGAAGTATTCACAACAACACAACATTTGGAAAAGCTGCAGACCTTCTCCTCACTCCCTCCCCTGCTCCCACTAATGGAAAGCTTCATAACAGAGAGTTGGGTCTTGAGTCTGTAAAGGGAAAACCTGAGGGAATAGGAGGATGTGAATAAGGGAGAAATCAAGCTGGAAGATCTACAGAAATGGAGAAATGGGGATCTGGGAGAAAAGAAAGGAAAGGGCAATATATCCATAGAGAAGGAGAGATCAAAGGGAGGAAAAGACCTGAAAGCAATAAGATTGTTTTGGCACATGAGAGGGAGATGATGAGGCTCAGAAAGTTGGCCTGGGGAGTAGATGCTCGATAGGTACAGACAAGGAGCTAAGAAGAAAGGGAGGAAATCTGGGTCAGACCCTCCTTGGTGACTGAGGGCTGCTTGATATAACTTGGAAAAGTGAAACAGAGGGTGAATTGTGACCTTTTCTGAAATCCCACTATGGCCAGGACACAAGCGTCACAATCCACACAAGGCCAAAAGGGAAACCACAGGCACTTTTTGCCTAACCTCTCTCTTCTTTCTCCTTGGGGGTAAGGTGATGTAAAGTTTCTGTTAGTATTCTTCAGCAAGAAGGATACTTTTTGCCCAGGAGAAAAACTCCAAATTATTATAAGCCATATTACACCCTCTGCTTGATATTTCTCTTACTAAATGGGGATCAGACAATGGGCCAGAACATTCAACTTTGTCCTTCCCCTTTTGGAACAAGAAGTCCTTATTGCCTATAGTCTTCTACACACAATTGTCCTGCCCTTACCCTCCGCTCTCTGCAGATGTCAAGAGAGTGCAGGTGTGCATGCAGGTCCTTGTGTATGAGAGAGAAAAAGTGCACGGAAATGTTATTTCATCCTATGTTTTATGCAGTGATGTTGTCATGGACCCTTACAATAATAAGTAAATAGTCTTTCTCCTGTTTCCCCTGCTTGAGTACTGGGCCTTGTATCGTCCGCCTCCTCCAAGGGTCCCAGTGCAATAGCTGACACATAATAGCACATCACTGCTGCTCATCCATGCATGTATGCGTGTATATGTATTTACACATTATCATCACATTGGCTGGCTGGAGCCAGCTTCTGGTCATATAGTCTTCAAACATTTAAAATCCCTTGTTGTCATTGTGTTTTGCACATTGTATTATATCCCACAAGGATATCACTGGGGTATCAGCAATATCTATTTGTGATATGCTTTTAATCTCCCAGAACACATATTTGTGACTTCACCTGTGTTTATCACTCTTTTCCTACCTGACTGCAATCCTAGCACAACGACATTATTTCAAAGAGAATTATGTACATGCATATTTGCTTTTCCTCTTGCAAGAGACTGGTGAAAGTCATAGTAGTTGTATTAAGCCTTTCCACAGCACCATAATATATACGTGCAAGAGACAGCATTTCTAGTGATGCAGACTCTAGCTTTTTTGCTGGTTTTCCTGAGGAAAAGAGACCAGATCATTGTGAGTGGGAAGAGTGTCTATCAGACCCCCCCTAAAAATTCCTGAATGCATTGACTATCTTCAAACTGAAATTGAGGTTTTGGGGGTGTTAGGGTCCTACAGAGTTTATGCACATACGTCCTGAATAAAAGAGCGAGACACAAGTTAATACTCCCACCAAAGACTGCTTGAAGAGTGAATGCATCTGTATGATCAGAATCCAGAGAATAGACTCAGGAAAGAGTGGGAGAAGGCGACAGTGCTGGGAATACAGAAACATGATGAAATGTCCTTCTATGCATAAACTTCTACTGTGATTAGCACCTTAGCAAATACAGGTAAATCTGAACCTGAGGCTCAAAGGCACAGAAACAGTCTGTAAAAGTTTCACTGGTAATAGAACTATGCAGAGTTTTTCTTCTGTCATCCATCCATCCAGCTAGCCAGCCAGACACATGGTTATACTTTGGAAAATCATAGCCATTTTGCAGTTTTTTTATACTGTAACACGCTGTAATTCTGCCTTTAACTTTCCTTTTGCATAACATTGGTTTATGGACTACCTTTACAGATGAACTATTAGGAGTGCCAGGAAAAAACAAACCTGCAGAAACAACAGGTTGGTAGGCAGGTATCGGTATGAAGTCCTGACAATGCATTATCATTGTATTTTAATACTGTAGTTTTGAATTTGATTTGAAGGACTTTTTTGCCTTCAGATCTGAGTGTACGTGAGACAACTTCAAGTAGAAAACACTGCATACATCTTGTGGCAGACCCCTGTGCAGGCACAAATGTTGCCTCTCATTGAGGGTTGAGCTTGGAGGTGTGGAGCAGAGCAGGCTGCTCCTTACACACACAGACAGGAGGGATGGGGAGCTGGAGACCTGCAAACTAGAAGGTGAGAGAAAAAATTCAAAGCTACAGAAGAGTCCTAGAGTCCTCCAGGACCTAGAATCTTTTTGATCCCTGAATCAAACCTCCTCTTCAGTGTCTGCATTTGCGTTCTATCTGTGTATCAGATGAAAACAGAAAAATGTGATAGCACTGAAGTTAAATAAGCCACTTTTTTACAGCTAGGACCAATAAATCTGTTTAAAGATGCATTACTACTTTTCTTGAGGGATAATTCAGACTATGTATCAAAAGGAAAATCAATAGTTTTTTCAATTACAAATAATTGCCTGTTTGACTCCTTTCCACTTTTTCTTTTTTATTTATTTTGTCTTCAAAATATTTCTACTGAGAGTGTCTTCTGTCTCAAGTCTAAACCAGTAACACTTTCAACACAGAAGCAGAGGAAGCATCCCAGGAAGCCTTACCAGTCACGGTTTCAAAGGCTGTTCATGCTGTGCAGAAAATAGCCAGAGATTCAGGGGATGGCATGAGCTCGTGTTCACTGCACTACAGCATGCAGAGGGTGAAACCCACGTGCTGTAAAACTGAACATAAACACTGTCAGGACAGCAGGGAGATGCAGCCAGCTCCCCAAATGCTGTCAGGACATCAGGGAGATGTAGCCAGCTCCCTAGCACCGGCTCCTTGCTAGCTGGGAAAGCTTTAATTTGGGTCAGGTAAGGTTTCCTGAAGAGATGTTATTTAGTTTTCTAGGCAAAAAATTCTAGGCCATCTGAGACAAAGAAAAAATAAGAGATATAGAAAAATAAAAGACACTTTGAATAACATCACGTGTTCATAACTTCTTCTCAATAGGTATCTATGAGAAACAAGGTTTTGCTTACTCATTATTTTTAATTTACTAAAATTGGCATTCTCTTTCCATTTTGTTGATGAAACAGCAACAAACCCTGAAGTTTGAGGAAGGAAAAGTAACCAAAGAAACAAGTATTGCCTTACAAAAAGGTCATGTTTTAAAGAAACATTCCTCAAAGTCAAAGCTGGAAGTAGCTGAAAACCTGAGGGAACCTCTGTGGTGTCCTGTCTTTCCTAGTCTCTCGTGTTTTTGTGAATCTTATCTTCATATACTTAGCTTTGGACTATCAGTAGCTCTCTATCTTTTTTTAGATTTTAGGCCTGATGTAACTTGAAGTGGTTTATTATCAGTGTCATTAAAATAGTGTGACTTTGTGCGTGGGTGTTCTCAAGGTTACGCCTTTCTGCAATCCAAATCTGTAGTTGTATTTGGGGTAATTATATCCAAGCCAGCTTTTAAATGAGTTAGCTGAGCTACTGACAGGAGCATAGCGGGTGCTCAGCTTGGACTATGCCGGAGTGTTTAGCCAGGATGCTGGGTAGCTGGGGCTCTAACTCCATCAGGCTGCACAGCTATCATGGCCAGGCTGGATATGTCAATACGAACCGCAACCACTTTTTGGTTACAGAGTAAATGCATTATAAGGTTGGTTAATATCATTCTTATGTTATTTGCGGTGTAAGCATAGTCAAAATTTTAAAAGTGCCCAAGCCAGTTTGGAACTGTTTTAACATATTCACTATTCACTTCATTGAAGCTCAAAGACAAGCTCATCTGTGAACGGTACAGGTTTGCCCTTCTGAAACTCCACAGGATTTCTGTCAGATTTTGTGAGTGGGGAACATGACTAAACCCATTTCCTAGGGGAAGCTTTCTCTTTGTGTTCTTCACTTGTGAAAACACATGAGCTTCTTGAGCCTTGGACGCACGGGCACTTTGTGTAGCTCCTGTCTGCCAGTGAGTTTGCCGGTGTATAATTGCATTCATCTCATGTGGTAAAGACTCAGTTCTCCAAGGGGAAAAAAGAAGCAAATTTTTAAGACTTAGCATCTTGTATTTCCTGACTGTCCCTTTAAGCTTATATTTAGTTCTAATGAAGGATAAATAGCTGGCAGAGGCACATTTCTCTCACTTTCATGGGGAAAGGCGTGTGGGAGTGGGGAGCTAAGGAAATCTTAATGAAAATGCACAGTTTGAGAAGAAGATATTTCTTTGAGCGTTCTTGTTCCTTCTTCCCTCCCTGAAAAGTATTTGAAGTGATAACAGGGAGGCCACTGAAAGTAGTTGGTGAATAGGAGGCAGAAGTTGTTACATGCTAAAAAGGGCTTTTCATAATAAAGAACTACTGAGGGCCCTAGACTCTCTCGAATGTGCACATTAATAACACCTTAAACAAGTGCCAAACTAAAACTGCTGAAAAAGGATAGAAAAAAATCCATTCATCTCCTATTAAGATAGGATTAAATCCTGCTCTTCAAAAATAGATCATAGTGTATGTAAACTTTCTTACAAACCAACAGGAGGCGAATCTGCCCATTCAAAAATAGATATATTTTTATCGTAAAGTAACAGTAACTTCTTCTAGTGCTTTTATTTTTTTTTTTTCCATAAAAATAAAAAATGTAACTAACAGCAGAGGTTGTTATAGTGCCAGTTCTGCAAAGCATTTAAGAATGTGCTGAAGTGCTTCCCTATGCAACAAAGCCCATAGCACATGCTTTATCTTAAACATGTGCTCAACTCCCATTGAAAGCATCAATGTTTAAACACGTGTCTAAACGCTTTGCTGTACCAGAGCTCCGGGCACAATTTGTTGTCCTTTGAAGCCAATGGGAATCTTTCCAGTCCTTTCAATAGGTATCCCATCAAGCAATAAATCTCAAATGTTAAACAATCAAACAAGAGAATAAAGAGGAATCTGTTAAAGGTAGTCACTGACTATATTAAAATAACAAATAAATATAAAAAAAGCAGGATGTGGTCACAGCTGTTCCAAAAGCAGACACAAAGAGAGATGAGATTCACTCAGTACATTCTTTGTTCAGTTATGCATTCAGCGTGTTCATTCTGCTAAGTTATAAACCTGTATTTACATAATTTTTTGATGTTTCAGTACACCGTGGCCCTAATTCAGCAAATTACTTAAACAGGTGCTTCGCTTTCTACATCTCTAAGTCCAAAAGTCAAAGTGGATCCACACGTACTTGTGGCCTATCAATAAACTGCAGCCTAGAAGATGGCTTTGCTGCATGTCAGATCACATAAACCTTCTTCCAAAAAGAAACTACTGCCCAGAGAAGGAGTCAGTATATATCAATTTTACAGCCTGTATCTTCTCCCAGTCTGACATTACAAGAAATGTTTTCTACAAAGGAAAACTGATAAAAACCAAACAAAAAGCAAGCAAGTAAATGAGAGCATTGTACTCATTTGGCTATATATTTACTTTAATTTTTTAGGGTGAAAACAGTTTAAGACATGGTAACAAAGCTAGATTGCTCATTGCAGGCTTCTTGGAAATGATAAAGCCATGCCATCAAAGGCAATGGACCAGTCATAGAGTGCCAAACTATTGTTCTGGATGGCAGCAAATATAATACAGAAGAAGATCAGATTGAAACAAATTTTGCAAACTGGATGAAACCAAAGCTCAAGGTTTGCAGATTTGATACACACTTCTCAACTGTAATATGCTTTTTTATTGTAATATAGAAAGTGCTAATATGGCAGAAAATTTGTATCTTTGTGTTATAGTAATGCCTTTCTTGTCGTATTACTTAACATCTATATCACATTAGAAACCTACACGGTACCTTTATAAAATAAATTGACACGTTACATTAGCCTTCAATATGACAATTTTACATTCTTGACAGAGAAGGCATGACAACGACCCACTTAACTAAAGGCTGAAACAAAGAGAGGCATGCTGATGTCTATTTTGTGAAGCTTCAGTCCTCGGTATTGCAGCACTGTTGGCACTTCGGCTGGGTAACCTCAACACTGTTCTCCTCCCTTCTGCTGACACCCCTCCTTCTTCCATCTTCCTGACAAAGAAAGGACATAAATTGCCCAGGTGGCCTGGCGACAGTGGCAGGACAACCCTCTCAGTGCGCACTTCGGGATAAACATAACAAAACTGACTCATGACATCGGGACAGCTCCAGGCTTCTCCTTGCCACACGACGACTATCTAGTACCCTCAACTTACATGAGATATTGATTGCACATTATAAGTAAATTCTAGTTAAAATCTGAAGGACAATGAGTGATTCTTCATGCACCAGAAGCGTTTTCTACCTTCTAAGCCAGTTACAAAGCCAGAGCACGTGATTCTGGAAATGTTCCCTCCTATGTGCCTGGTTTGAGACCAGAACATTTCCCTTTAACATTTCCAGGCATTTTTCTCTCTCATCCTCTAGCTGTAGGATTTACTGAGTGTACCCAGGAAAGGAATCACCTTACATGTGGGATAAGGCTTTGAGAACCTCACTGTATCTGTTGTGTTTGTGTTGCTATTGGCATGAGGTTGGCTAATCTAGTGCATTGCTTCAGTGCTGGATGGTGCTTCAGCTTCTTTTGTCTGTAAAATGGGGATGGAGACATGTAATGCATGCAGAGCTGATGATGCATGAAGCACTACAAAAATGAAGTGCAACATAAAGGCCAAGTCATTTTATAATTGTTTTCTGACTAAAACTGAATTAGAGTCTCAGTGACAGAGCATTGAAGGATACATTCACATAGATTATAACGTGGCAAGCTAACATAGTCAGATGTTGGTAAAAGCAAACTGATATTCCTAATCAGTCAACTTTATTAACCTCATATAAGAGAACACAGTAAGTAGATATTGCCTTTCCTTTGTATTTTGTTAGTAACCTGCTATTGCCGTCATAACATATTATGAGTAAAACTGCACGGCAGATAAAACATCTGTTTTGAATAAGCAGGTGTATGGCAATTTCAGAACCAAACCCCAAATCCTAATTAACGGTTGCTATTCCCATTTAACAAAAAAGTGTTACTGAAAGTTAACCACAGTATAACAGTAGCATATGGATGCACACACTCCTCTGATTATCAGGAGTCACCTAATAAACAAGTGCATCCACAGCTTACACAAGTCCTCTGTCGGATTTGCTTTTTCCATTTCTTAATGATGGATTTTAATATGGTAAACAACATCACATTTTAGACAATTAGAAAAAGGGTGTTGGACACCTTTTGTATCTGGAAAACTGATATATGTAAGCCAAATGCTGACCATTTCATTACTAGTAGTGACATTTCCCATTTACACCATGTTAACTCTTTCCTGAATTAATGAATCTTTCTGTAGATCCTAGCTTTATTAACAGCTCTTCTAAGATCAATGGAGGATTCTGCTGCTGCTATAAAGCATTTGATTTCTCTTGTCCAACTTGACAGGTGGAGAGTGCTCTGCTCTGTTTGGACTTCTTAGTAATTAAATCTACTTTGGAAGAGTTACTGGCTGTTTTAGAAACATGATTAATAATGCTGTTTCTTAAAAAGTAATTAGGAGAACTAGAGGATTCAGACAAGTCAAATACTTTCCTCTGAGTGTCCTTTGGATCTAGAAGGTTAAGAAAATACAGACCACAACCCGAAAAGCATAGATCATACAGCAGGAGTCTTTTAGTGTTCTTGAAGGAGAGGGAAACTTAAGGAGAGCTGAACTGAAGTGGTCTTCCATCAACCCTCTAGATCAACTTCACTGCAAAGTCTGTGAGACCTTGGCAATAAAGCAGTTGGAATAAAGGGCTGAAGAGACCACGAAGGTAGTTAAATCTGGTGCTATGATAGGCATTAAGTCCAGAAGTTATAAATTAACCTTCCCCTTCTCCTTCTATAACAACCTGAGACATTTCATACAAAGGGCTCAAATGAACAAAAACTACAACGTGCTACTAGAAGAGATGAACAGAAACAAAGGGTAGATGATGGTACTTGGAATGCTTGTACTATAGCCAGGTAAAATTAAAAGATCTGAACCTATCTCAGATACTTTACGAGGAAAACAAAATGAAATAAATATAAAGTGGAAAAGCCACGCCTTGAATCAGTGCCTAGAAAAAGCTACTCCTCAGCCCTTAAAAATGATGCAATGGAAGACTTACATTGTGTAATTAAATGTAACTGTGATACAAGTATCTCATGCATCCCAAAAGCACTTCTGTCCTCTCATACAGTTCATCAAGCTTCACCTTTGAACTTGGTTGCTCCTCCCTGCCGCCCATGTACACATTTGGAGTACTGGTTTAAAACTTTGTTTCTCTCATGATTAATGCTTAATTAATTAATGTTTAATTAAGATTCTTGTTTGCAGATTAAATCTGCTAATGAGCGCCTTATACTCCTTAACTTGACTTCTTGTATGTTTAAATGAATACAAGAAACCAAATCAAGTTCTTTCAATCTTCTGTTATAATCTTCCTACTCTCAGCTGATCTAGCAGCCCATGGGAGAAACATCCTTAAAAGAGTAGGGTATTTATGAGTAGGATTTAAAGGCACAGTGCCCCACTGATAAATGCATTTTAGCAAATTCCAGTAGATATGATATTGAGCTTATTGCTTAAGAGCTCCTACAGCCATCTTACTTGGAGTAAATTCTTCTTCACATGTATGCGCCATGAAGACATACCATTCTAATCCTTGTTTAATAAAACGCGTTAGAGGTGTGATTCTTGTTGTGCTCAGTGCTGTACAAATGCAGAAGTCAAATCTGGTCTTTCTTTAAACTTCTCACAAACCATCATTATTTCTTTAAAAGTTAAGTATCACTTTTTTTGCATGAATGAGCTGAAAACATGTATATTCAATGTACTGGGAATTATAGCTTGAAATGTCAGGACTGATAGAATAAGGGAAAAGGATAAATGTTCCTGTTAACTATTTTACCATGTGCAAATGATATAGGGTGTGCCTGATTTTACGGAAAGACATAAGACTCATGGCTATTATAAGGTTATTCTATTTTTATTGTGCTCGATCACGAGCAAATGAAGGGAATGGAATATTTTGTTGGTGCTTTACTTATAGGTGATTCAGTCCAAAATACAGTGCACTTTTTAATTTTTTATTTTGTTTTAATTGTCATTTGACTGGCTTTAGAAAAAATACTCTTCAGGATCAAAAAGTGGTTGCAATACTCAGTGTTAACAAAGACTGATCTGGGCTACAAACTCTGTGAGATTTTTCAGAAAACAGCATGATAAGCTTAATGGCTTGCTGCTTTTTGAGCCTTTGGGGAGCACCTGGCTCACATTTGCAAGCTTTTCTTCATGTTCATGAGGGTGAGAAACCTACAGTCCAGAGATGAAAGCTGAGATTCGTTTGCTCCTAGCATGGGTCCTTTCTGGAGCACACCTCCAGGGAGGTGCCCAGGTGCCCAGGGCTCTCCACAGGCATCGTGTGGGAGGTAAGGCCGGCAGCTCCCAAGTCCAGCTCCAGAGGAGTCGGGCTGAGCGTTGCACAGTTCAGGGTGCAACTTGTATAGAACAAAATGGTCACACAGCCCCCTTGGAAGACAAGACGCATGTCAGGCATTTCCCAACGCCTTGCCTGGGGGTTGAGTGGGCACTTTCCCCTGCCAGTGTTTGGGAACCCGCCTCACAGGCAAAGCCTGATGCCTACACCATCTCCCTGCTTATTCAGAGCAGGGCTGCTCCTGCTCCCGTGCTAGCATCCCCAGGCTAGCTGCTTTTTCATTAACAAAGAGCTTACTGAAATGGGGTTCAGCTCCTTCAAAATGCCCTGGGTAACCTATTTGACATATGTAGTACATAGTGCAGGTGAGATGGCTCTCATTCATGAAATTGCATTGGTGCAGTGCTTTAAAAACTAATACTAATAATTCAACAGACATTTTAAATTTTTTTCCCTTAAAATTCCTTGAATACTGTGAATTCAAAACACTTGATCCAAACTTCAGTGTTAATGAATTCAGGTTCTGCTAATGGACATCTGAAAGAATAATTGGGAATACAGGCCATTGTATACGCCAACCTAGCTAGACACATTCATCCTCCTTTTCCTACAAAGGAGCTCCCCTGTCAGTAGCAAGTATATATATATATATGTATGTGTGTATATATATATATAAAATAAATATATATGCTTATAGTATATACACTCTTTTAAGTAAAAATGGTTCCAGCAGAGGAATTTGCAAACTTTTGTGAGTCCCTGGGAATCAAATATGGAGAAGGTTTTGCCAGCCCATGACCTCCAGAAAGTTTACCATTCACTTTTTGGTACAAAGCAGTCAATACTGCAAAGGCAGCGGGGGGAAGCGGAGGCGAGTTCATCTGTTGACAGCCAGCAAAGAGAAATTAGCTCAATTTTTTCAGGGTAAATTTTCAGTCATACTGAATTTTGTCCTACAGTCTATTTGTATTTCTATCATAATCTAGCACAGCTAAAAATCTCAGCTATGCTGAAGACTGCTATTGTTATAATACACAAACAGTATGGGTTATTTTAATGGACATATTGCCTTAAACTGAGTTTTCACCATCTGTTCTGCCCCTAATTTTGAATGCAAAAAGAACATATTTCACAATTACATCTGTAAGTAATGATATAAGTAATTTAAATGCATGTATATGTTCACACAATGCAGCAGACAGCTGGGATATTTTTTCTTTCAGGCACAAATCAAGGGAAAAAATCTACTAACTCCTCAAATAGCACTTCTCCCCTTCCCTTCTTGTTCCCCCATCTACTGAAGCCATTTCATCGCGGGCATAGTCTTTCCAATAAGCTAATTTTGTCATACCAAAGCTTGCTCAGTGAACTAATGCGCAAACTCGTTTTTATAATGCTTCTCCTGTCTTCATCCAAATCCCCTCTGGCTTGAATGACAATTTGGCAGATGCAAGGCATTAGATCAATCAGTTTCAATAGATGTTCAGGAGGAGACAGGTCAGGCTGTGTGGGCCAGTCTGTCTATACTTCTAGCTCTGCTTTCACGCCTTCCCTTTTGCACAGGCTTTTGCAAAAGTACCCTTCTGCAGGTGAATCTCGGACTGACTGGGATGCAAGCTGCATGGCCAGAGAGTGGGGCTCACTACAGCAGAAGCGGAGCACAAACGTATGTGAATATGATAACCACAGCTATGCGGAAGGCTTCTATATGAGACAATACATTGAAGAGACCATTTTGAATCCTACTGCAAACGCCCATTTTCAGCGAAGGACTTTTGGCTGGAGTGTCATTCTTCTGCAGGTACTTGCAGGGTCATGAGATGTGAATTTCATCACTCAAGTCATGCTAGTCGCTACAGCTAAATATTGACCAAATTCCTTCACACTTTGCAAAGAGATCTATTAAATGAGAATTTGAGAAGTATAGAAGAAATTACTTCTTGAAGGTGCTATTTAGATAAAAGCTGATTTTACAGATTTTTTTCAAAGGAAATCACAAAACCCGTAAAAGTTGAATGGGTTTTGCAGCGTACTGGTGTCCTTCATATGTGTCATATGCATTTAATATACCTGTATATACCTGCTGACACTTGCTTCTCACCTCTGCTAGTAAACTGAACTGAGATACCAAAAGAACTCACACTAGCAGAAAGAAGAGGAGGTTCTTGTAAATTCCTAGAACAAAATTTTAACAGGGAGTTTATCCCCATTGTTTAGTGTAAATTGCTAATAGGGATTAGAGAGGCTTTTATTATCTGTATTATCACTGCCATTTTATACTGCTGCACATCTACTACAGCTAGCTTTTTGCAATATATGAAATAGATAACAGCAGTGGTTTTGCATGGGCCTTATTGTAGTTATATTGTAGTTTGATCGTGTTCTTTATAATTGTGCTCTTCGGACCATACTGCATTTTTTACTTTTTAACTGATAACATCTTTTTTTATTGTAAAGAGGTGATAGCCATAAACAATAAAATGCTGATTTATGACAACTGTCCCTAAAAGCTTACAGAGTTGAGAATGATGGAGGAAAACTATTAGTGAATATTTAGGTAAGGTGAGTGGAGTCATGCATTAGGAGAATTGGAACTGTATTGGAGATATTAGACATTCAGATTTTCTTATAGTATATTTTAAAATTTATTTCATTTTAGCAACTGGCTCTTTTCTCCATGGGGGTTGGGCGATTATGTATGTAACTACGTGTAAGATGTAGTCAGACCATAACCGGCTGGTTATTGATATGCCAAGGAAGGAAGAAATGCTGGGGCTGGCCTCTGATATGGGTCGCCTTAGGTGCTGCGGTCCAGTCAGTCCAAAGGCAATGGAAAGAACGTACCCACACCGTGCTCTCTGTCCCTCCATCGGTTTCATAGGATTGAAATACGTCTCTAGATTAATATTTGGCTGCAGGTTTGGGGCATGTACCACCAATAGTTGGGAATTTCCCCTGAACTGAAGTGAGGACCATAGGTTGCTATAGAAAGTGATTTTTTAAAATAATTGAACAGAAGAACTTGCATGGCAAGAAACTCCAGATTATAAGTGAATCAGTCACAGTGTAAAGAAGTAGTTTTAAACTAGTGCTACAAAGGGAAAAGAAGAAACTGGTTTTTTAAGGCCTGAAAACAGGATCTTAAACACCTGAAACCCATAAAATTATTAAGGCTGGGATGAAAAACCTAACTGAAGTCATGAGTGCCAGGGGGTTGCCTCCTACTTGTAACACTAGATGGTATTTCTATGCAGGGCACTTACATTAACGAACAAAATCCATAGCTCTTAGTTTCTAAACAATGAAGACAGTCTGTTTCAAAGAGCTGATGAATTAGTTTTCCTGGGGGAGGAGAGCAGCTGTACTCCTCACAGATCACCTTTCTGACTTGTTTCTTGTAACTTTTCAGATGGGTGTATATGAACGGACTTTCAAAGCATATCTTTTCAGAACCAAGTGGTAAAATGAGGGCATCCTATGGGAAGGAGGGAGAGAGAAAAAATAGAAGCCAAATGAATGAAAAAGAAAATAAAATAGAAAAACCTGATAGGAAAAAATAGGGAAGGAAAAAGAAATACAGCAGAAAACCGCCAAACAAAGAGGGTATGGTACATAAGATTCTCTGTCATACGCAACTTTACTGCTGGTTTGGGACGCAGAATCAAGGCTATAAGAATCAAACACAATTGTATTAGCTTGTTAATTAAACAGCCACTGCAAGCACCTAATATGAACAAGTGCAAGACAATGGGAGGAAAACAATCTCTTAAAATAGAAGGGTATCGTAATAGGAATTGGCTATCTGAAGACTTTCAGCCTCCTGGAGGGAGGGGAAGACTCCAAGCTCAGGTCATTAAACAAACTGTGTCCTGAGCCCAGTTACTAAAATCGACCATATGAAAATTCAGGATTCAAAGTTTTCCGATGTTCTGACATGGAAATGCAACTTTGATCTGAAATTGTGGTTCAGACACTTGTTCAGTGAAATCTTCATTCTCTAGCTTTATCAGAGACTTTGATGTCTTTTCATATTCTTAAGCACATCATAACCTCTAAACAGAGAGATATGTTGGAGGAGGAGGAGGAGGAGATTCTGTTTAAAAAATGGAGAACTGGGAATATAAAAGAATAAAACCCAGTTTTTTCTTTTAGTATTAATTATCTATAGAATGAAACCTCTATGGCAAATGTGCCAGCCAACTCTCTCATCATGTTTCAAGACTTCAATCAGTGGATGACTCACAGTTAGTGAAAGAAAAATTGTTCCAGCTACACAAGAAGAGCATAAATATTATGTTTCACTTGGTATCATAATTAACTGCATGCTTCAGATATTTCTTTCATGTCTGCTTTCACAATAGGTAATATAATTTACCGTTAATAGGATTAAAATGTCTTTAAAAAAGTAAATACTTCATTGGTTTGAGAATGTTTTCTGTTTGTTTTGTGCAGATACATATTTGGCTACAGGCACAGTATTTATACCTCAGTGCAGAGAATAATGAAGAAAATTAAGATAATATGTATAGTCCAGAAGCAAATGTATTTTTTCTCTTTTGCTTGACATAATAACAAAAATTTCCTTTCTGTGAATTCCTGAAAATGAATCCTGAAGTCCCGAATCACGTACATTTTTTAAAATATTTCATGCTAAGGAAAAAATCCCCAAATATTGCAGTGTCAAGACACAAATACTTGCACTGGGGATTTAATAGTAGTAAAGCTGAAACTCCCAAATTCAGAAGTGCACTTTTGGTATAGCTTTCTGAATCGAGAGTCAAAAAGGAAGAACACTACCAACTCTTCAAGGAAAGGGAATTCTGACATATGAAATAACAGCTAGTTCCTATTCTAACATTTAAATATACACCCATCCAGAAAACTGAACTGGAAAAATGGGGGCAGGTAAAAAAAAGAAAAGAGATGGAAGGGTGAAAACAGTATTAAAAATTATAATTAGCAGCAATGAGTTTAGATTTCAAAACTCAGCTCATAACCACATGAGTGTCCATCACTGAATTCTTGTCGAGTCCCTGTTCAAAAATATTTTTCTAGTATATTTACGATTTTTTTTGTTTGCTTTATCCTCTCGTCTTGCCAGATTTTTTAGTAGTTTTTGTGTTGGTTGCTTCAAGTGGAATTTCTCTGACTGATACCAGGGTAAGCAAAAGGAAAATTATATCTTAAATACCAGTATCCTATATAATGTATAGCTTGCTTTGTAGGTAAAGGGAGTTTTTATTACGTAGGTGACATCATTACATCTGTTGGTTGGTTAGTATAGATATCTGCTTGGAAGAGACTTGGTCTCCCTGTTCACTGCAGCAAACAGAATTTGGCATAAACGTTTGGATGTACTCACTTAACTGCTGATCCATCTATTGAAGTTTCATTAGGGAGCCATGTGCATTTGCAAAGGATGAATGGTTTCATTAGCACTGAGACTAATAAACTTATAAAAGTTAATAATGTGAATATGTTTGATTTGGAATTATGCACATAGACATTAAGAATCACAAAAAGGCAGGCTTAATAATGCCCATTTTTTTCTAGACTTACACAGCTGGGGTATTTTTCACTTTTCTAAGACCTTTTAACAAAAACCACACATTGATTTCTTTCACATGTGGTCCTATGATGTTATCAACAGGTTCTAGTATTACACTAGGACTTTGATCTAAAAGCACAAATTTTACCCCCCTAAATATTATTTCCCACATGGTTTAATGTAGTTTTTTGGATTCCTAATTATGGCAATTTTTGTCATTAATAGATCAAGATCAGTACATCAAAATTGTGTTATAGTTGAAGCACATCCATTTGAAGTGTCTTTAAAGGCATGGAGGCCATAGGTAGTCTTTACATAGTCCTTTCCTTGAAGACTCCCAGAAAACTTTCTACAATAAGATAACCTCCATGTTCAAAACCCACAACTTAGCACAACATGGCTCTTGCATCATTCCCTGGACAAGTTTGGTTGTTAGCCTCTAAGTCACGTAGCACACTTTGAAGCCATTTTTCTTCATCATCATCAGAAAAAGGAAATGTGTTTAGTTTTCCTCTCTCCCCAGCTTGCTTTTCTGATGCCAGTGTTACCTGATCACCTCACCCCACTCCACTGTCTGCGTTCTGATTTCCATCTCTGAATATTCATGATGAGGTCTGAATAATCAGCTCTCGCCCTAGGAGCCTGACTCGGCAGCTGATCCCTAATGGTTATCTCCTAAACTTCTAGACATATACCCTTCTGTTTCTTTTAAATGTGGAAAATTAGTTCACAGTTATTGAAGTTACTCAATTACAGGGTGAAAGTAATGAAATATGGTGCAGAAAGCTCTGTGTTAGGGCTGCAGCTGGTGGAGGTGCAACAGTTTCAGTGCAGAATGATGTTAAGATGGCTATAGGGTTTCTAGGACCTCAGTTCACTGCTGAATTTAGTTGATGGATCCCTGAGCCATCTCTGAGTGTAATGCAAAGAGCCTAAATCTTTTATCCATCTCCAAAAAGTTCCAACAGAGACAGACACAACGAGAAGGACCCTTCCCAGCCTGGCCAGCATGTCTTTCCCCACATCTACAACACTATGACTGCGTAAGTCAGTCTCACCGCCTACAAATCCTCCCTCTCCTTGGGGAGGCTATCAGTAATTGCACCACTTCTGATAGGGGTATCTGTCCCCTTTTACTGGGACCTGGAGTGAGACCACACCAGGTTGTACCACAGAGGGCACTGAGTGGTTTGGGGAGGAACAAATGACAGGCACAGGCATCTAGCGGGCTCTGAATTGAAGACGTATAGTTAAAGACTCTCTGTATTGCCAATAACTTGAGTCACCATCTATTTCCTTTCATCACTTTCTTTCTATTAGAGAGAGAACTCATCTATGACAAATCTATCAGTGGCTCCATTCTTAGACTTAACTAATAGCAGGGCTGCAGCTGCAGGAATTATAAATACATCTGGTTTTGTGCAGCCTGGTACAACACTGTATCTATTATGATGATCTGACATACATCCTAACATCTCCTTCAGGTGCTGACACATCATTTACAATAATCTCAGGTAACTGATGTTGTGATACCTCTCCTGCATGTGTGCTAGGTTCCTGTTAAATGACCATAAAGTGAGCTACTAAAGGGAAACATCATCGGAAAAGAGCAAGACCAAATTCAGACCTTCTGTAAGTGGGTGCAACTCCACAGATATGACATACTGCAGCTTGCAGAACAAGATGGGGATTTGACCTGCAGTGGTATGTGTCCTTTTCCTATAATTTTTCCCAGCTAGAGGAAAACCAATACTCCCACCCTGCTGTAATTAATAGAAAGTATGTTGGGTTGAATGGCTGTCGCCTAAATTACCCTCGCAGCTCTGCATTTTGCCACCGAGAACTAGTACTGATGTAGGACATTGTGTGAAACAAGACATACAGTAAAAAATTTTGGGGTCCATTCAGAAATCAAGCCAAAAAATTACTGAACTAAAGTTTCACTTTGAACTGAACAGAATGTGAAATGTTTCCCTAAAATTAACAAGAAGAAAAAATATCATTGTATTCACTCACTGACTTGACCCAGAGTTTAAGGCTTTATTTCAGATATGAAAGGCCTAATCTAGCCTAAACTAGAAAAGGAATTAGGGTGGTTTCCTTTTTCCAAAAGGTCTTGGAAGTTGAAAGATMTATGAAAAGTCTGAGGACCAGCAGATCCAAGATGAATTCCCTCCTCTGCCTGAGGGCAATCCCTCAGCTCCAACCTCCACTTGGGTATGTGCGCTCCCACACTGTTCCCTTGACACTGTCCCACTTCATATGAATAAATAGACCAGTGAGTCTAATTTTAAAAATAAACAATTTTTTTGGCATGCGAGCTCTTTCTTCGAGACCTGAAGAAGGGCTTGGGTGTCTGAAAGCAGATTTCTGGGATTTTTTTCCATCCTGACACCTGTGGGATATCCTCCGTTTTAGCAGCTGAGGGAGGAGTGAGATCCCCATGTCTCCCACAGCAGGGGAGTGCTCTGGCTGGCAGGGTCCTGGGCGAAGGACTCTGAATTCACTGCTGCTTGTGCTGCAGCTGTAAATCAATCCTCCTCTTCTCCCTCCATGAAAGGAAGAAAAGACCTCCAGATCTATGTACTTGGGCAGTTCAAGTTAAACTTGCCACGTTGCACAGGGATAAATGAAGTACTGCTTTTTGAGAATTTGCTGATTATTATTATTATTATTATTATTACTCCTCATCATCATCCAGGGCTACCTAAACCTCTGTGGGCTATCTCACAGTGAAGTTCATGTTCACAGAAGCTGGCGAAGTTATTTCAGTATGAACGATACATACTAAAAGCCATGGTTAGAAACTCAAGACAACTTCTGAAAGCCCCCCCTGCCCCTGTCTCCCTTTAGAAAGAGTACCTGTGATTTTTGGTGGGAAAAAGGCAGCAGCACAGAGCAGCAGGTGGTGCTGGAGGCAAGGTGGGGGAGTAGGGGTGAAGGCAGGGGCCAAGGAAAGGCACTACCTGCCCGGCTGCATATGGGTGGCATGGGTCCTGGCAAGGGATATATAACAATGTTTGGAGCATGACTTGGTAGGGGCAGCTTCTAACTGTAGATCTGGAAATTGGTTGTGTTTTTAGTAACCAGTGTGTCAAATCAGCCTCTGGAAAGCCCTGTTTGAAAATTTTCAGAAATTCTTTGTGTTGATGAACCTGAGATTTTTCAGGGCTCACCACTCAGTGGAATTAAAGCAGATTTCCCCAGCAGCTGGTTACAAAAGCCCCAACCCTGACTAAAGGCAGCTTCTCTTTCAAATTGCAAATCCCTTGTCCAAGGTCAAACAGCTAGCTCTCCATAAAACAGTTGTAAATTTATTTCTGATTTGGTAAACTGTATTTTTCCTTTAACTTGTTCTCAGAAACAGGTGAAAAAAATTAGATGACATATTAGAAAGACAATTGCCCAAAAGTCTCTCAACAAAATTCTCACCTAGAAAGGCAGCTAATGTTGCACATTTCAGCACAGTTAAAACCGGGGCAAAATTCTAAGCAATAAAGCTGGAGTTTTATAACAAGAAGTACTGTGCAAGTTTTACTGCAAGCAGCCCTTTCGGATCTATCAATAGTACAGTTAAAGACAAATGGACAGATGAAACTTTCAGGATGACCTTGTTTACAAGTGAATTAGACAAAGTGAAATCATACTGAAAAAGCTCTCCTTTAGCATGTTTTTCAAATCACCTGTATTTTTGTTTACCATCCTCCAAATTCAGCATGTTGCCACTTTCGTATACCTTAGAAAGTCTCAGACAGATTTATACCACATTGCATGTGAACTGTGAGGAAAGGTGCTATCAGTGATTACGGGCAAAATCTTGCCCACACATGTGTGCATGACTCCTGTTGGGTTTAGTGGAGTTTCACATGCATAAATGAGAGCGGGATCTGGTCCTTAATCTGATGACATTTTCTCTGTACAGCACAGCAGGTTAATAATAAAATGGCATCTCTTCATTTTTGCATGTAATTTTTTTTTGAAAGAAATAACTGCTATGTCTTTGGATCAGGTGTTAATTATTCCCAGTAAGGTTTGGTGGGTAACTAGTGATGCAGATATCAAACCACCCACTCTCTTTGTAGATGAAGGGAAAGTATCAGGAGGATTTCTGCTGAAGTATTCATCACATCTCAAGTCTCAAATTGTCCAAACCATTCAATTATAACACTTCACTCAATGCATGTCAGCATGTCTGGCACTGTGTTTCAGGAACGAGTTGAGCTGGATTTCTCAAAGAGGCAGACGTTGGCTTGTCCCCTTGAGGGACAACAGAAATGGAGTCTATTGGCTCAAAGTTGAGACCCGTTCCTGGATCAGTACATGGGAACTAAGGGAACTATTACAGCTTTCTAACTTTGTAGCCTCCAGACTCAGTTCACACATACATGCGTAAAAGGCTGAGATTTCCCGTGGTAACAGCACAAGCATACTATTTGCCATCGAATAAATAGGTAAAACACTGAACTGGTGATGACACGATAAACAGGTCTAGGGACGTGGGTCCTATCAGTACAGATCTAACCCTATCCTCACCATCATCTCTCTATAATGGTAAATGGAAGCAATGGCCGAAAGAGGAGAGGAAATCCTTTGAGTCCTTCAAGGGCTATATGAAATTTTGTTGTTAACTGCAGCGATACAATACATCACTGTCAGGAAGCCGTAACCCTGGATTATGGTCACTGATGGTAAAAAAGGCTTTCAGAGGGGGATGATGGACACCATGCCTATTATGTGGTAGAAGCAAAAAAAGGGTGCCTGGAGAACTTTTAAGCGAATGGGGACATTGCCTGAGCAGACATCTCCTTAAGCTCTTTGCATTTGCTTTCTGTGCTGGCATGGGCTGTGCATGTTCCCAGAGCGACAAAGAGGCTGCTCACAGGGTTTTTAGTGTTAATGTTCAATCTGATGTATCAATATAGTTCTGCTTGCACAGGCTATAATGAGCTCAAGATCATAAAGCTCTTATCAGCAACCCTGTTTAACTTTAAATGTAGCTCAGATGATTCAGGCTCCTCTTTACTCTTACTTCAGTCTGTTTTGACCTGAAGCTGTGGAATGACATTGGTGAAAATTAGCAAGGTCAGTAAATATCATTCAGGAGAATATTTCTAAACCCCTCAGCAGAATTAAGCCGATATCAGAGTCTGTCTTTGTGAGCTACATTCGCAGTACGGTCATGTTTCTGTGTCTTCCCTATTTTTAGTAGGAATCCTAGTGGTGGAAGTATTTTGGCTATTAAAAATAAGAGGCAAAAAACTGTTTTCAGAGCGCCTTGTGTCAGGAGGCAAATAAGTTAGTGTGCAGGGAGGTAATGTTAACTTAGGGCTTTGTCCTCTGGTGCTCACTTACTAACCCAGCCCATAAAAAGGAAGGCTGGGCTTTTCAAGAAGGTGCTAGTCACACACAGAAACACAAGGATGTACCCGCATGACTTCCGAAACAAGAAAGCGCACTTGCATCTGACCTCTTGTGTGAGCAGAGGAGTTCAGATCTGCCTGCCTGTGCCTGCAGAGATGAATCCTGAGTGATTTAGGAGCACATATCCCATTAAGATGAATTCCCACCCAATCAGCTCGACCTTGCTATTCACAGGCTGCGTAGAACTGGTTGCCAGCCTGACCTAGTTGTCAGGCTACATGCAAAATGGTGCCTAATCCTAAGGCTGTGTTTGTTACCACACATTTGGGCTACTGGGGGATTCAGTGTACCTGGTTCACAAGCATGACCAGATAAAATGGTATGTTTTTAAGCAGGAGAAAAACTAGAAGATAACAGACATCTGAGGGCAGTTTTGTTGAGAGCTAAATTAATGATGAAAAGCTTTCAGTTTTTGAAACCGTTCAATAGCCAGGTGTTTCCTAGCGTGGTTCTTTAGTGCATTTCACTTCAGCGTGTCAGTATTACTTAGCACTATCACATTTACATCAAGTCAAATGCTGTAATGCAGAGAGTATCACCATAAGGAATGAAATGTGTCAGCCCGCATACAGTGATTCTTGGGAAATATTCGCCTTTCAAAAATCCTGCAGCTTTTATACAAATTCTTCTCACATGTTTGCTACCCTAAAATTCACAGGTAATTACAGTGGGATGAATAATCCACATTAATCAGGTAAGCAGGTATTTGAGATCCAGCACATCTCCTATCAGACAATGCACATGAAAATACAGTAATTGAAGCTGCAGAGAGAATTCCCCACTGACAATGTCTATGTAAATCCAGTGTAAAGAATAATTCTACGATTATGTAAAATTTGAGCAAGTCCTTTTATCTTTAAAAGAATGCTGCACCCTATTTCGCTTAGCACACCAATCTGGAGGCCCACAGAGTAAGAAGCAAATTGTCACAGGGTCCAATTCTACAGGCTTCACACAGAGCCAAAGCCATTGCTGGTGTAACGCTGGTGACTACTCTTTAGTCCGGCTGTCATCTTCCTGGAGAAAACTCCTCTGAATTAATGTAGCACATCTGTCCTGGGCTTCACAGTCCTCTAAAGCTCTCTGCCTCCCTCTACCCCTCTCCAGCCCCACATCTCAGTATTTCTTACTGTAGTCTTTCTTTCGCTCTGTATCTTTATTGTAACAACTTTCTGTCTGTATTTCGGTTATTTTTGTAAGGCCAGATTCTCACATTTACTCAACCTGACTCAACTCTCATATGTACTTGGATGATGTGGAAGGGTCAGTATGTTGCAGTCCTATTCTGGTAGGCATCCTGGCCCTAACAGAGTCCCCCTGACATGGGAAATTGTCAGCAGGGAGTTGATAAACACCTTGAAATGGGACCACAAAACCCAGCAGGTGAGTTAGGAGCTTTCTAAGCTCCCAACAGGAAAAATGTCACAGGAGAGGGCACTTAAAGGGACATTTCTCCTGATTAGGATACTAAGTCTGAAACTCATAGCTGACCTTTTCTGGAATTTGGGGCCCTCCTTAGCTGGAAGGGGAGGTCAACATCCTGAACCCTTAGCCTACTTGTGCAGGAGGGGAGATGCGAAAGGGGTTTCCCTCATTGCCTGAAGGTATGTGCACCTCTAATTTTCATGTCCTAAGTAACACTGCTGTTTCCTCATGCTGTGCTTTGGGAGGTTGCGTTGGACATCTGGTGGGCCACAGAGAGGGGATGTGAGAGACAGATAGTTATTTGGTTCTCTGGACTTCACAGTATGAGCTTCCCTGGCAGTGAAAACTGGATTTCCACCCTATTTAAGTGAACATTTTTATAACACTTCAATCAAATTTTGTCCTTTTCCCTCTTGCTCTGTGTGCTGCAACTACAGGCTTGGGATTCACATGCTCTTAATGTGGCTTGGGAGGAGGGACACTACCTATGCTTCACGCTACACATTGGAGGACCTTCCACACTTACACAGTGGTCAAACAGGAATTGTGAGGACCTAATTGTTGAATGCAAGAGACTCAGTAGCACTTAGATAGTAAGGTTTTTTGTAGCTAAAGCTTTTCCCCAGTCTAGCATGTCCTGGAAGCAAGCAGTGTTCCACACAGGAGCAAGGGTGGCAGGATCTGACCTAAACTGGAGTGACGTGTAAATGTGAAGCCAGTCCAAAAAATTTCTTTCCCTGTCTGGCAGCCAGCATGCTGGAGCTAAGTTCAGATGAGTTTGTATTGTTAAGACCACACAACTTTCTTGCCACTGCTACTGCAAGTCCTTGCAAAGGAGGCAGGGAAGAAGCAGGGCCACACTGCCCTCTCAGCATGAGTTTTCCAAAAGGGCTGTCTGTAGCTACAGGAGCACACTGCCTCATCTTTGAGACTGAGACAACAGCTGATCCCTCAGGAGACTGTGCCAAATAAATTAAATGTAAAGCTAATAAAACAAATCACAACTTAGTTAAAAGGCACATGAACAATTCCCRGAGAGACTCTCACTTATCATCCCAAACTTGCCATTTTAATATATGACCTTGCTATAACAGTACATATCCGTTAGTGAGTGTCACATGAACTTGCACTGGTGATCATCCAATATACCCCAGATATGCTGTGTGTGCTATCGTATGAAGTCTTAACTGGGCTAGAGCCTAAAAACAGAGCACTCTTGTGTTTCTTGAAATAAATTAGAAAATATTCTAACAATGTTCCACTAACAACATGTAACAAATTAAAAGCATAAGCGCTGAAGGGCAAAAAATAATCTCTCCCTTTCACATGTTTTTAACTTAACAATCTTGGCTAAAAGTTATGATAAAAAAAGGTAACGAGAGGGAGAAACTGTGGTGCTGTGGTGGTAGCTGAAGTTTCTTTGGTAAATAGGGGGAACTGAATTGGATGTTCATTGAGACAGATACTTCATCAGATGGCAGGTTTGTGAAGAACAGAAAAAAACCCAAGAGAAAAGACTGGGGTAGACATATTACTCTCCGAATAATAGTGTTAGTGTAAAGTGTTAAAAGACATGAGTCAAAGTAGCAGAATCTGGCCAGAGACAGGGAATCTGGAACTGGTGGGTTTATTCAAGTATCTAAGGGCACGTTCATGCACAGTCAGGGCCCAAATTTTCACACTGATATTCTGCACGCTTCAGCTCATAGCTGGTTGGAGTAGGAAAACAAAACAAAACAAAACAAACCTGAAAAAAGCTGAGGTTTGTAACAGAACTATCTCACCTGCCTTTAACCAGAGACTGGCTACTGGGATGTTGTTCTATAATAGCAGCGGCATTGGCCACTTCTCCAGCTTCATGTCTTTGAATTAAGTATACATAATGACATACCACTGCAGCAAGGTTTGAACGATACGAGGAATGTGATAACGCACTGCCCAATGCCTGTTCTATCCAGGCAACGCAGACTGTGCTGCATGCTTGCTGCAATGCCATCCATGTGCTCTCAGAAACAATAATCAAGTCCGTTACAGCCAGAAAAGCCCGCCAAGGCCAGCAGTGACAAAATCACAGCAACAGAAAATAGATTTAGCATATTTTTATCCTATTTTTGAAAAATTTCCTTTTTTCCTTTTTTTCTCCTTTCCCCATTCCYGACTCATATGCAGCCTGTGCCTTTTCATCTTCCAGCCGGCTACAGAGATCCTCTGGGAAAGGGAATACTTCCACACACACAGCACCTACTTCCCTCTCCCCTGCAACAAATAAATGCCCTCAAGCCTTTCAGTTTTCTTCAGAATCATCGAGCGCAGTTTAAACTTTAACTCGGTAATGTATTTTTAAAGGGGTTCTTAGGTAAAATTTGTGCATGTGTGCGGGCATGTATGTTTGTGTGCATGCAAGTATTTCTGCCTGCTGCCCCAGACAAAGTCATCCCTGTGTCATTTGGTTAGCAGCTTCCTCGAAATGACTGTAATGCCCCTGAAGTGTTCAGGCATCATAAAATCCTCATATCACAGATGGACCGAGGCAAGAGGGGATCTTCGGGTGTGGGAAACTCTTTCTGCGCCTAAATCAGATGGATAGTCAAAATGACTAGGCTTATCGATAATATTGGATTGTTAAAAAATGATTTAGCCTCTGTAATGACAGTCAGGTATCCCCCTGTATTGCTTCCTCTTTTGGGATGTTGCTGAGTGAAAGTGTTCCTAGTTTTGTCCTGTGTTTTTTAGCCTACTTTTCAATGCTAATTTCCACTTATCATTCTCTTGCCCTGTCACTGAATTCTTCTGCAGTCCTTTTGGGGGGAACTCATCCATGAGGATACTTACTTGCATCTTTACTGGTTTTAAATTTCAGCTTTCCCTTTTAGTCTGCTCTATTTCCATATGTCATTTTCCTTTTCTGCCTGTCTGGGAGTTGCTGTACCTAACTCTGTAAAGCATTATCTCTCCATCTCTCTAAAGTGTTTTGTGGTACTTTGTGTGAAAGATGGCATATAAAAATAAATTGTATTGCACTGTATTTTTGGACTGGCATCTAATCTTTACTGAGCTCATTCAGCCTATTTCTGAAAAACATTGGATCTTAAAGACTCTTCTGATCCAATGAATCTTGATGACTTTTCTGATCCTAGAAAAAGACTCCCTAATTTTCAAGTCATCTCCTGACACTAACACAGAGATAGGAGTCAGGAGAGTAGCTTGAAAAATAGAGTTTGGCAGAAAAATATTCCTGGAACTCTTCCTTGCCTATTGTGTGTCTTAACCTCACCTCTGCCCTCCACCCCCCATTTTACTTGCAAATGTCCACCAGTATGAGTGCTGGGGCGGGGGGAGCGCGGGAAGCAGGCTGATGGTGTACTGCACTTGTAGCGAAACAATCCAACAGCTTGCTTATGCATCTATTTGGCTTAGGATGGAAAATTAGAACAGCTTTAATCTGCTAGCAGCATCAAGCAGGGAAGCACTCCCTGGAGTGAAAGCGTTAGGAGTATCACAGCAGGAGCTGATGAGAGACAGCCTGCTGCGGTGTCTCAGCAATGCAGTTGCACTCGATGCACGAAAAGCTGGGGTGCTAAGGAGGACCCAGGTGACATGACTGGGAATTGTAAGGGGAGAAAGAATAAGCCTTTGTACTGGGTTCTTCTGCAATAGCAAAATGTTTTCAAAGACATGCTCCTATATTACTGTCTTTGCTTGCCCTTTCTCACCTTTACACCCTGCCACATCAAAAATTTGGTCCCTACCTTATCAACCACAATGTGCATGTGCCCTCCTACCCCGACGTGGGGACCTATTTGATTCAGAGATCTTCTGCATAGGTACAACCATGACTATATGTGAAGTGGTCAGGATTTGTCCTCAGACTGGAAAATTTAGTGAGCAGCAGCCATACCTTTGCATTTGTTATGCAAAGCACAGATATGTTTGCTTTCTACTAAATAACTATATAATAAAAGGCCAAGCCCTGAGCTACTAAGGAAAAATGTATAGTGTAGAGATCTTCCTTGCCTGAACTGAGACTCACTGAACTTTGCAGGACTCTTCAAATGTCTGGACATTTGGGGGGAATATTTAGCTTGTGACTTTCTGTAAAAGCAGCAGATTTGATGAATATGACATCCTGGAAGGTCCTCCTGCATAATCTACTTGTTGCATTTGTTCTTTGGCACACACAGAATGATTATGTGTGCTGTCCACTGCACCTGGAAAATAACCCTACCCTCACTTGCAAATGTGCTTAATTTTACTGCAGTGAGTAGCTTGACTGCACTCTGGATACACATGTGAACACAAATGTAGGTATAGCACATACATTTACAAGGTGAGGGCTAAGACTTGTGAAGACAGCAAGACATATTAAGATATTCTTACAAAAACAAGGAAAAACTCTGAAGTCTGCAATACAAGATATGCACTAGCTGAACACTATGGAGCTAAGACCCAATGTCAAGGAGTGGCTATTTGTGTTTGGGGTTTTTTTTTCATATGTGTATTATTTTTTTAATGTATTTGGACGAACTGACACATTTATAATAGTAAAGCCTAGGTGTGAACCTTGAATCTTGGCTGAGGTTGATTATTAACCACCTGATGTATGTTTCTATAGCCAGAATATATGATTTACTCTGCCTTGTGTTCATAGATGGTCTTCTCCAGCCTACCTAAAGTCTCTGTTCTCCTTGGGAATACTGGGATATTACCCACAGTCAGAGTCCTGCCAGTCTGCATTGCTTTGTGTGGAAGTGAAAAGCAGCTAGGACTTCAATCCTAAGCACAAATGCTTCCTAATCATTTTCTGTTCCTGTGAACATCAGACCTGGAAACCAGCTTACATAGAGTGTGCAGCAACACCCAGTTACCTTGTCCAACCTTACAAAGGACTTATATGGCCCACTTCTTCTTGGAAGTTGTCCAGTCTCTTTTCTCCTCACTTTAGAGCTGCTGACAGCTGTTTCCTCCTCAGCTAGTTATTTGAAACTGAATCTGAAAGTGCAAAGACTACCTGCTTCTAAAGCCTTTCTCTACAAAATGCACCTAGAAGGTCTCTGATGACAAACGGCGATTCATCGTTCATGCGAATCTCTGAGGGTGAGCTGGAAGGTGGAGAGTTTGCTGTCCATATGCTGGAAGCATGAGGTGCCTTCTGATACTTGTATGTGCCAGCAAGCACCAAACTAATGTGTAGTGAATAGTGTGTGTACATGGGTAAGTGGGGAACGCAGGTTATGCCACTTTCATCAAAAAGTCTTGAGGTCTAATTGCTTGAAAGGATTAGAAAAAGGTGCTGGAGTATAATAGCCATGGAGACTTTCATCTTGCTTCTCAGCAGAGACAACGTGGATTGGCTGGGCTTAGCATAAGCCTGTGCAAAGTTATCTTAGTATACTGTACTGTCAAACTGTCAATAGCAGTAGAAAAATATCTCTTGTATAAAATGGACTTAATGTGGGATAAACTGTATGGTCTGGAGGCAGGTTCAGCATGCTCAAAAATGGTTACGTGCACTCAAGAGCTGAAAGGCTTCTCTGTGAAGCCATGGCCACTGCTGCACTCAGGAGTGTGCTGGAGCAGGCGTAACTCAAATGGCTGGAGCACTCTTGAAAACGAAAGCTCAGGCAGTTCTCCTTCATAGTTCAGATTAGTTCTAGGAAAAAAAAAGATACCCCAAACTTGCCTGCTCCAAAATACTGGATGGTTGATATGAGGAGAAACCATGACAAGGCTAGCATCCAGCAGTGTCATGCTGGTCCCAAGTCTTCATGAGTACATTCAGAGATGCATTTCAGCATCTTTCAGAGACATTGTCACCATGCTTTCATTGAAATCTCTGCAATTCCATTCCAGTCATCAAAATAATGTCACTTAGTAAAGATGTGTTTTTAAATATTTTAACAGCTCATGTATAATATTTCTAAAGACTAATGACACAGAAGACACAGTTCATCCTCCTTCCCTGTACTGGAGTGAGTAAGTAATACTCTTCACTAACACACAGTATAAAATCATCTAGAAATGCAGAACATCATGGCTGCTTCATGTAAGGATTTTCTGACTAGGTTTAGTATTGTGAAGTAAACATAAAACCGAAGAGTTCTTGCTTTGATTGTTTTCCAGTTTCCAAAAGGCTAGTGGTAACTCTTTTTCACCTCATTTCCAAAAGCGTGTGAGTGCTGCCGCTGGAGCTCTACATCATAATGATATTAAACTAATATGCAATTAGTACCATCAGCAAAAGGTTGGGTTTTTTGGAATTTGCACTGATATGATGACCTTACCCACTAAAAAATTTTATAGCAATAGTAAACTTCTGCTTTAACAATGTTTATACAACCTTCCCCCTCCTGTCAATTAATTTTACCAGGCTAAATTCTAAGGAGACCTAACTCTGACCAGACTTCCATATACAATCTTCTAAACTCTCTTCCTAAAAGTTCTTGCACTCCTGAATGGTCAAAACAAAGTAATTGGGATCATAATTTATGTGTTTATAATAACTATGAACCATTTTTCTCCTTTTGTTTGCATTATATTATCAATCTTATGAATCTTTTATGTTATCTTTTATCGGTACTACATTTACATGCTTATAAGTTTCAGATTTTAAATTAATAAAGGTTGTAAAAACAACCCACCAAGTAATATATCAAAAAGCAGTTAAGACCTTTTTGTAAAAGTTAAACCATGTGAAATCAATTAGGCCCAGCTCTTCAGATATATTCTCTACCTAACACCTAGTGGTGCTAGTAGGAAGACTTGTATCCACCTTCAGAATCTGATCCTAGTGCTCTGAAGTCAGTAGAAAGACTCCTGTTGATGCCAGTGAGCTATGGTTCAGGCTGTCATTGCTGGAGAGTAATAAATCTACCCAAGCAGATGTGTCTGAATTAGGAGTCCAAGTATCTATAAGGACCTCTCCATCTGGTTCTACATGGTAGATATTCCTTCATCTTGTCTGTTTTGCACAAGGAACATCAGTGGTATCCATGGTTGTCACGTTGTACTTTGTTTTACGATCCCTTTGTAGAGTGGCTCATATGCTAAAGCCAGACTGAAACTAAACACGTATGTTTGACTTCACTCAGCAATGTGAAAGTGTGAATCCTCAATCAGGCATCACCTTCAAAACTGTTATTGAGTAATTAATCCATAATTCATAGTGCAAGTGGCAAGCAAATAGGTTTAAGAAAGGAATTTGCAGTTACATGTCCAGAAAACAGTGAATGATTTATTATTTTACTCATAACTGAAAGCAAATAATCTCTGACCTGACGATAAGTTACATAGTTGGAATAGGAGCTGCTTTTGAACTAAAACAAACCTTCTTATCATTTTCATCCAGTCAAGAGCCTAAACTTACATCAGAAAATAATTAAAGAAATACCGAAGACTGCAGCCAATTTGGTTGAGGATGGACTGGTGCTGTATGATTTATTAGTGGCTAGGGTACTGTTATCTCTTGAGCTATTGTAATTGTTATTATTATTGACTTCATGCTTTGAAAGAAGTACAACTTTAGCTCCAGAAGTCTACAGTGGAAGCTGACCATTAGAACCTTCTTTGGTAAAGGTCACAGTGAAAAAAATTTCCCAGTTTCTAGATATATCTGTGGTCTCTATGGGTCTTTCTGCTGTCTCTATGCCTGACTATGACACAGAGAGCATGGTTTGTCTGTTGGATTAAATGAATAGAAAAGGGCTGTATATATAATGATTATAACCATCTGAGAGGAAATACGTCTGATCATGTTCAGGTTACTCAGTGTATATAACAGCTGACAGTGGAGTGTTCCTCTTGGTTAAGCCATTCCTCTGAATTTATGGAGTATCTCTGGAACTAAGATTGTGACAATATTACATGGGAAAGGTAATTGCACACAAATAATGTAAACATTCATTTATTACTCATCAGCACGTTCCTTCTTCGTCTTTGCCTCCTGGTCTCAGGACCAAAAGTGTGGGTTGAGATGCAATGTGTGAACTAGACACAGTTCTGATAATACTGTCCATGCAGCCCACATCCTTAAGAGAAAGAAATCACTACGGTTTGTGTGCATCTGCACACCACATGGGGCTTGGGGTATTTCATTGGGTTTTTACACACAACACTTACACTGGGTGTCACTGAAATATGAGACAAAGAAGGTGTCAGTCCTACGCAAACTGACTGTAGAAGGCAGATTAACAGGTTATCTGGATCACAGTTAATCAGTAGCTGGGGTGGTAAACATTCCCTGTATTTACTTTAGTTCTCGTACTGCTATATTGATCTACCAAAAGTTTTGCGTTTGTGGTCCTTAAAGTTGTGGAATTACTGCATTTTATCCCACTTGATTAGCTCCTATGTTGAGTAGGGCCCAATACTACCGCTCATTTTTATAAGATTTTCTCATTTTAGCAAATACTAGATACCAAATAGGGAAGCCTAGGAATCTGCTAGGCCTCTCCAGCAATCATTTAAGATCACTGTGGTTTCCATGTTCATTTGACACCAGCACAGTGAAATCCGTCATGAAAGCAGAGGTGACTTACAGACAAAATAAGTTCTTTAGTGATCAACCAGCTGAATGTTCAAAGCGAATCTGCTGAATCTGAGATATTCAGAAAGGAGGAAGCACAGAAGTAAAGAGAAAAAGATATTTCTTACTCCGTTTTCTCACCTGTGTTTTCTCTGTGCAAATTACATATTGTGGGTTTTCCTCTCAGAATAGAAGGAAGGTTTATTTTGATGATGAGGACCTTGCTGCACTTACAGGCTAATATATACATGGCGATTACCACTAAGAAAGCCCAGCCAGTGTTAAGAGTCCCAAGCAAGCTTTTAATTTACATAAACTGGTGACCTCCAAAAAGTGCCCTCAGTCAATACCATTGATATAAACTCCTTTACAGCTCAAAGTTCAGGGACCTTTTTCAGCCTATTTGCGTGACTTGCAATGTTGCAGAGAAGAAACAGGAATTTGGCTATCATCTGGATTTCATTTCACAATCTATATATCCCAGCACGTATAGTCACAACCAAGAAATCCATTAGGAATTCATGGCCTGTAGAGCTTGACTGTTCAACTGACAACATTTATCATGAGCTTTTTGCAAAATCATATGAGATTTCATAACAGGTGTCCACTTCGCACAGGTCATCACCACTGTGGCCTGTGTCAAAATCCATTATACAGTAGCTGAAAGCCATACATATGTGTTGCCAGCTACCTCCTTTTGCAATGTGTGGTGGAATGCAGTGAGAGATAAGCAGGAGACACAAAGTTTAGATCTGAACTTTCCTCTGCTTCTGAATTTCTCCCCCAAAGTTCAAAATGAGATGGCAGCATTGAATGCAGAGTTCTCTTTTCAGTCAACCTTCAGTTGTGATACAAAGAGGAAAAAAAAAGTACCATGAGCATAGGGTTTAAATAAAAATCCAACACATTATATTATTGTTTAGTGGCCACTTTTAAACAAAACATAACCATATAAAATTCCACTCATTCTTCCTGAATTTTGTTCCAGTCTTGTCAGGCTGGGCTGTTTTGATGTGTAATGAGTCTCTTATCTGACATTTCCTATCATCCCTAGTGGTTGTAAAATCATTACTCCTGAGAAAACAAAGTTTACATGTTGATAAGTGGTGAAGGGAAGAATAGGGCTATGATGAGAAACTGCAGCTACTCTTCTCACTTCTCTCTCATGCTCTGTCTCTAACAGGAATAATTCACATTCTTGTAATTTAGAGAAAAGTTTCTAAGTCCTCTATTTGGGAACATATTTCAGTTTCTCCTGGGAGCTGAAAGCAGTTTACTGTGCAATGCTTCAGACTCTCACAGTGACTGATTTTCTGCTTCCTTCTCTTGGGGTAGAATCAATGACGGTGGGGTAGGTTCCAAAAAATTTATTGGAATAAGAAAAAAAAAGACAAAAATAGTTGAACCTATTTAATAGCTTTGATATCATTTTACTGGCTTCCCCTCTCTGCAGGGCATATGTCAGTACTTGATTTTGTGCTTGGAGCCCCAAAGGAAGGGTCTGTAAAGACTTTTTCCAGCCCAGTATCAAAAAGGGGACCCCAGAGACAGCTGTCCCTGATGTGATTAACCACTGAAATGGTACTTGCAAACAGGGTGATGAAAACCTCTGAAGTTTGCTGTAAAGTGACGAGGCTCRAAGTCACCTTGAGACAGGGAAAAAAAGATTCCTAGAATTGGGAGAAAATATGTGAATTATTTGTATGAAATATAATCCAATAATATTTTAAAAGTAATACTGGAAATTATCCTTATTTCATTGAGCAGCTTCTTAAAAACTGGATGGTTTAAAATGGTTTAGCTTAAAATGAGCATATAAACAATGCTTAAGATCTGAAGAAAGGAACATTAATTCATTTGTTTCAAGTTCTTAATGCACACATGTATTTGCTTTACATTGCCTATGCAAGGAAATTATCTGCTAAATTAGGGAACAATACTTGCTCTGTCAAATCCAGTTTTCACATCTTAACTTGCAGTGATGGTCTTTCCCAATTAGACCTGCATCAGCTCCTATTATCACAAAAGTCAAGGAAATACGTTTTGGAGTATACCATGGCATTCAAAAGACTTGGGTTTTCTCAGACCAATAGATTTCCCAAGTGAAAGTCTTCTCCCACCAACCACTCCACATTAAAATCAGAGCTCTACACCTTTGAGAGCTTCAGATGAACCTAATTATTATGGTATTGTATGGAAGAAGAGAGACACTTATCAAAATGTAGAGATAAAACAAAACACGTCTTACAAATGCTGACGTTTAATGAAAAGTTAATTTTGGTGATTTTTGGTGTAAATCTCTGAGTACCACCAAAAATATTTCTATCCATTTTTTCTCATGATATAAAGGGCAACAACCAATTTCCATTATTCTGCCTCAGGGGTCTTGCAAAGCAAAAGGCTTCTTTTTAAAAATCATGTCTCAGTTTGAATGTTATTTTGGAAAACAAATACTATTGGCAGATCTACCCAAATAGCTCAATGTATCTTCTGCCAGTGAACCTGGCATTTAACACCAACTCATTCTGGAAATTCAAGTTATCCACCTCACAAACAAAAGTTAAAAAATCCTAAGAGAAACACTATATTGCAGGAATGAAGCCTATCTGCTTCTTCGTGTCCTTGTTACTTCATGCGGCCATAGCATTAGAGAGTACCTAGGTTCCTGGCTGCCCTGCCACCACGCAAGCGGGACCCCATCAGAAGAGCTAGGGCAGTGACACACTGACCATGCACCTGCTGGCAGAAGCACCTTTATGTCGTGCAATTCCTCCTACCCCAGAAAGAAAAAAATTGTTTTCCATACCTCGAGCAGGCAGAGGCAGTCAGTTTGAATAGCTATAGTTCCTCAGCATAGGTGAGCAAAAAAAGGAAGAGAAGAACCAAAAATAGCACCTTCTCTGAAAACATACGGGGTTTGATTCTTCTACAGCATACTATATCAGCGCTGCTCCACAAAATGGCAGCTGGCTGGCAGGCAGCAGCTTCCGAGAAAGATGAAGAGGTACTCCCTGGAAAATTAAATAACTGGTATGGAGCTACAAATCTTGCAGCACTGGCTCCCAAAATGTTGGCTCGGGGTGGGGTGAGGTGCAGAGGGAGTGTTGTGGTGCAGGGCTGGATAGCCTCAGGGACATCTATACGGGAAAGGAAGGAGATGTTGAGCTGGGATAGAATCATTAGGTGCTGCTCTGAAGTCTTGCAGCCTGGTGCTTTTAGAGTAGTTGACTACTTAATGTTTCAAGCATCTTCCCACCTTACACATATTTTTTTAAAGCAAAACTCAACACAACCAAAACCAGTAACTGCATTAAACTTTTATCCACTTTTTGAGAGGACGAAAAATGCAAACGGTGGGGGAGAGAAAAGCAACAACATTTTCATTTTTGCTTGTGTTTTAATTAAATGTAATGGGTCTGTTTCCAAGATTTACACCAACCTCTGGTTCAAAGTGGAAAATGCTGCAGATTTCACAAATTCACTCTTAAAATGACCCTGAAATTAATAAGCCTGTGATGTTGATGAAGTGTTACAGACTTTTATTAGGCAGAATCTGAACTGCTTTTATTTCATGCTCCTGTGTCCTCATACCTGTGTAGGGTGCAGCTCTCAACGTGAAACACTGAACTTGGTAAATATAGCTAGAAATTGTGACAGAAGGTTTTAAATTTCAGGGCAAAAAAGAAGCAGAGAAACATACTACAACCATACGAAAGACACAGTAATATTTTCTTTGCTTGAGAAATCCCAATGAAGAGATGAAATTGCACTTGGGTAAAAAAAAAAACAAAACACCAAAAAAACCAAACTGGAGCAGAATTTGGCCCTAGTTTTTGGAAAATCTGCCCTTAATTTAGCCGAGAATAAGGATGCCTCCTTTCTAAACGGATGGGGTATGGCAAATTTGCTAGTGTGAGAAGAAGCTTGTATAACATTTTAGCTACTGGGCAATATATTCTCTGCTAAAAAAAATCTTACAGTGCCTCCTTAAGTGCAAACAGAGGTAGCCAGCAGACAGTGTACAACATGTGTAACTCTGGGCACCGAGAACTTTGCGAGTCTGCCAAAAACTCATCTCATTAGTGCGCTTTGCAGCTGTAGAACAACCGTTTGGCTGAAATGATGTAGACTGAATATAAAACCATGTCCTGGAGGTGAAAGGCCCAGTCGAGGGAGTATGCTGGAACACCATGCACCAGAATGATGTTCTAGGAATTCCCTGGTCAGGGTACGAAAATTCATCTGCACATCTTGATACCCAGCTTTGACAGGAAAAGGTATATTCTCTGCAGTGAGATCTTTCCTCGCAGCCAGCTCAATCCTGGAACTGTAAGGCTGGAGCAGTACATCTTTTATATATAACACTCACAGACCTGATATACTTGCGTCAGGAAGGAAATTAAGACAGCTGCCTGTCCCATAGGAGCACAAATTAAATGCTGAAGCCCAATACATTTATGCAATATTTTATACACCTCCAAAACACAAAAGCTGTCAAGTCACAATTTTGGTGGTGTTTGAATTGTTTCTTATACACTGTCAGGGTTTCATGCATCGTTCTTTACATTTAAAGAAAGCAACACAGACTGATTTCTGACATGCACCCTCCTATCACATCTATCAGTGCAGTACAGTGAGTGTTAAATGAATGTCACCACAGAGCCTCTCTCTCTCTCTCTCAAGTTTTAAATTTCCCTTGCTAGTGTAAAACTTAATGAAAGCCCTGGAGTATACAATAGCATTTTGAAAACAGGAATTTGTGACTGCTGTGAATCATCACTCACAGCAGGGACCCAGAAATGTGAATTGTGGGAGGAACAGGCTCAGTCCCCCTCTCTTTTTTACTGGGAATTTATTACAGGCGTGTCATTATTTACAATGCACCATTCACATCCTCTAAAGAGCCAATAAACTGGCTGCTGAATATGCATTTTGCTCTGTGGTGAACACAGATGTTTCCAGCTAATATCCATTTCATTTAATTTCTTTTCTTTAAAAAAAAAAAAAAAATCTATCTTGCTATTTCTGTAGCAGCTGGGTAACTATTTGCCAGTCTTCGGTTTGGGAATCACTCCTCATATTTATTATAGTTGGTGCCATTTGTGTTGCTAAAAGTGAAGGTCTGTCCATATTACCATTCCCTGACTGTATTTGCAAGGGTACCAAATGCAGTTGCTAAAATTCTCTCACAGTTTAAAGAAAAGGCCGCTTGAGGATTCAGCACAGGTTCAAATTTCACTAATGATACATAGCAAAAATAATGTCAGATGTTCCTATGTTACAAGAGCACATCAGAAACCACTGGCGTTTGAGGAGGATTTGTTTTGGTTTTGCATTCCTGTGAGTAAAATATATTGTTGATTCACAACTGACAGGTTGGTGGTCATTAATTTACAGTCCCTTCATGTATTAGTAAGAGAAGGCATAGGGAATGATGGTGAACTGCAAAAGGTTTGGAAGTTCAACTCAGATAATCATTCCCAACTTTAGATACTTATCTCTGCTAGCACTATCCCCTGGGAATGCAAAACTGATCTGCCATTTCTGTGAAAAAAGGCTCTCCTGAGATTTTAGTTTCCTGCATCTTGTCTGGCTGGAATCTGAAAGTTCAAAGGTAACTAATAAATACATTTCTGATTATCATCATCATTATTATTCATAGTCCGATAGCAATTTTTTAAACCATCTCCAGGGCTGCGGTTTCGCACAGGTTGAATTCAGATAATGGCTGAGGAGGTGGCAAAGAGGGGCTCACGTTTTATCCAAATCAGATTGTTCAAACTAGACTGCTATTCTATAAATTCCTCCCCTCCTTGTGGTGTAGAAGGCAGTGTTACTGGGAATCACCAGATGGCTGGTTACAGATGGTGTTATACATTCTATCTTCAATTAGCTCTTGAAGAAGTGCTTATTGTTAGCTGTGGTGCAGTTCTTCCTCCACACAAAAATACTACCGCTAAGACCTGCCCTGCCGGAACCTCTCCGAAGAGCAAAGTGCTTTTAGATGTGAGGGTGCGAGAAAGACTTCTCAAAGTGCTCCCCTGAGAGAGCACTGAAAACCCAATGCGAGTGGATGACCTGCGAGTGAGCACTTCCCTGAGTTTTTGCCTGCTACCTGCAGGCTATATCCAATCAAGGAAAGAAAACGTTATTTGGGTCTAGACCATGGGAGGTGGGGTAGAGTCATACAAAAGCAGGAGGAAAAGAACATAGCAACTCTTGCGAGGTGACAAAGTATATCAGGCTTTGCTCTCCCACCCGTCTTCCCCCTCCACCTCCGTTTGCACAATCACTGCTGTCCTCTGACAGAGGCTGTGTATCACTGCTGTGCAGTTGGGGAAGAGGCAGGAAGACGGGAGATGTCAAGCAGTATGCTCAAGCTTCTGACTCACAGGAAGGACATCCGAATGAGTTAAGATGAGGCAATTCTGATCAGAACAGCATGCTTGGAGACACTGTCGGCATGTCAAAGAGAGGAACCTGCAGCCCATGTTATAGAGGTAGGAAGATCTGGTTGGAGTATAAATGGCAAATTTCTCCTTGTAAAGAACTGGAGTCAGTTTTTTTGTGGGACCTTTTTGTCACCTTTTTTGGGTGCCTTTCCACTTGTAAAAACCTGAACCAGGAGTCTCCTGATATTTCCATCTAGGCTCATGTATGAAAGAGGTAGGTGTGGAAGAGACCTGAGTTAACTATTATATTGGACCAAGTTCTTACCTCCTCTCTGCCTGGTAAAACCATCAACCCCTGTGGCTGCAGAGTGGTTGCAAGGTGCAGGTCCGTGAAGAATTAGGTCTTTTGCATCTGGAAAAATAGCTTGCAATGCATACTAAACTAGTATGTCTTTTCCAATGAAGGAAAAAAAGATTTGTCTTTCATCAGAGTGTGAAATAATCAAACAAATATTTAGGGTTATCAGAAGGACTCAACAAGGGCCAGTTCCCCCTTTAAATAAAGGGCAGGAATCCCTCATTGTCACTGAGAATTGGGTCACACACCGACGCCTGCCAACATATGAGAGCAGGAGAAAGGTGGACTCAAAGCTTGGTCTCTCATGCTGCAGTACATGCTGCGTGAGCAGACCTCCATGCCTGTGTGGAGGGTCCTTGCCTACCTGAGACTGGCCTCCCTTTCACACACTGAGGTGACAAAGTGTACCTGGTCCTTCAGAGCTACTAATGTCCAYAGAGTCTTTAAAAACATTTTTCAAATGTGCTTAATTATGGACTTCAATAACAGTAAATAACCAGGAGTGGAAATTATATACTACCTGTGCAGAACAATCCCTAAATATGTGTTTAAACAACAATAAGTTTTACAAGTTACCCYGGCGCTTGTATAATTTCGCTCAACAGCTTCCACTGCCCTGGAGGCCCATCATGGGAGTGAACACAGCAGGTTTCCCTTTGCTTCTCCAAGGCAGAGGGCTGGAAGGGGCATGGCCACCACCCGCTGCCCAGCAGGCACCGGTTTGGCTGGTGCAGGCATGGGGGGCCACTGGTCAGGTTTTTGGGGTCCATGCTATGAGGAAGGGTCTCCAGGCGGTCCATCGTGGAAGGGAAGTGCAGTAGTCGGGTGAAAGCTGCAAAGTCTATAGTAAGCATCTACCAAAGTTGCTGGAAAAAGAAGTAATGGGACCTGCTCTCCTGCTCCTCTCTCTCATCTTATGGGGAGAGGAGCTGGGAGCCAGCAAAATGAAGAGCAGGTTTTTAAACTCCATTCCTTCATTAAACAAGGCATGCTACACTTCCCTTCTCTGTTTCTTTATTCTCAATTTTCAGTCTGCTTTCTCAGACTTCAGACTGATCTTTTCAATCTTTGCAGGAGTGCAGCACTTTAAGGTTTTTCCTCTCAGACTTTAACTGTATTTGAATTTAGCCCTAGCCCTGTAGTCAAACTTCCTATGTTCAGAAATAAACCTGTGATTTGGGGAATTTCTGGATCTTACTTATAACCAAGCAAAAATTTCCATGCTTTTCCCCTGGTCATACTTGACCATCTCATACCTTTTTCCCTTCTAGTCTTCTCCCTCCAGCATCCTCCCTCAAATGTTCCATTTTCTGCTTTCTTCTCTGCATTCTTCCTGAACAGGTGTCCCACGGGGACACAGGCAAATAGGAGACCACTGAAAAGAGCACGATTTGAGGTTCAACAAAATCAGACAGGTAACAGTGGCTAATACATAAAAGGGGACAAAGGTGGCAAATCTTTCGATACTACTAAGTCAACAAAAGCCATGTAGGCTACCCTTTATAGTAACCCCACACTCAATTCTCTTCTTGGTGGCATGCATTTTGTCTGTTTTCTATCCCCATTTTGCTGCTGTGCTGTGCTTTTCTGTACAGTACTGCCCTACACAAAGCCTACGTCCCTCTCCCCCATGGTAAACAAATACCAAGCAAGGAGAGACAAAACTAGTACAAAGGAAACAAGTTATGGTAAAACAAGTTACTGTATTTGTTCCTATTTTGCAAGGCTTTCCTACTTTGTCTCTATTTCTATTCAATCACTAATCTAAGTAGAAATTATAAATATGAAGTTGGTAAAACTGTTCCTTTTAGACAACTGCCTAGAGGCCTTATCCAAGCCCACTGAAATCCATGGAAATATTTCCATTAACTTCAGGGGACTTTGGGATAGTTTCTAAATATATATTCATATAGGAGACAACTGTTCTTTCAGGTAGCTAATACACATTTCATCTTCCTTGAGGGCTTTTCAAACCAAAACAATGAAAGAGAATAAAAAAGTTTAAATAAGATTAAGGTTAGATGCACTGCACGTTCACTACCACTCTGTAATTCAAAGGTTGTTATCTATGCTCTGGGCACAGTACCTTCCTTTGCGTAATGGGAGAGAGGCATGAAGGATTGATTTAGCGCCAGTTTTAACTCTGAATTTCTTGTTCTCTTTGTTTTGCCCTCCAATCTTTACCTTGTTTACCGATACAAGTTTATACAGGATATACATGTGTATAGAGCTTATGTGGTATGTAGAATATGGTGGAAGTTCACATTGTGCTTTTCATCTTTTGACCTGTCAGTGAATGAAATAAAAATTAAAATACATTGGCATTCTCTTCAAAGGAAAAGGCTGTTTTTCTCGATAGATCTTCATTACATCACATTGGATTATATTGTTCTATACAATTAGAGAGTGCCAACAACACTTCCTACGAATGAGCCCTGGCTCATTTCATTCCCTGGGGCCAGCAATGTTTAATAAGTCCAAAGCACACGGTTTAACCAGTACCCTCCAGCTCGTGCACTGTAGTATTGCCAATAATTTATAAAAAGGGGGTAGGAGAATGCGTGTGCTGGGTGTGTGCGCGTGTTGTGTATGCCATATATGCGTTCCATATAGACAGAGCTCGTCCAGCACAATACACTGGGGCTGCACTTAACTCAGCATCTCTCTGAAGCAGAACCAGGCTCAAACCCTAATTAAACCCAGGGTGTGAATCCCTGGAGGGCAGTGATAGAAGGGTCTGTGTACTAATCCAGCGCGTGCTGACTAACAGCAGCGCGGCCCAATCACTGCTGTATGAATATATTCTTCTGGCAGCTGCATGCAAACGGCAGTCTTTGCGATTCTGATGACTTTTCATTTTTATGACACTGTGTTTTAGCTTCAGGTGCGAGTGTGAGACTCCCAGTTAAGTGGCTGTTCTGATTATTTTAAGTAGTCACTAATCAAAATGCTGAGCAGAGGGGGCCAGGGGAGAAGGGGGGAAAGGGATGGAGGTAAGAGATGTAAAGGAATGCGTGAGGGTTAGAAGGGGAGGGAGGAGGGCTTTGCATCTGATTTTCCTAAGCAGGGCAATTTCTTTAGTGAGGAAGGTGAGCTTGTCACTACTTGGCCCCTGTCTGCTGCAAGTACTTTAACTTCTCAGCACCCAAATGATGGTTATAGGGAAAGGGAAATGACTGGAAGGTTTCTAGCAGCAAAAGCAGAAGCAACAGCAGAGGAATACATCGTGAAAAATCAGTTTTAATAAAGCCCCAGCACTGACCTCGGAAACATAAGTATTTATATTATTGACTTCTGTATGAGGTTATTTGTTAAAAAAAAGGGAAAAAGGAAAGAAAGAAAAGAAAGTCTGTCTGTTCTTGTCTTGAGACCTGAGGAAAAAATAACTAAAATTAGAGAAACTGGAGATATAAACGCAGTGAGTAGAATAAAGCAAAATACCTCTGGGGTGTTCATCTGCCATAGTAGTCATTTCATATCTCATCTGTTATATGAATGTGATAGCTCCTTCCCTTTTTGATAGGATCATTATGTAGACTCCACAGATTCAATTCCATTTACAAGTCAATGGTGTGAGATTTTATGACAATTCTTTTTACTGGGTTGAGTCTGGATGATCTTCCTCTACCGAAGAAAAAAAAAAAAAAGAAAAAAAAATAAGGAAAAGGGGACGGTATCATTTTGGTGCTCGCACATGCGTGTTCTGGATGCACCAGACATTTTTGTGACAGATCTAATACTGCTGTCCTATCGCAAATATGCCCAGATGTTCTTAAGGCCCGGCATTAATGCTGCCAACATTTAGAGAGGTGTATACTGAAAGAAGATCCATCGCTGTTGCTGCTGCATGGAGGAATCTGTTGTTCTGGGGAGAAAGGGTAGCTGGTTTCAACCGAACTTATAGGTCATACTGTCACACAGATGACTTACTTGTCATCAGGCCATGCTCAGGGTGCCTCATTCCCTTGCCCTTCCCTCAGCCCTCTGTAAGGCCAGCTCCATCCTGGAGTTCTACAGAGCTCTTGGAGTGGTGGTGGGCATAGCTCCGAGCTCCACAGAAGAAGGAGTGTTCTCCTCTGAGTTTCTGCTGTGCCTGCAACAGCCAGTCTTGGTCCCAGTGTAGGCTAGTATATATGTGTATGGAAAACCTATGTTATGGAAGGTGTGTGTATAGGTGTACAATGTCCATATACACACATTCTGTTGGATGGGTTTTAATGTTGCCTTTTCCGAACTGCAATCGGGAGTTTCTTAGAAAGTGTGGGTTATATACCTTTGGGATAAATGACAAGTTAATGAAACCCCATGTCTTGTGCTATATAAGTAGAAGAGCTGAACTGGTGAAGGATTGTGACAGTGAATGTTGTCAACATAGACACGTGCTCACAGTGAAATCCACTCTGCTTAGGATGCCATCTCTCTGTGTTTATTGTCAAGCTCCATTCTGTCACAAGCAGGATCCACTGGAGTAATCCCCTTTCAATGCCAACAGCAGCATTGGAAGGCAAGTACCAACATCTCAAACACAGGAGGAGCTAAAAAAGAAAATATTTTCTTTTGTGGGGCAGTGACAAGTCAGGAAAAAGACCCTTTTAGATGTCCTTTCTAGCTGTACAGATACCCCGCAGAAAGTAAATAAGGAAACAGGGGATGAGCCTTCCGAATCTCCCATCACAGTGCTGGTGCAAACTGAGACCCTACCAGCTTTCCGCAAGTGAATTTTTGTTAGGGTATGTCCTCATGCTGTGATAGAGAGCTTCTGTGGAAATATTTTACTGTTTTGATGCATGTTCTGAGCATGCCTAATATATCTGTCTCCATGCAGAGCCCCCTGGAAAAAGGAGCTGTTTCTTCTCCCCCTGCCTCAGCCACCTCTCCTACAAGCAGAGGTCTGTCCACCAGCTCAGAGGTTGGAGCAGATGCTCATGGACTCACACTCTGTCATGGGGTGGACTCCAGTTCATATCTCCTCCCTGCAGAGGAGGCCTGACTGGGGAGGGAGTATTCACCACTGAGAGAGGGGAAAAGGGCACTGAATAAACAAAGCAGAGGAAAAAAAAATCAGTGATTCTCTAACCCTTGGTTAAAACATTTGGTGGGATAAAAGGAGACCTGGGGACTTGTCCCCGTGCTAATTATTCCTTACAAAGTAACGGGATAAAGCATTTCCTACCGGTTCCTGGCTCAGCATGTCAGCTTGTGACAAGCCACTCTCAGGCAGCAGACTTTTCTGATTTTGAAGGGGAGCCTAGATGCATAATTTAGGGTTTTGGATTCTGCCTTGCTCAAAAGGTGCATAAAGGTGAGGGTGCACAATGTTCAGTATTAGTCGTTGGTGGATTTAACCCTTAGGCACCTCTACCTCAACCACAAAAATTTATGAGGATGCCAAAGTTAGGAGACTCCAGTAGCACCCCACAGACTTTTGATGCATTTGAAGGGGGCTGAGACCCTTTACAATGTTTCCCCCAAACTACACTTCTTGCCACAGATCCTGCAGGACCCATTGCACACCGAAACAACTCATGCCCTGATGACATACAATAGTATAAAAGTGAATCTAGCAGCTGCTATTGATTAAGCCAAGTCATTACTTCCATGCGTATTCCCATGTGGATTTGTCAGACATTTATGCCACATATTCGTGGCTGCCCAGGACACACATCTTACTTGAGCTCCTTTCCAGCCCCAAATCTCAGCGGACCTCCAGTCAGGCAGAATTCACACACGGAGCCATCCTTCGAGCTACAGGCAAAGGGGAGGATGACAGTGTCGCAGTCAGCTCCCTCCTCCTCTGACAGATTTCCGGACTATTTGAACTAGCTTTCTCTTCCCTGGCAAAAATCAGAAGGGAAGAACTAGCTTGTCATTTGTCATGCTCTTTGGTGAAGCAAAGTCACTTTATAAATCTAAGATATAAGTATGATAGATTAATTATTTACTAATAGGAAGCCCTTTCCCCTTCCAAATTAAAGTACACCAGAAAACCAGAAACTACTTGAGAAAGAAAGAGACTGCAAGAAACCCACCAGGCCACAGGCACCTTTGGGGACAAATGTGAAGCAAATCTTACTGTGCTGCTTCTATATAGAAGGTAAATACTTTGATTTGCTCTTTGATTAGTCATGGGCATGGCCCTGTCTAGTGAAAGACTCTCCGTACTGCTGTAGCCAGTTGATCAGCTGTTTCCATAGGGGTAGGGAAAGCCTAGGCCATTGGTGACTGATAAACACAGCACCTATCACCTCCTGCGTTCATCTCCAGCCTCACTTTTCCAGTCATAACAAGTGCAATGAATTCGGTGCAATTGGGCCAAAGGAGATGTTTCTATCTTTCATTTTAGCATAGATTATATGCTATAACATGACATTTTAAGTCATCAGCACTTTAGCTTAAATAATTATGTTTTACACTGAGAGGGTTTTGTTTTACCTCAGTCAATTAATAACACGCCATACTGCAATTTAATAAGTGTAATATGAGAAATGCTTGTTTGATTTTTTTGAAGTCACATGCCAGGGTAAAAGATGGAGCAGGCTATTCTTTTTGACTGCTGCACGAGGTCAGTGGCAAGCCAATATCGCTCAAGGGTGGTGTCTGTCAGCTTAGTTTCCAGACTGCCCTAAATGTTTGAAAATGTTACAGAAAACCCAAAAGCTACAGAAAATTATATTCTCAGCCAATGTGTTTATCGTCAATAGGGACAAAAAGAAGTTTAAAAGTGTGTGTGTGTGTGTGTATATGGATTCTCTCTTTTCTTAGGTATTCTATTTTTCATTAGATATCTGTATCACATTTGATCCTTTCTTGCACTTGACATCCTTGGGTGCAACTGGTATCTGCACTTCCCCAGCTTCAGGCCAGCAAAAGAAAAGATTCTCCCCTGTAGACATATACACCTCGGTTGTCTCCAAGGCTGCGGGTCCTCTTTACCTCAGTAGATATTGGACCAAACAGCCCAAAGGTTTCTCTGTTTCTCCAACTTACCAGCACATGGGAATAAATTAGGCTACTATTATAGCTCTAGAAGGACCAGTATGTATTTTTCCAAGTCTCCCCTAGCTCAGCCCTCTGCAGTTTGCAGGGGAGGTTATGGCTTACTGATTTGCTGGCTGCTTCAGTGCATTTATGGTGTGCAGTAGCTGCAGTCAGGGAATCAGTCCATGCGGTGACAGGTCACATCCTGGTCCTTTGGGGAGATCAGTAGTGACCCAGCGGGTCAAATGGCCACTGAATATATGGCCGATGACAAATGCCCACGTGTGTTTGAGAGAGGAGTGCATATCTGGAGGAGTGGGCACAGCCCTGTTTCCCTAAATTGGATTCAAAATTAATTAATAAAATTATTAGAGGTGTAAACCCTTGGCATGGGAAACCAGTTCAGTGTGTGCTCCAGCCTATTCTCATTTAGGAAAGCAGTTTAAACACTCCTAGTTAGGCAAGTGCTTACCTTCCTTTTTCCTCAATAGAGTGACTTTCCTGGATTAAAGCTTTTAAGCCAGAGTGGTACGCTCACAACGTGCAGTTTTGCCTGCTTTGTGAATGTTAGTTCTGTACTGCAAATGTGATAATCTTTGTACAAAATAAGAAGTCTGCTTTCTGACGTGACTTGCAGTTTTTCACTCACATAAACCATAGAAAATCTTATAGCATACTTTGTGCAGGTTTAACATTAAAAGCTATCTTCAAACCCTACATAGGAAGACACTTTGGTGGATAATTTGTAAGAAACAACGTTTTAATACATTTTGCTCTCTTTTCTGTTATTGAAGTCCCTAGGAGCAGTTCAAGATTTCCTCAAAATGGACTCACTATTCAAAACTACTGGCTAAATAATTTCTGCAAGTAACGATTGGTCTGTAACTCATGCATGAGCATGGCATTAAAGATCTGAGCTGTTTTGATTGGCCACTTCTCCCATAGGGTGTTTCTTCCCTCTTGGTAAAAAAACGTATCTCTCAGACTTAGGTTCCATTGCAGTCCTCTGTGTTTACATAGTGCACACTTGGCTTTCCACAAATATTATAGTGATGTTTGGTTAAAATTCACTTGTTGGGAAGAAGAAAAAAGCCTCATTCTCTTGATTTTAAAGTGAGTGTATTTGGGCTATATAGCCCTCCAGTTTTAGCCATTAAGCACTGTGTAATCTACGCCTATGCACCATGTGCCAATCTGCCCAGACTCCTGCAATGAGCAGAGTTTTTGAATGCACTGAAGAGTTATTAGTGTGCTTTTTTTATACAATTACAGTGCAGCTGTATACGTCTGTTCCTCTGAGCCAAGCATTTTATGTGCTAGAGGTTGGCATGTGTTGGAATGATACAAATAAAAAAAATAAATACAGGAGAGTAATGTAGTTGGAAGCTGTGAATCTTGATGTTAAGGTGGGCTTACAATGAAGCATAGGTCTCTGAAGCTAGGTGGGACTGTGGCTGCTGTGCTGTTGGTTTAGAGGGGAAAGATTGTATAAAGAGAGAAATGAGGAGAGGTTGGAAACATAATTTAGAAAGATAATTAATGCTTTGCTTAAAGTGCAAAATAAGAACTTCATGATGAAGCATCAGCTTAGGACAGCTGCCATGAAGCCAAGGCAGAGCTTGAATCCTTTTGCAAACTCGGTTTTATGTCCAATCTGTCTCTTGAAGTGTACAGAAGAGAGAAGGAAAATTGCAGTAGTTAGATAAAGTTAGAAAAGAAATGGTGTAAAATCTCAACTTAGCACACACAAAAATTATTCTTCTGTCCATGTGTATCCCCAGGAATATTTTTGTCTCTCTGTAATATTTCTATGGGGTTGTGAGAGGAGGTTTAAGGCTTTAATCTTCCCATCAGCTACCTATGAGTCCAGCTAGCAGATACTGCCTACAAGACACTTAGACTCAATTCATCCGTGTCACTGACCCTGCTATGCCATTTTTATGCATGAGAAGGGTTTGCTTTTGGGGTGGCACTGCCTGATAGTACTGGTTGGAAGGAAGCTTGCAGAACCCTTCCATCAACAGCATCTCTCTGGGGCATGGTTTTTACTCCAGGGCTCTTTGCCAGCTTCTTTTGTTGCAAACTGTAGATGAACATGTCTCTCTCTGCCTGCCCACGGTTCCATTTCTTTTGCTAATTTCAGATACACAAACAAATATTTTCGTCTGAAAAAATGACTTAACTCTCTTTTCCACCTGAGCTGGAGAGGAAAATAAAATCTGCTGTGGCAGATTATATATTTTTTTATATATATATATAGTATGCATGTATGCATGTGTATATATATGGAAAAAAGAAAAGCTAATCAGTTTTCAGCATTCCTAAAACTTAGTTTCTACATACACGTTTAAAAATGCTTAAAACCACTACATAAACAGAAAAAGAGTGAACCCAGCTGCTGAAACCTCTGAACTGTAATGATGGGTTCAGTGTAAGAATGTGGACAGGAAGGTATAGGATCACGGCAGGAAGGTTGGTTGCTCTTGGAATAGAGCTCTCCTTGTACAGGAGAAACAGAGAGTGAATTATTTTCTCCCTTTCTTTAAAATATTTTTGATAGCAAGATAGATTTAGTCACAAAAATCCTAAAAAAATATATAAGGGTCATGATGTGGGGAAGAGATTTTTTTTAAATTTCATTTGGGAATAACCGAACTCGGAGGCAGTCTATCTGCCTCCCTGTCTGATGGCCCGTATTCTTCACGGCACTCCTGAGGCTGTACTCGCACCGCATATAATTCCTCCCCGGTCCAGTCCTGCGTGCAGCATGTGGACTGCTTGCTGAGGGGAGGGGGATCTGACTTGGCTGGCAGTCAGAGCAGCAGGAGCAATTGCAGATGCTGCTATTTACACTATTTTCACATTCTGAAGAACAAAGAGCAGGAGGCTGCCAACAAATCTTAGAGGCTAAGCCTTTGCCCTACACGCGAGGCGCAGCCAATGAATGCTGGCAGAAACATGCAGTGCACCACTTTGTGAGATATTGCATCTCGGTTTTGGTGGAAATGCAGTCAAGATCACTCACTGAGAAAGCAAAGAAAGGAAAAAGAGGCTTCATTGCTCAGGAGTGTCAGCCTTCTAGGGGTGCAAGGCTGAATGAAATATTTGTGTCTCACGTGAATGAGCCATTCCAGGTCTCGGGGATGACTAACCCTTAAAATTCATGGTTGTGGTGGTAACTAGGATAGATGTTTACCCATGGCTCTTTAATCTAAGCTAGACACGAGTCCAAACACAGTTATTTGTATGAAGAAACACTATTTCTGTGCAAAAGCATTCTAGGGATTTGGGTTTCGTTGCTGTCTCTGGACAGGTTTTGCCCCTGTCCATGGGCTTCCGTATGACCTCAGCCAAGTATGTCAGACTGAGGTTTTCAATGGGATAAAAGAGTTAAGCTCTCATTCTCCCTTTGAAATTCAAGGATACTTAAGGTTTCTCTGAAAAAAGGTCCTCTGAAAAGCCCAAGCTTGATCCCGTTGTGTGCCTTGCCTTTTTTTTTTTTTTTTTTTTTTTTTTTTGCCTGGTCATGTCTATTTGCCTTTCTTCTCTACTTATGAGGCAAACTGAGAAATGTATCTGACTGCATGCACAATGAGTAGGACTCTTATCTCAGTTAGAGCCTCTAGGTGTAAGACATTAATAATAATAGTAATAATTGTTTTTACTTATGACAGATATCTGTGTATCTGTAATACCTACACCTTGCATCGTTCATTATTAGACTGTCAGAAAAGCCAGGTGATACCTTAAAATTGAGTTTATTAATGAGAGTTTATTCCAGTGCTTTTTAATTATTATTTTTTTCAGCCATCCAAGGATATTCTTGTACATGGACAGACCTCCTTTATCCTCTTTAAATCTAGATTTGGATTCAAAACCAGGTGTAAACATTGGAATTCAGGCAAGTTTTGGCGTAGGGCTTTTGGTTTGCTTCAATTTAACATTAGAGGACCCTTGCAAAGAAGCAAGCTATGGAAGCAGCTAGGGATTCAGCATCGTTTTCCTGCAAAAGAGGGGATGCACAGACTTGGAATCATTTCAGACCTAGCTTTAATAATTGTTCATCTACTAGTCTTCCCCTCTGTTTCCCCTAGTGAAACTGAAACTGTGGCATTTAAAAAAATATATATAACAGTTTTGGGGAACTGGCAATTTGGAAGATCTCCCATCTTCAGTGTTTCTTTGCGCTAGCTGGGAGAAATTATCAGAGAATAGTTTCAGTGTCAGATCCTCCTGACTTGAAGGACAATTCACAGTAATGTGAAAGAAAACCAGTTTCAGAGGAACGGCATATCTTCAGACACAAGCATGATGGAGTTTTAAACTCTGGGGGTACACAAATATGCATTCCAGAGGCATCCCGTTCAGATGAATAAACAGGCAGAGCATGTCTTCTCCATTACAGTACCTGCCTGACACTAGCTCTGACTTCACTAGCAAGCACTTTCCCTGGGAACAGCCACAGGCTAATCCTGGATTTGTGTGCCCACAAGGAGTGAATATTGGCTATGCCTCTAGGGGACCCCTTTGGGTTTACTTTAATAAAAGGAAGAAATCTCAAGATCTGATGCAAAGAGCATATCCCAAATGGGCAGAAACATAGGCCTTTGGGCCTTGCACCTTGTGTAGTCTGTTCACTCTGTGCAAAATGAGTGTAAAGTACTAGCAGAGCTGCGCGCTGCCATTTTACACCAGCTTTTTATAGGTGTTACTGACAAGGTGCAAGGTACAAGATGACAGAGAATAGAGGCCCTTTTGCTGTTGCACAGACTCTACTGCTATTTAACTAGTTTTGGGACAATAATTTTCCAGGGGGGCAGGGGGGAGGAGAAAAAAGAAGTCAAAAAACACCACAAAGAAATTACAAATTCTTACAAGCATAGTTTATAGTCAGGTAGCACACGTGTCTGAGAACCTCAAAGTACTTTTAAAATGTGAATTAATTAAAGCACCACAGTATCTGAGAAGCAGGTATTATCACAGACATTAAAGAGGAGAGAAAATGTCTTGCGCAGAAGCTAAGTGGTTCAGTTCTGATGTCCTGTCACCTAGTGCAGAGGATAAACAAGTCTTCCTCATCACTAACATATCAAAAATCTCAGGTGAGCCTTATTCCTTAAACTCTGGACAAACTGGAGACTTGTGTAGACTTGCACACTCTCTCACACACACGCATACACACACACTCATTCCCTGGGGATGGTCTCAGGTGGGGGGGACGTACTAGAGATTTTTATTTCCAGATGGCCACAAAGTGGTTTTAAAAGCAATCAGGCAGATATCCTAGTTGTTCTTGGCTATAAAGTCCTTTAGAAGAAGCAGAAAAATAAATCAAGCAGGAGGGTGAAAAGGGAAAATTTGGAAGAACTTTGTTTCCCAAGCCATCCCCGCCCAAAGGAAAGATTCCCTCTCCCAAAGCTCACTGGTCTGCTGGGAAATAAACTGTCTACAGGTCGCATCGCCAGTTGCACAATATTAATAACATGTATTTTGCCCAAACATCTGAAGGAACCTAAGGCATACAGTAGCGGTAGGGCCATCTCTGTGCATCCACCCCAGTAACAAGGTGGAAAGATGGTACCATGAGAATTAAAGGGCAGGCTCTGAGCAGGGAAGGAAAGGGGTGAATGGTTTGTATAAATAAAGGTAGAGCAAACATCTCCTATTTGACAGTGCTGTGACAGTACGTACACTCTCATCTATACACAGGTGCCTGTCGGAGCAGCTACTGTAACCATGTTGTAAAATATTCAATGACTCACTGTGAATAACTGTCTCATTTAGAAGAATAATCTGGTGACAAGACCAACATTGTTAAGTTGTGTCAACTTGTTAGGAAAGACATAAAACAAAAATACCACTAACATCCGAGGGCTGGAGGCAATGTCAATAATTTTTTGGAAGTGAGCGGCTGGAGGAAAGTGAGGCTGGGCTCCAGCAGCTTAGCACAAGCTCAGTTTGCAGAGAGGAATGCAGTAAATGAGACCAACCATTTACAAATCAACACCACGCTGATTTACAGGGGTGAACCCACTGTGACAGAGATCCCCCTGTCTCGAAGATGAGCAGATATCTGTCCTTAAGTAAGAGATTCGGGAGACCCAGCTCTGCCATTTCTCCCCGCTCTCCCGGCATTAGCCTCTCCGGTAAAGCAAAGAGCAGGCTATCAACAGGCAGCTTCTTGTCTGACCTCATTCCCCACTCGACTGAGGCTGGGACACCCACTTCCAGTTTCAGCTGCTTGGTGAAATCTGTTGCACTGCGTGAGAGGAAAGTAAGGGGGGAGTGTGAGCCTCTTCCAGCTCTTCAGCCATCTTACAGGCTGGATGGACACCTGCAGAGAGCAAAACATGGTGGCAAGATGGAGACTTCCAGATTGGGAAAGTGACTCCAGAGCAACACATAACATGATGTAATGTAACATAATGTAATTAATATAATGTAATATAATATGTGCAATTAATATAATATAATCAAGTAATATAATATACTATAATGCAGTATAACATAATGTCATTCTCACTCCCCTCCCAATAAGAAATGAGGGTGCCCATGTGATGGGGTGCATGGAGAGTGACCAGGCCAGTAGGAAGGTGAGGCAGCAAGCCTCGGTCCAACTGGCTGATGCTGCATCTGATTTGACTGCACTAATTGCTGTGGGTGGTTCAGGCCTTGCCCCTGACAGCACTGGGACACATCTCTGCAATCTGCTGCTGCCTGCTGCTAGCTCATTTCTCTTTGTGTGGCTGATGCGCGGGCTCTTGGCACGCTAGCCGGCTAACACACCTCAGTAGCACCTTGTGATTAACAGGCAGAAGCACAAAGGCTCCTGGCATGCTGGCCAGCTTGTACGGCCCACTAGCCTTTGCTCTCCTGTGGCATTGTGCAAAAGCTGCTGAGAGGCACAAGCTGGCTGCCAGGTGAGACAAGAAGCAGAGGCAAAATGCCACAGACCATAGGGAAAATAGGGAAAAAGGAGACAGACCAGGAGTCAGGGAATTTATTCTCTGTGATAGCTCTCAAATACCAGAGCCTGAGGTAACCATAAAAAGAAAATCAAGAACACATATTGGGAGATCAGAATCACAGAATAATTAAGAATCTGTGGAGGTCATCTAGTCTACCTCCTTCCTCAAAGCAAGACTAACTTCAAAGCTAGGTCAGGTTGCCCAGGGCGTTATCTGGTAGAGTTCTGAATAGCTCCATGGATGGAGATTTCACAGCCCTTGGGCAATCTAGGCCAGTGCTTGATCACTCTCACCATGAAGAATTTTTGCTGTGTGTCTCATTGGAATTTCCATTGCTGCTGCTTGAGTCCATTGCCTCCGGTCCTTTCACTGGGAAGAGCATGGCTCCATCTCCTTTATAACCTTCTGGCAGATAGTTGGAGTCATCAAATAGATTCACCCCCCAAGCAAGTGGCGTTCTCTCAGCCTCTCCTCATCTGACCTGACCAGCCTGGTGATTCTCTGCTAGACTTGTTCCACATTGTCCATGTCTTCTTTGTACCACAGAGCCCCAAAATTGGACACTACTCAGATGTGGTCTCACAAGGGTTGAACAGCAGAGAATAATCACTTCCCTTGACCTGCTGGCTATGCTCTTTCTATTGGAGCTGTCCTTCGCTGCTGATGATTCATACTGAACTTGTCCACTAGGATTCCCAGATGCCTTTTTTAGACTGGCCTGGCCAGTCACCCTCTCTCCTGTACTGTTGCAGTTTTTATATCCCAGACGCAAGACCTTGCATTTGCCTTTGTTGAACGTCTTAATATTTCTGTCACCCCATTTCTGCACCTGTTAAGTTCCTCTGACTGGCAACCTTGCTCCTAGCACGCTGGAAGCCTCCACATCCCACTCCCCCACCCCCCCAGTTTGGTGTCATCCAGAACCTTGATAAAGGTGCATCCCATCCCATCACTCAGGTTGTTAATGAAGATACTAAAGAGCACAGGCCTCAGTGTCAGTCTCAAGAATGCCACCAGTAACCATTCACTACCTGGTCTTCAAAACACTTTTTGAGTCTAGCAGTCCAGGCACTTTTTCACTCATCTTATAGTCTTCCCTGTAGTCTATATCTTTCCAATTTGTCTACAGTGGCACTATGGAGACAGTGCCAAGGACTATGCTAAAGTCAAGACAGATGACCGCTTTCCTCTTGTCTACCAAGCCAGTCATCTCACTGTGAAAGATAATCAAGTTGATCAGGCTCAGTTTGCCTTTGGCAAATACCAACATGTTGTTTCACTGTTCTGTTCTTCATGCACTTGGAAATGGGTGCTGGGAGGCTTTGATCCATGATCTTCCCAGGGACTGCCATTAGTCTGACTGACTTGTAGTTTCCCAGATCTTTCTCCATGTCACTGGTCTCCACAGCTCTTTAGAAAGGACAGAGAGCACCCCCACAGTAATACTGGCCTGCTCTCTCAGCAGCACCAGATGCAGCCCAACTGGTCCCATGGCCTTGTACAAGCCTAGTCTACAAAACTGGTTCATAGTCTTATCTTATTCTGCCATGGGCAGTACCTTGCTCTACCAGACACTGCTGCCAGCCACAGGTATTCTGTGGGAGGCCTGAGAGAGGACGTCGCTGATGAACTAAGGCAAAGGCGGCATTGAGCAACTGAGCCTTACCCATGTCCTTCATCATTAGGTCCCCTGCATCCTTCAGCAGCTGGCCCACACTTTTGTCCTTCTGGTTGATCAGTTGTGACCTGTTGTGCAGGAGAAGGCCCACAAGGGAACAGAGGACTGGGTCATAGCTCCCACCAAGGTGACTGTCACCAGCCTGGCTGCTCCATACTGCTGAAAAAGGGCAGCAGAAAACAGACACCCACACCCATCTGGGTGGGATGGGGGTAGGAGAGCCCTCCCAAAGGGTCCCAGGTGGAAAAGTTAAGAGCTTCTGCTGCATATGACCAATAGATTGCAGGAGACCCATCCATGCTGGGAATACAGACAGAAATCCGTGCTCACCTTAGAAGACAATAAATGCCTTCTGGGAAAAGAACCAGCAATCAACCCATTGATCTAACCGAGACTTAAACAGCCATAATTCAGCAAACTATTAAGACACCTATCTAGTTGTCCACTTAATAGAGCTACCCTGGAAAATACCCATTCACTGAAGTTGAATAAGAATGAGTGCATTATAACTTACATTACTGCCAGCCGACAGATGGAGCAAGCTAAGATGAAACCCGGACCATTATAATATAGTGATCTTTCTGCAATTTTTTTCTATCTGAAACCACACATAACTTTTGAAGATGTAAATTTGTAAAACGTCATGCTTTATGTATTACATTTTTGGCATCTACTTTAGTTTTTAAGAATGGATGTTGTCTAATTATGCAGTGCAGCTTTGGATGAGAAAATATACTAAGTGTGCATTAAACAGACAACTTTAAATAATGGCACTTGTGCTAAGAAGTGTATTTTCTGGCAAGCAACTAATTTATAATGGTCATAGATATATGCATTAGTGTATGAAATGCTTGTCTTTATTTATTGATTTGAAGGGGCAGTATTATATTTTTGAATATGTCTTCTTTATTGGATCCTGTTTTAATCTGTAACAGACCTTGTTGTATTTCATGTCTCAGGGAACTCACACCACCTGAACAACAGACAATGAGAATAACTCTACAGTAAATAAAACCACAATTAATATTGTGTGTTTAAAAAGAGGTAAGCCTATAAATGCCAAAGTTCAGCTCTGCCCTTCTGACTTTTTACCATGAGTCTTGGTTTGCTTTTAATGTGCATATCAGAGGTAAAGAGAATGATATTAAATGACCAAATTTACTGCGTTCTTAGTGCATAAACCACTACACTAGATCTTTCTAAGCCAATTTAATTTTTAGCTTTATTCCTGGCTTAATGCAATGTTTTAGTTCATTGCACTTTTTGGATGTGCAGAAGCAAAGATAATGTGTTACACTACATTCATTTAATGTTTCATCAGACTTTTTTGGTGTATCTACCTTTTGGTTATTTTAAAATGTTTCATCCTTATCACTTCACTCATGAAATGTAGATTCATTAAATTACCGTGCTGGGGTAGTTCAGTGCAAAAGCCTTGTTTAGAATACAGCACTGGTTTGTTCATCAAGACGCTGCTTAAAAAAAGAAAAGGCTGCCTTGTCAGTCTCTCCCCCCTACCTCATTCCCAGCAATGGGTTTCCAGCAAGACAAACCTTCTGATCTATTATTAAGCATATTTATAAAGGTGGCCGATATATTATTCTTTGACAATTTCAAATAAAATAAACTAAAATAAATATTTAAACCTGAATGCACAGCGAGAAGTAACCTTTAGTTCATAAGGGGAGCTTGCAAGCGCCCAACAGCTGCGTGGCAGAGTTCATGGCATCTCCAGAAAGGGTTAACAGCTGGTCTCTCTGGTGAGCCACCAGCCTGTCTCCTCTGAAAGAAAGAGAGGCACGTCACTGTCAGAGGAAGTGCAGCAGATTTTCCGACTTCTCTGGTGACAAAATACAGCATACCTGGTTAAAACATGGTTTAACCATGGTTAAGGGGTTTCAAGGGAGCAGGGAGTCACTTGTGTCAGTCCTTTATTTCATGTGACATATTACAAAGTGTAGGATAAGACATTTATAGCATGGGGCAGTTCAGTAGTTCACAATCACTAAAAACAAGTGCACCCAACTGTAAATGGCAATTACAGGGTCCCGGTTTATCAGATATTAAATTGGCAGCATTGTAAATCAGGCCCTGTGTTTGGTTCTTGGGCTGGGAGGGGCCTGCAAGGGGGGAACCTTCTTGTTTGACTTAATTGAGATGAAAGGTTTGGGAGAGGAAAGGCTTCTGTCAAATGCAAAGCTACCTGGCTGTACCCCCAACAGCAGGAGTGCAGGTGGGCCACCATTTCCAGTCACACTTTTAAATAGCCTGTGGGCATCCTTTTAAAACCAAAAAAAAAAGGAAAAAGAGGAAAGAGAGGAGGAGAAGGATGACACAAAAGAGTCTCCGCCACAAAATGGCTCCTATCTGGAGGCAGAATTTCTCAGAACAGATTGTTTTCAGCAATGGTTTGGAGTCCATCAGAGGTGCTTTGCATCAGCACTGTTTCTGCTAGGCTGAATTGGAAATTGTAGACTTTAGCTCTCTGCTCTGGCGGTTTCGCGAGCACTTGGCCGAGGACTCTGGCCAAAGAGGCTGGAGGGTAGGTTGAAGCCGTATTACTCCCGGGCTGATGCGCAGGCCCTGATCATTGCGTCAACGCACGGCCTCTCCTCAGCACCGCAGCGTTCCAGCGCTTGGCCATCTCAGGCAAACCTACTCGTGTGCCGGCCAACTCGTGCTCGCGTTGACGTGCTCACTGCCCGCCCGCCCMCCCACCCACACAAGATGAAGCTGCCCCCCCAAAAATAAATAAATAAAAAGAAGCTATTTAGGGCAGCATTCCCATCAGGTTTCTCTGCAAAGCAGTTTAACTGTAGTTAGTAAGTGCTTAGTGTAATCTAATAAAAGCCATTTTGCAATATTAAGCAAAAAACATCTGGTACCCAGAATTCCCTGATCATTTTTAACTAGATGCAATATCTCTCTCTCTTTCTCCTTCTCTTCACAGACATGTGAAAAATAGCCTAATAAGGATCCTTGTGGTAAAATCAGATGGAAAACGGGGAGGAAGAGTTCCACAGTCTCCAGCAGCTCATTTGAAGCTGCTCCTCCGAGTTTCACAATAATAATCAGTGCTGGCCCAGTGCCGCCGGATTATTTTGTATATTCATGAAGCTGCTCATCAGCCGTCAGGAGAATGTGCAGTAATCCTTGGATGAAATAAGGCCAATCAGTGGAATAATGAGGAAGGTAATATCTCCCAAGAGGCCTGGAGTGGGTTTTCATCAAACCCGGCTGTAGCTCTCCAACTATTTGCTTTACAAATGCAGCCTTTGATCTTTGATTTGGGGAGAAGAGGGGGAGAGACAGACGTGCTGTTGTATTGTCCAGTGTGAAAGGATAACAAGCTAGCACTGAGGAGGAGTGGGGGGGGGGGCAGAACCTGGCTTTTAAGTATCAGTCAGTTCTTGTTAACTAAAACCTCATAGCCTTTTTATTTACTGCTCTCTAATATATATTCACTTAGCAGGTCAATTGCTGGGAGATTTTTCCAAGTACATATGCAGATCATAAGCCTGTTCTAATCACGATGCACTGGGCCTGTAAAAATAGCCCCCTCACGTCACTCACTCTTCCTAACCCCCCTTTCCGCTCTCTAGAAAGTGATGGAGAATGGCTGAGGAACCTCAGTGAAATCACATCTGGAGCACTGAGATCACACAATGGGTACAAAATGGAAAAGGAAAAAAGAAAAATATCCCGGTTGTTTCAAGGGGACATTTTTTCTGCATAACCCAGAAATAGTCCTGAAAGAAGAAAGCTCAGATTACATAGATGCTGTAAAGCATCATGTTGATATTTTTTATCACTATAAACTAAATTTAGTACAATATAATTAGCAATGCAAATCAGTAGAACACACTGCCTATAAGGCTGATCTTGAAAGCCCAGTGACGTTTAAGGGCATATTATAAAGACAGTGTTCACAAAGGCCTTGGATGCAGTTGGGGGACAGAGACAGGAAAATAACTGTTTACCATAATCACCTTTGTTTCATTTTTTTCTCCCATAGCTCTTTACATCCTCCACCTCCTCCTTGTACCACATTAAGACTCTCTTGTTACATAGTCACAACTGAATCCTTCCTTCTTTACTACCCTACCCACATCTTTGTTAATTTCTTTTCATACGTTTTGTGTTTCTTTACACAGCAACTGAAATAAAAATTCCCTGTATCTTGTTAAGGGAGTACTTGGTTGTCGATGAAATAGCAGAGTTACGATTCAATCCTGAGCTGTGTTTTCATAGACACACATATTCTGCAAGACTCTGTGTAGCATATTCTCTGGATCAGACATTCATGGTGCTATATGGATTTACCCTGTCAGACTATCTTTTACCTCTGCTCAGTAGGCCCGATGCTGAGATCTGCATTCTGTTTTTATTCAGAAAGAATATTCTATGAAGTTAATTTGGAGTTTTGCTTGTAAATATTTTCATACAACCTCAAGCTGTCAATATTCATTCTTTTAATTTTTAGGACAGCAAGACACCAGGATTAAAAATGTACCAAAAAAAAAAAAAAAGAAGAAGAAAGAAAAGCCCTAGCCATTGATTTAATATTTTGCTTTGTTTTCTATCTTTAAAGCAATCAGTTTCAGGAAAACATGGACTGTAAAATTTATCCCAGCTATAATGGAAGTATTGGTGAAAGGAAAGGAACTGGCTTTTGACCAGTATCTGATCATCTTTATATGGTCATACCCTCAGAACCTCAGACCATGGCAGTTTTCGTGCTTTTACTGTAAACCCTGCAGTTTTTTCACAAGCGTGTTTGGATTTGAGTGCAACACATAATATTTGACTGTAATATATCCATGGCAATACCTTACCTGGCTTACATATAATTCTGAGCTGATAGTAGGTGAAATCCTGCAAGCCTCATTCAAGTCAGATTCCTATGAAGACCAGTGACAGTGAAAATGATCAATCATAAAAAAAAATACCCTCATCAGTTTCCAAAATAAACAACATTTTTGTCTTTCTTCTGAGGTACTTCCCAGGATGCACCTGGGGCCTGAATTTACAGTCATTGTAACAGCGAAACCCTTGAACAGATCCTTCTCTCTGGTAGTGGGAATTAAGGGACTGTTGTCATCTATATAACCTTTCTTTGCAAAGGAAAACATTTTCAAAGGTTGAAAAGGAGTGAAGCCAGTTTAAAATATTTTAAAGAGCAAGAATGCCGATGAAATCGACACAGACCCACTCTGAGACTCAACTTCAGAATGTCTCAGTTACATGCCCTGTTTCGGGCATTAGTGTAACTGAAACTAGGGATGCTCTGCACTTCTGCCTCACCAGCATGGCTCGCTAAAAACACTGGCAACATTCACAGTCAGCAGCTGCTTTTGAAAACATGGTCACTGCTGCATGATGTTGGCATTCGCAAGTGCTCCATGGCTGGTAGGCAGCACCTACCATGATGACTAGCAGCAGAAATGACATTTCAGTAGGCAGTGATTCACCTTTTTCTGACCAGGGTTCCTGCTCTGTGTGTTGTTTTCCATTACCTACAACTAAGAGACTTGAAGTGGAAACTTTCAAGCAATGAAGATACTATGAAGATGACTTTAGCAACCTGACTTCATTCGTGCTCATGCTAGATGTTAGAAAGAGACCATTTTAGCAATCTGTGAAAGGACTAAATTTGACATTTGATTCACCCTATTCTAGGATTTTAAACTGTGATGTAAATTAGTCAGAAACCGGTCTTTCTTCCATTTTCTCTTTTCAAAATGTAATACAGTTAAATGACAGAGATTAATTACTAAAGTAATTACTGTTGGAAAGCAAAAGGACAGTTGTATGAGACAGTCTCTCTCATGATGACCAAGTCTTTCTTGACAATTATGCTTAATTCCAACAATGATTATTCTGTGTGGCAAAATCTATCAGCACAAGGGCACACAAGCATTGATGCATTCTCACTCACTAGGAAAGATGAGAATGAGGTAATTATATTTGACTGAGGCTCAGACGTTTTCATTCCCAGGGGCATCTCTGGGACCTTTTTTTGGAGGGATACATATAATCTCCCTTCCTTGCACCGAGTACCCCATTTATTCCACTTCTGCTGCTCCTTTAGTCAGAATTGAATAAAATTAGTCTGTTCTTATGTAGGCTACAACTCGTCTCTGTCTTGCACTTACACGCACACCACAAACCCRTATGCATACACATACTCATACACGTGAAAATTCCTGTCTCCACCTCTCAGCATTTATGGGGTATGAGACTTGGCTGCATTGTTTCTAGCCAAAACAAGGAGGCTGTGTTTTCAAATCACTAAAGATCTTGCTCTATTCACTAAACAGAGCAAATGTTTCAAACAATTATTTGGAAAAGAAGGCTAAGAAATTATATAAGTAATTGTGGACTGATGTAACTTTTTCACAGTACCCAAGTACCCCAACTCACTGTAAATGAACTGCAGCCACTTCTAAGGGCAAGATATTGTATGACATTCATATGGTTGATGATATCTCTTTCAAACAGCTCGGCTAAAATTTGCCGAATGGTCTCTTCCCTGTAAAAAACGAACCGCCACCATCTCATTAGTCAGTGCTGAAATCCTTTACCCACAGTACTAGATGCCACCAATATGTCACCAGAGGCAGAGGATCTTATAGTCTTAAAACGAACAGTTCATTCTAAGTACTGATAGAAGGAAAATGAATGTACCCTACCATGCTTTCCTTTATTTCTCTGAGTTTCTGTCCTAACTAGACACAGCTGCACTTTAATAATCTTTGAAGTATATTGGGAAAAGCTTTTCTACATAAGAGTGCGTGTACCTAATGGTGCGTGCGTGTATGTGTGTGTGTGCATGTGCGTGTGTGTGAGAGAGAGAGGGAGAGAAGAGGCTTCAGGCTCTAGTGCTTCCTTCCAGGTGTCTTCGTCTGCATGATTTCATCTGTGAACCATAATCAACTTCCTTAATGAAATACGTAATTAACATATTATAATTGTGGTAAAGATGATTTTGACAGAAATCATTTTCCATATCTAATACTATGCTAATTTAATCTGTTCCTCACTCCCCGACATGACCTTTAGTGATTAAGTTTCATGGCAGAATTGTTGGTGGTTTTTTTTTTGTGATGGATTGATTTATCCACAGCAGTTGATACCCCTCTCCCTCCATGGCTGTCATTTTTCTCTGTGCCTCTGCTATGAAAGCGGAACAGAGTGATGAGTGGACATATGGGGAAAAGAAGTGAGGACCCACTATGGGGTTTTGTTCTGCGTGGGGTCCTGAAAGCTGATTAAGGGAAGATCCAAGGCAGGAGGTGATTAGATTGGCTACTGACACAACAAACTTCTCCCTCTGGTAAAAATGTCTGTAACATACCTCAGCAGAGAAAAAGATACAGCTTGGTAGGCAAGAGGGAACCAAGAAAGGTATGTTAGACAGTGTTTATATATAACTAGAATGTTTATAGCCATTTAAATGTTAACTCTCTTTCCACCTCCAGGTACTTTGAGGTGTAATCTCCAGGAACCATTTTAAAATGAAAGGCATGTCAGTGGCACTGTAGAGAAGACTTTGGTAGCACATTGCTGCCTCATGTCAAGGAGGCAATTTCCTAGTCGGCTCCTGAGAGCTGACACTGAGTGGATGCTGGAGGAGTGAGCAAGTTTATCAGGCCAAGGTAGGAAGCTGATTCTAGACAGAATATTAGACTCCCAGTTTGCTTCCCTACCAAGATGATTTACTTCTGATGACAACAGGCAGAAAATAAAGAGGACCTCAGTTCGTCGTGGGCACCCTCCAATTCTTTTTTCTCTAGAAGGGAAATGAGAGCTTTTCAGTGAACTACCTCAATCCTTGTGAAAAATCTGGGATCCATTTGTTTTGAGATATGGAGGCTATTTATTTTTTATGTGAAGGAGGCAGACTGTGGATAATAATACAGAAGGTAAAGCTGGAATACGTATTTTCATGCCACTGCAGCATTGTTCCTCAGAATACATTTGCTGGTGTTTGGGCCAGTCTGCTTTGTAACTATCACAGGTGATTTGCCTTATGAAATTATGCTGCAACTGAATGGATCTCATTACCAAGAAGTCCGTACCATCTTAAATGATTCTTTTTCTTCTGGGTGCTAATATTACCTCCATCAATTAGTAGATTGTTGTCATGCTAACCTCCCTTCCATCTCCATTTACTCATGTCATAGCCAACCTTTTTTTTTTCTTTACTGTTAAATTTCTCTAACTGAATTCCTTCCATGATCCAGGATCCCCCTGGTAATGAAGTGTGCAAAGCTGAGCAAACTCCTTTAAGTAAGGTTTGCATTAGTGTACACAAAGAGGGACTTTGGCCTCCATACATCAGTGGTATAATGCCCCCCATAGAGGCTGACCAAAATCACACTCATACTTTTTCACTGCTGTATGACACCACAGAATTTTGTTCTTCATCACCCATGTATATACCTTTTGGCATTATCACTTCTCACTTCTCAGATTTCTTCTTCTACTTGGATATCTGTTTTATTCTTTAGGTTGTCATCTCCCGTACTCCAACTTGCATTACTTGGACATAATTTTCAAATTGATCTCATTTGCCTAATCCTGCAGGCTTGTTTTTTTKTTTTTTTTTAATCCAATCCTAATTACTACCAGTTGTCCAGCTACCTTACAAATTGTAACATGATCTGTGCATGATCAGTATTCTGCAATCATCTAATTAGATCTGTTCCATTATACGGAATGAAAAAGAAATCGAACAGTTGATGAATATGATCATGTTTATCTTAATGGTGCGTTATTTGAGCAACAGATTTCTAGTGAAGTCTTGGAAAAGATCCTATAAAGGATCCTATAAATATATGTATGCAATTTTTAGTAAAGCTTGGAATATTTAACATTCAGAAGAAAGGGGAAGAGTGTACAGGGAAGAATGACAAGAGAAATCAAAGATTTCTGTATCTGGAAAGATAGACTAGGACCGTTCAATCCATAAAAGAGATGAGGCAGAAGGATTTTATAAAACTGTAAAATCATGGGTGGCATGTGAAAGGTGTACAGAAAACAGTTTGCTGTTTCTGACAATACAGAAACTAGACAGCAGCAAATAAAATCAGTAGGTATGGGGTTTAGACAACCAAAAGTATGTATATGGTGAATAAATTCAGAAGCATAAGTCATTCCGGTTGCTGATGGTGTTCAGATAGTTTCCCAATGTGACTAGGGAAAAAAAAAAAAAAGAAAAAGAAATATCAGGACTATTAGATGTGAAGACACAGCTTCTGGTTAAGATGGACCAATTTCAGAAAAGTAGGATGGTAAACTAGAGGAAATTTCTTGGTTTTGTATGTTTCACCTATTTATGGGAGATTTTCTGGTTTTCAATGTCATGATTTTATTCCAGATCTTGTACTCGCATGATAGCAATACGAGGTTTAAAAATATGGGCCTAATATACTGACTACAAAAAAAAGTAAAATAAATGCAGGAGTTACTGATCTCCTTCATAATCTGAGGGTTGAGGGAGTGTCATAATTTTTAATTCTTACATCCACAGATTTATCAATGCATATTTTTCAAATGAATAATAACATGCAGATTAACAACTCTCACTGTTTATGCTACATCTGGATTGTGGTCCTTAAAATTTTCATGTGACCTGGGTCTGAGGTTTGCAAGGTTTAGTTACTGTGGTGTCTCTTCTCTGCTCACCTCGCAGAGCACTGGTACAGCAACAACCTGACAACGTGGCAGGTCAAGTGTGAGCTACATTTGGCAGATCTGCATAGAGGAGCTTGTATCTCAGCTACCTGTGCAATACTCCCGACTGTAATTAGTGCATTTAAGTCTTTCTTTCATTAGCATAAAGTCACATATACACTTTGGTGAGGGAACACACTATTTCTATTAACCTAGACTAAAAGTATGATATTAAACTAAATACCTTAACATAAATATTTCCCCTGCAATAGTTTACAGCAAAATCATGGTTCTGAAAAATGACATATGATCTTCCTTTGCATTTGGCAGTTCAGTATTAACACATCAAAGAAGCTGAGAATTGCAGTTTTGCGCCCAGTCCTCAACCAGTACACATTAACACTTGTTTTCACTCTGGTTTACACAAGTAGATGACCAGTCTCAGGTTAACAGGACAAAACAAAATCCCCCAGATATAATTTTATAGACTACATTCAAGAGTATAAAATAAAAAGAAGCAGCTATTTGAAATGATTGCTGATGGGCTTTAATACTGTGAACCTAAAAGACTCTTTGTTCTCTATCTTTGCAAATAAAATGGTCACATTTTAATTAACTTAGTGCCATTTCTTGCGGTTTATTTCAATATAAATTTGCAACGCTGGTAAAACTCACCTCCACTGAAGATGAAAGTTTACATGGGAAATTGCAATGGAAGCACAGTGTCTTTTCCATTCTCAACTAGCTACACTTTAAGTTGGATTATCTACATTCTGCTCTTTTTTATACATACACTGTGCTTTACTAGATGAACCCATTTTCTTTAATTCCAAAGTAATATTTTTAGCAGGGAGGAAAAATTTCATTTTGCTGGAGACTACAATACAGTTAACTTAGCTCACAGCAGATAAAGACCTGAAGGGCAGGGGAAAGAGAGTCTATTGGTAGCTTGTGAATATACATATCTTGTATCATTTCCAGCTCTGGTTTCCCTGAGAAGGTTGCTCTGTGTGTTTTTCCCCTTTCTGTACTAGCACTTCTTCCACAGTGCAATTTTCAACATATTCATATATTGTCTTGAACATCTTTGGATCGCTTGGCAGGTCCCCAAATGTTCAAGTGGGCTGAGAAAGTCATAGGCACTTCAGTCAGGATTCTTCATAGACTCTTGAGCTGCAAGGCAGTTTGTACATTTGGCATCCCATGGTGTCCATCCAATAACTCAGCCCTAGCCAAGAAAATTAAATCTAAAACCAGTAATAAGGAACTGTGTTATATATATGAGCAGTGTGTCATGATTTTTCTGCCTTGAAAAGGCACTGTGGTGAGTCACTAGAGTTACACGGGGTCTCTAAGTGGCCTTTATGAAACAACTAAGCAGGTTCTCAGGGAGTCATGGTTGCTATAAAATGAATTTGAAAAGGAAATACAATAGTGGGAGTTATGGATCAGATTTTAAAAGGTTAGGTATCTAACATCTTTAGAAATCTGGCCCTACACGCCTGTGTTTCTTCTGCATTTGTTGGGAGGAGGAGGAGAGGCATGAGGGGATAGTTAAAGATGTCAGCACAGGAAAGTTGCCAAGTTGGTCTGGGTTTGTAATGGGCTTCTTCATACCTTTTTCACCTTAGGGATTTTTTTATATTTTTTTTTAAACTATATTGCACTGCTCTGTTTCTTGCTCTCATCAACTCATGTAACATAGCTTGCTATAGCATAACATAATGTTAAGCAGTGAAATATTAAACAAATACAGCAACATTTTATTCTCGTCCACTCCCCCCCAAAAAAAACCAACACAGCTAAGAAGCAGGTAGAAGCTGCTAATCTGGGAGTAAATAGATACCTCCACGATGAAGTAATGCAAAATAGGGTTTTTATTATGACTTTAGGCCATTCATTAAAATTGATCTGCCAATTAGAATGGAGGATTGACTACAATTCCTTTCAGACCTTACAGGGAGGAAAAACACAGTTTGCGTCATAATACTCTCTCCTCAAATTCTTCAGCCTACCCAGAGGCATGAATTCTGTAGCCGTTATATGTGCCTCACCGTAGGGTAACATTTAAATATCAGTTCCATATGACTAGAGATGTGTCAATAATTCTAAAGATAGAAATGTGTCAAGAAGCAGTTGGCTGAGTCAGCTAACTGCAATATTTGCTGACTCTTACAGCCGCATACGGTCACCGAGCCACTTCCATTCAACACTTCAATTTTGTTGGTGTACTGATAAATTGACAACACATATGGTACTGCATCTAATTTGGAGATGAATTGTATTCATTTTCATTCCAGCTCAAACTCCATGCAGTATAACAATATCGTGCTTAAGCAAAGCAGCCCAGTTTTACACCAAGGAACAAATACTTATTTTCAGCATGCTTCTCAATTTGCTGTGTGATTTTTCCACTGGCAGCTGCAGCAATATACCTCCAGAAACAGCTTATTTTATATTAAAAATCCTGGAATTAAACCAGATTTAGCTGAGGGTAAAACTGGGACCACTGTATGTATATCTGGGGTATTCATACATAGTTTAAAGGGATGCCGTCTGGAAAAAAACACAACTATCCACAGAATCTGATTTTGATTTACTGTACCTTCAATTATTAAGGTCAGAATAGGTTTAAAGGGTTCATTTACTTTTCCATTGATATGGAGCCATCTCAGATCCTGAAATATGGCCCAGATTCACTGCTCTCTCTGATCAGTTTTTCTTCCTGACTTTCATTCATGATCACTGTGCATTTCACTGTGGCTTCGCACAGCATTGAACAAGAAAGGGTAAACAAAGGGAAGGATTTCTAGAATTGCTTGAAAACCATCATACTATTCCTGTTCCTTGTGTCCACAGATACCCCTTGGGATAACAACAAGGCTGGTTGGAGGTGGGCTGGGAACTAGACCACAGGAAGAACATATAGAATCCAGTTTCTTACTTCTAGTTTGAGGACTCCTCTTGGATTTCACCAGACCTTCACTCCCAAACTTCTGCAGGTCTTTCAGGCCTCACATGGTCAGAGACAATTCAGCAGAAAGGCAAAATGTCCTACTAAGGTTGGAAGTTTGGGCATTTAATGAAGAATCTGAAACGATTCAGTTTATTCCTGTAAGAAAGCTGCTTCCTCACTGCAGCTTGAGGGCCTTCTTAATCTAAAGAAAATGTATTTACATTGTCTTTGTCCCTTTGCAACTTTCCACTTTTGACTGACCAACTTATAAATTTAGGTAGTACCAGTCAGTGAAGTCATAACCAGTTTTATCAACATCATTTTAAACCCAGATGCAAAACATATAAATGGGATTTATCATTATGTCAGAAGACCCAGGCAAGACATTAATGAAACTGTGACGCTCGACAGACAGAACTAAACCTGAATCTTCTATGCCTGCATAAACTGTGGAGTCATGTTTCATTTTATATACGATATCTTTTCCAACTTCATAGTGAAGAATAGCACCAGAAAGCAACTTTTTGCACATTAGACATTTGTGCAATTAATAATTAATTCTTCCTTTACTAGGGGTGCTTACTGGAAAGATTTGTAAGCAAAGTCACAACACAGCTCCATATTCTCTGGTAGTCCCAAATAAATAAGAGAGAAGTCCTTAGCAGGGTTTCGATTAAAATGGGAGAATCCTCCTCCTCAAAAAAAGAAAAAAAAMCCCAAAAAAACAACAAAAAACAAATCCAAAAAAGTGGTATTCATAAATCTGCACATTAAAAATTGCCAAAAAACGGAAATCACCCTGTTAGATTTCCATTGAAGTGCCCTCCCCTTTCCCAGATGCTCTAACGCTGACTAGTATTTACAGAAGATCAGATCCTTTGGTATCGCCTATGTAAGAAGGGGTGATTCCCATAGTTTGAGGCTTAGCAGAGAGAAGACTATCAGCATTTGACTTTATCAGCATTTTACTTTGCAAAATACGACAGTCTGAAATGGTCGAAATGTTTTCCCAGTGAGATATTTTTCTGTCTGAGGAAAACCATTTGATCAAAAGTGAACCTTCCTAAAGGAAAACGACAAAAGATAATTTAAAAAGCTCGGAATAAAATGCTTCACTGATAGTTTGCTTTTTCATTTGAGAAAGTAAAGTGATTGCAAGAAATCCTTACCTTTCCTGGTCACTCATTCTACCTAATCGTCTGTCTGCACGGGTGGCCTCGCAAGGTGTGTGACTCCTCTCCTGTTTTAACGAACAAGGCTCCCATCCAGTGAAGAACCTCCTGAAAAATAGACCTTCTGCTGGAATTTTCCACCATCTCATCTCAGATCTCAGACTCGAGGAAAAATTTCTTGAAGAAATGCTTAGGAACTGCAGTAACAGCCCTGCTGCAGAGTTGGAGGCCTTTGTCTGGTGTTGAAGATGTACACTTTTTAAAACAGTGACACAATCTACTTGCAGATTTCAAGTTACAAAGACATCTTTCAATTTCTGTTTTATTGTGTATCAAGGCTGAGACTTGTATGGCTACTTGCCTAGCATGGAATAGTTTTCACATGTAGACCACCTTAAGTATATATGTTTTAGTTCTTTCCTTCTTAAAAATAAAATCAAACAATAATAACAGGGTCTTTTCTTTCATCATGTTGGAAAGTTTATGTATTCTTATCCCCTCCTCCACAAGTCCTTCAGGGATTATTTAATTATGGTCTTGTAGAAAGCTCTGCTGTATGGGATTTGGGTTTATGGGAAGTTCAGTTTTGCCTTTTCTTTTCTTTTATTTCTGCTGAGGGTCTCTTATGCAACATTTGACTGTTTTATTTTTATGATTTAAAGCAATAAATTGTGTTTTACAGAAAGAAAGGAGACAAGGTCTTTTTTGAATTTGCCTTTGTATTTCCTAGAGTACAGAATGCAAGCAATAATTTCTGGTTGTAACTTATATATATTTTTTTGAGGGGGTGGAGGAAGGAAATTACTACCTACTTTTTATATACATATATATTTTTTAACAAAGCAATAGGGATTTATATGGACACGATTGTTTAGAAAGTCCCAGAAGAATAATTCTGAGATGATGTGAAGTTATACACGTATGCAAGTCTTTCAAAAAGTCCACATGGCCTACAGTGTTCAGATTTTAAACAGCTTTTGACTGTTATACACATAAAAAAATGTTTAGAAAAATGACATATTTTTATTACTTTTATCTGACAATCTAATTGAGTCCCAGACCATGCATATATCAAAAAGCCGTTATCAGCCATGGTTTAATGCAAGGGAAGGGCACCCATCCCTCCCCATCTCTTTTGCTTAGCCCCAGGGCTTGGTTTCTTCATGTGAAAGGTGTCTAAAGACAGAGAGAAATCTTTACCACACTGAATATAGTGAGAAAACAAATCTCTTCCCACCCACCACCACAACAAAAATATTCTCTGCTATTCAGCAAAACAATCTAGAATTATGAGTTGCGTTTGACAAACACAGCCCATAAGGGCTTTGTCACATAAATCACACACTGTGTGACCCTAAGACATTTTTCTACTATTTAATATTTAACAAAGGATTTGCACAATGGTGACACCATGCCAATCCTAAACCCATTTAAATCTTTAACCAGCGAGTTTTTAATCATGGGGTTAGTAGGTGAAATTGCCTCTGCTGAGCAACAGGTTTTTTTCACCAAATAGATGCAATTTGAATGCTTCTCTTCTCCATAAGAATTGTTGACCATCTAATTATGGTAGCAGTAGGTAATTCACATACCTAGCACAACCAAATTATTACAAGCCAAATAGGTGAAGTTTTTTTCTACTTCTAGAACTAGAGCATAGTTCATATTAGTAGTTGAATGGGTGCAGATAAAATAAGAGCCGACCTGAGCCTCTGAACAGAAATTGAACAGAGCTAAGGCAAACCTTTTCACATGCAGACTAGTTGCTCTCATAGCAGAGAAGTTCATTTTTGGGTCACATATTGCCCTTAAACAACTGGGTTAGTTAAGGTCAGTCAGTCTGGCCACTGACTGATAAAAGCATCCTGACTGCTGCAGTAAGGAATGTTTCTAGCACCATACATCATGTCATATGTACCCGGAACAATTTGGATGAATCCCCAACTCTATGTATTCTCCAAACGCAGGAAAGGTCAAAAGTTTTCTTCTTGCTACAGGATACTCTGCTACTATATATATATCAAATTAGATTTCACATATGACAAGATATGGAGATGACTTGTGAACTCCTTTTATTTGACACATATTAAACAGCATATAGCATGCAGAGAGCTGATAGATCCTGGGGCCAAAAAAGAAGTTTAGATTCAGTTTTTCATTTTAACTATAGATAAGTTTGGGTGGGGTTTTTTTGTTTTGTTTTGTTTTGTTTTGCTTTGTTTTTAATGCAGTAACAGTTCCATAACGTCAAGGAAAAGATTATTGCTGCATTTAGAAACAAATTTTTGGTATACTGACAAGGTGAAAAAAAATTCAAGTTGAATGAAACAATTTGCTTTTACAAAATCAAAAGTTTTCAATGCTTTAATTTTTTTAAAAAATATGTTAAAATTTAATACATTTAAAATACAATTTAAATATTAAATAATATTGAAGTGAAAATTTTTACTGAAAAATTGTTTCGTCAAAACAAAGAACGGTTCATTTATCAAAACACTAGCATCTAATGTATTATTTTTCTTTCTAAAATGTTTTCAATAATTCTTTAATGAATAAATCAATAAAATTGCTAGAATTTGCAAAATATACATAAATCAAGATGTGTATTTTTATTGAGATATCTTCCATGTAGTGTTATTTTAGAAAATACAGTTGTTCTATGAGGGCAACATCTCTCATGATCTTTCTGTGGAAGAGTCACAGTAGCCCATAGATAAGGCTATATTTGGAGAAGCTATAAGACAGCTGGATTTAGCAATTAAAAAAAAATATCTTTTTATGAAAGCGCTAATGGCAGGCTTTGTTGTGTTTTTTTTTTAACTTGACACAATTGTAGTAAGTAGTTACTAGAGGTTTGGATTTGATTCTGGCTTGCTGACTGTTTTTGTATCAAGCAACACCTTGAACCTGAATTGCCTTGTTATTTTCGGGGGGACTTTAAGTCACCATAAAGCTGGAGTAATGATGAAAAATCCTTAATAAACAATTTTCTGTAGTTTTTAAATAGCTGTTCAATCCTGATCCAGCTGTTTTATGTTGATATTACATAATAAAACAACTAAAAAGCTGGATTAACCTGCTTCTCAAAGATTCTCTGAACACTGAGCTCTCTAAATTTGCATAAAGCCACTTCCAAAGCTTTCTCTCCTGCCCATTGACAAGGAAGTTAGGAAGGCATCTATTTTTTTGCTAAAAACTAAACCGCAAAACATGTTTAAAACTGAAATAGTCCTGAATGATGTCCTCAATTTGCAGTTTGGGATTATTAGGTTATCTGGATATACTATGTTTTTCATTACTGACAATGTTACTGCCCTTGGATGATAAATTTAGCATAGCACGTTGGTCATCAAAATCCCTTTTGGTTTCACACAAGGTGAAGCTTTGCTACCGATGAAATCAAAGGCAAAGGTCTCCTAACTTCAACCAGATTGGGATTTTTAACATCCCAGTTTCTGAATCAAGAAAAAGTAAACACTCATACAACAGTAAAACAAGCTTTACAGACAGGTAACTAGACTGTTGTTTCTTGTGTTATTGCTTACTCTTCCAATTCCAACTTTTAAAATGTATTATAAATTCTTTTCCTTTTTTTTTTGGCTTTTCCTTATAATTTATAATACGGCTTTATTGTAATGATTCAGAAAACATGATCTTTTGCTGTCTTCTGGCATGATTTGACAACCAGATTTTTCACATCTGTGTGTGTATGTGTGTGTGTATCTGTTTATTCCAGTTATAAGTACTATATATGTAAGGATAATCATTAGAAAAATACAAACCAATGTCTGTGCCTTTCCCAATGATCTAGGTTCATATTGGGAACACCAATCCCTTGTGAACAAGGCTTCTATAAAAAATCAGTCAATAAGTGTTTAATACAGATATTGATGAAGTTTTATAGGGTCTTGATTCATAAAGGACTAACGCCAGCAGTATTGAATACTATTCATGATTTGCATTCTAAATCAGCTTGCAAATTGATGGCACTTATCTGAGAGGAAAGTTAAGAAGTTAAGTGTTGAGCATTCACTGCTCAGGAAAGTAACTGATTAAGTACCAAACCAAACAGAACTATAAAAGGGATTTATGCTACTCAGAACATCTTGTCTAATTGAAAAAAAATATTTATGCCAAACTGTAGGAATGCATGTGTTTATGTTTTTAATTTATTTTTCAATGGTGTGATTCTTAGCATTCTGGCAGTATCTTGTTATAGAAGTTTGGGATCCTGCAGGTGATGCCTGCAGACGCTGAGAAATATATGTGGGTAAAAAGTATGCCCTGGATACATTATCTGCACTGTGTAACACTCTTCGGGCATTTCACGTAATGACTGTAGGACATATTCAGATCAACTACCGTAGACACCTTACTTAATCACAGGCATTACTGAGAATCCTTCCACCAAGAGGGCAATTCAGATTGCTGAGCATTTGGGGTGTCCAAACCATGATCCCTGTGCAGTCAGTGGAGACATTACAGCACTTGCTTGTCAGTGTGTCTAACTGAAAGACTAGGGTTATCCTAAAAATATCCATACACTCAGGAAGATGGTAAGACTACTATTGATTGTGAATTGCATCATTTGAGTTGTAATAATACTGATGTGTTGGTATTTTACAGAGGGCAGATGGGACAAACCCACCCGTCAATTTTTTTGCAGAGCATGATGACGGAGACATTGCAACAGAAGAAGACCTGCAACTACCTGGGCTTAGATTTGGGAATACGTTTATGGAGCAGTTCATCAGGTCTATCCTAGTCCATACCCATGCGCTTCCCTCTAGTGTGGCCTTTGCTGCGAGGATGTTTCGGAATCATCTGGACTAGTTTAATATCTTCTTTGCCTTCATATACACCTAGTGAACTAAAAATAATTACATGAGAAAATAATGATCCAACAGCAGGACTCTAATCTAGACTGGTAAGGTTGCAATATTAATTTCAAGAGGTGCGTGGATTATGACTTTCCTACATGATGCTAAGAGAGACCAGAAACCACCTATATCGACTTCCTGAAAAATGTGGCAGTAGAATGGTTGGAGACAAACCGTTTACCTCAGAATTATGGAAGGAATCAAAAGAACAAAAATCACTTACACTATTTACCTGTCTAGATTTTGCTCATGGAAAATTTTCTCACATGGTGGACAAACCTATTGCAAAAAGATAACTGGAGACAGGTGGGCCAAAGAACAAAAGAAAGTTAATGCAGCCAGAGTAAATCATGACTGCAAACACATTTGAAAATATTGCTATTGATCTTCATGAGATAAGGATGTGAATGCCTGCACATGTGCATATGCATTAGCAAACTTCAACCCACCTGCTGACAAGAGACTGCTCTGACAGCTGTTCATTCAGTTGGAGTGTGTTTTGTACATGGTTACAAAAGATACGAGCCTGCCAATTTGATAGATGGTCTCYTTATTATTGTTTAGAAGAGGAAGAATACACTATTTTGGTATTAGACCTCTTTCACACTACAAACTTGAAAGAAGAGTATCAGAAATGCTCAAAGGACAAAGAATTGTGACATTACACACCTACAATTCAAAACGTACACATTTGAATAATGCAAAATGAACACAATGTGCTTAGCAAGAATGGCAAGGTTTGGGCCCTGGGCCATATTATGTGTGACCACCTAACTACACAACCTTTTAGTTAGTGCTGTCAAACAGACCGGACTGGAGAGCAGCTATGTCCATATTCCACCCAAGCCTTTGTTCTGTTTTTTAAGTCCTTGGGCAAATAACTCAGGAGGCAGGGGGATTTATGGCTGAACTGACTTAGAATATTGGGGTCACTTTCGATATGGGGGTCAAATTTGTGATTCTACCATGGTTTTTACACTAAAGTAAATCTTATCTTTGATAAAATCAAATGTATTAAACAGGGATGGTAAATTATAATCAATTCTGTTATGGACAGACTTACATCAACATGCTTATACTCACTCCTGCATAGTTCATATCCATTTCCAAAGCTAATTTTGACAGCGTAGTGTTGTGTATTATAGCATCAAAACCTACTCCCTGGGCTTATTTTCTTCATCAGTAAAACAATGCTTCCTTCCTCCTGCAGGACTTTTTCTGTATAGTTTGTGGACATGTGTTACATGTTTGTATGCAGCAAAATGTTTCAAAACCGGTTGGAGGCTCTATGCATTACAGCAGCACAGGAATTAAAGTATATCTTAGCACATTTGATTTGTGGTGTTAGATTTCTAGTTATTCATATTACTAGTTAAAGCCTGGATACTACAAATCTTCAATCACCCAATTAGTCTTTAGCTATTGAAGCCAGCGAGACTTTTTGTATGGGTAGAGTCAATTTACATGAATCAAAGTTGGTAATATTGGCTTTTTAGTTTTATTTAGTCTTTCAAATGTTTACTTCAGTATAGCAATATTTAAGCATTTCATTTCAAGATCCTGTATGGATTGAATCAGCTGACAACCCTGTAAAGAGAAAAGGCTTCATATATCTTGGATACTGCCCTTCATCTAAACTGACAGATCCTGAGGAGGTCTATCATTTCCAGATCCAAAAGCTTACACGTTCCGATCCCATGTCAGGGCCGGAGCAGGGGGTTCCTGATCTCCTCTCCTCTTTCTCCCTCCTCTCCTTCCCCACTACATATACACACCACTTCTCTTCCCTGGCAAGAGGGAAACCCAAAAACCACAGGACAGAAAATAACCAAGACAACCAAGACCATTTGTCTAGCAAGGACAATTAGGAGGCAGGACCCTTCAACATGTCACTGTCCAGAGTCCCTTGGGAGCATCCTTTCTGTTCTTCRGACATGAGGAGGCTGGATGTCCCAGCCTTGCTCTCTTTTCTGAATAAATTATGCAGGGAAAAGGAATGCTACCCTTCCACTCATGCTGCATACAACAACAAAGGGCAAGACAAGCTGGTCCCTAGAAGGTGTGGAGCAATGTGATCTACACTCATGAACCTCAAGGCACTCTGACTCATGCTGCACTTCGTTCTCTATAGATTTTTTTGGAGCCCTGCGTATTTGGACAATATTTGTTTAGTGCTTAGAAAACCAGAGCACTTGAAGTCTTAGCCTTCTTCTGCCATATTAAATAGGATCTTCCCATTTACATTACTAACAGCTGAGCTAACCTCTTAAATGTAGCTAAATGTTATTAGTCATTATACAGGGAAATTTAACTTTTGCCACTTAGAGAATCTTTATATTTATGGCTTCGAGAACAGAAGTACCTGATTTCATCAGTTATTATCCACTAACATATTATTCACATTCTATCTAGTGTTGCTGGTTTATTATATTGACCTCATTTCCACTGTCATTGCAATTTAACTTCTGTATTTATATTTCACAGATATTTTCTATAATTTAAAAAATTACAGCTGCAGTATGAGAGCAGTAACAGTCACACAGTAAACTTTGCATTCAGATGATCATCAGTGCTCACAGTTTAAGGACTCAAGAGGAGACAACCTGAATAAAATCTGATTAAAGTGATAAAAATGGTCAGACAGAAAAATGAGGGGGAAGAACAGGGTTTGTAATATTAAAATCCTGGAAATGGTTTCTCCTGAAATATCAAGCATCAGAATTTCTTGAGTTGTGATCCACAGAGCTCTTGGAATAGTGTGCAGAAAGGGAACTTGTTAAAATGTTGGTTTTTCCTCTGCTGTAAAGAAATAAAAGGAGAAAGGCAGATAAATTTTCCTAATACTGTCTTGACCATATTGGCAATTACTCTGCAGGACTAGTAAAGTAAGGTAGAGGAAAAACCTGTGCATCTACATGGCTCAGTAAAACAGTTTCCCCATTAAATACTAGTGTGGACAGAAAGATATGTAGAAGATATAAACCTACTGCTTCGGGTAATGGTCAGGGCAGGGAGGGGACAGGAAGGTCCAAACTGTGAATCTAGACAGTCAAACTTCGCAAGTATGTAGAAGCATGAGCCAGTGTGTCAGATCTGAGTATTAAAACTAAGTGTTGGTAACAAGGCAGTTGCTTCATATGAAAGAAATTTTAGAAATTCAGCAGTCCAGACCTTGGGAAGATTACATTTATTTTCTGGTGGAAAAGTTTACATCAGAGCATTTTCACAATTTTAACTCTTTTGATTTAAATTCTATTTCAAAAAAATTAATCAATTACTTTAGGACATTTCATTCCTGCATTAATAAATTATCAGATCGAATGAAACAGAGGACTAAACTGAGGACTAAACCAATCTAAATGTTTCCACTTAAAGTCTGAAAACTCTGATTGGGTTTAGCTAAACTGGTATGGTTTTTCAAAAGACCCCACCAAAGTGAAATGACAGCCCACAATTTCTACTGCCTTTCATGCCATTTCAACATTTGTTTTAGTAAATTACTTCCATGTCAGCAACTTCGCTTCTCCAGGGATATAAGATATTCTTAAATTCTACACAATTTGGAATGTTATTGTAAATTATACTCTGCAAAAATGTCTTTCTTCAAAATTCATATCAGTAGCAACGTTATCTTTTAGAAGTGGCTATTACTGAAAAACAAACCTGCAACAACTGAACTATCCAGATGTGAAAAAGACTAAGAGACTCACTCATTTATTTATGCATCTTAAATCCTCACTCTCCATTTTGATATGTATTTTCAATTGCCTGTTCAATTGCTTTGTTTTGGCCCTGACCCAGTAAAGCGCTTTAATATATGTTTGTCCTAAAGTTATTTGGGGACAAGACCTGACTGTACTTTCTATAAAATTCTTACCACAATGGTGAGTGGTTGTTGTAGTGGCGGCCAGTCAAATACTTAAATACATATTGGTATTTAAGTGCATTAGGATGAAGATATGATATCACTTCTAGAGAGGGAAACAGACAGTCTTCTCTTCCCACACGGTCCTACTTCTGAATTTTTCTAAGATTCAGTTGACTCCTCTTTCTTGACTGTTCCAAGTTTTCACAAGGATTCAGGGAAATTTGGAAGAAGATATCTTTTATCTTTCTAAGCAGAAATTACAGTATTAGTTTTCTCTTTAAAAACATGAGGAACAAAAAATTGCTCCACAAAATAAAAACGCAACCTCAAAAGAATATAAAAATACATAATCGGTGAAGAATTAGCCTGTAGCAGACTATTTCAGCAAGGCATAGGAAATAAAGAGAAAAGAATTTTAAATCCAAGAGATTTCACAAGTGTTCAGAAAGAATTCTATCATCTACAGCTCAAACACCAAATCTTTCAAAATTAAATGAGCACCTTATAGAGAGTTCAGAAGCTCTCTCCAAGGCTGTTGCCTTTTTTATTCTTTTGTAGTTTTTCCAAGGCTGATTTTTTTTTATTGGCTAGCTAACAGTGTATAAAAATCCTCTAAAATTTACCACATATCTATTAAAATTTTTGGTTTAAATTTTGTTTGTGGTATGGTAATAACTAATTTTTACTTCGGATTTAGTTTTTTAAAATATATAATAACTTGATAACTGAGTCTGACCAAACTGCTTTGCCTGACTAAAAACCTGAGTGAGTTTGTTGGTATTCAAATAGCTGTGATTTGAGGCAATGGCACTATCCAAAAAAACAAACAGCCCTCCTTCCTCAAGAGCAACCAACAGTTTAAGTCCGAGACTCAGCCRGGTTTTTCTTCCAGGCTTTGTCCTAGTTTTCTGATGTTGGAGAAAGCCAAAGTCTTGCCTTACAGCCTGGAAGGAAACTCCTCCTGCAGGTCGCTGAAGGAAGACTCTTAGTGACAAGATACCTTCAATTTTATCCATGGTGATCTGCTCTCTCTTTGATTACAGCTTTTCAGACTTTCCTTGAGGTCTTTCTGCTCTTTGATGATCTACAATTTTTTTTCTTTAATCACCTGCCTTAATGTCATATCAGATTTGGTTTCTTCCAAAAGTCAGTGTGTACTCAGAAATAAGGCTTTTCTAGCTATACAGGTATGTCACTTTCTCATAGCCATGACCCATTTGCCTTCCCTCCATCGCACACCCATTCTGGGAATTCCTAATCCTTAGTCGTCTTAAACACAACAGCAAGCTGGTCTAAGCACTTAAAAGCCAGCTTGTCCCTAAATAACTTGGATGAAAAGCTTTGAAACTCATTCAGAATAGATGCCATCAAGAAAAGAAAGACATGATTGAAATGAGAAATAATTCTAGATTCGATGTGAGAATCTGGCAGATCTTTATCTGCAGTACATACACACTCTGCCAAAATGCGGTGCTTGAGCAGTAAAGATATCTCATTGCAGCTGCTGAGGCATGAGTCCAAGCCATACTCTGGTTTTGTACCCAAAGATGCTCTCAGTCAGCTCAGCTGAGGGTATTTGGCCTTTAAGCCTAGAAATGAATACTGGCCACAAGACCCAATTCTGTGGCCTCATGTATGGGATAGTGTTGGAGAACCTGTTCTTGTGACTCATCTACACCATGGAGACCAGCACATCTACTATGGGCACAATTATTTAGAATAAACAGTCTTTGCTGAGAAAATAAAACCAGATTATGAAAATTAACTTGCAAAAAATATGAAAAAGATACCTGAAGTGGACCTATAATTATCCAAAATGAAATGAACTACATGGAATAGTGACCCTGTCTGAGGGCAGAAGGTGAAGGATATGAAGTACTGTGCCATTGGCTCGCTTCCCATGTGTCCTGGCAATCATGACAATACATGACAGGCAGAGAAGAGGAATAGTCTTCCTTCAGCTGTAACGACATCCAACCCTGAGTTCAGTTTAGAGTAAAGCTGTACCCAGTAATTACTGTCTGTACCTTCTGTATCTAATCTGTAAAAGCCTGGTATTGCAGTTTTGCTTGAATTTTCTTTCTGTGAAAACTACTCTTGCGTGTCTTTCTGCCCAGTGGCAGACTTTCAGGAGGAAAGATGGTGACTCACAACAGAGTATAGTCTGCTAAAAGGTGAAGAACATGGGTAAATACTCCCTGAAGCTGAGGAATGAATTGAAAGTAGGTGTCCTACATCTGCAGTGAGTGCTCTAATTACAATTACATTGCAGGAATGGGGAGCATGTAGGATCTTTCAATAACGTTGTATTTTTTACTGAACTCAGCTAGATGGTTGCCAAGACAAGCTCAAAATAAATCTACTATACCAGATCCATTGGAGATTTCAGCATAGTATGTGGATCCCAGCTAGACTCAGACATTAAAGAAATACCAAAATTAATTCTTACTTCTGCTAAAATGATGGTACTTCTCTTTATGCACAGAAGCAGAACTTGACATCAGGGGAATTTTACAAGTGAAAATGTTGGTATCCACAAACTTCCAAATAGGTTTTGACTCAGGAACCTAAATTCCACCCAAGTGCACCACTGTAGTCAGCACAAACTTTCCGTGAACAGGGTCTAAATGACTCAAACAACATACTACAGGAAGCCCTTGTTGGAGTATGAGATAGGACCAAGTAATTAATTAATTAACATCCTCACAACTGGATTCTTTTTCCTCCATGCAACAAGAAGCATTTGTAGATGGCTCAAGAGCCCTTTGCAGTCATCAAGCTGCTTATTTATGCGGCACTGAAAGATATACAATACAATGAAGCAGATTCTCAACTGCAAATGCATCTATTAGTCCAAGCACAGGATGTTGGCTCATCAGAGAAGTAGTTGGAACTTCAAAGTCCCCTGTCTTTTTCCATGCTAAAACAGGTTAAAATGGCCAAAGGGTTTTTTGAAATTACATCTTCTGACAACAATTTGTAAACATTTATCATGGAGATTCTAAGCACAATGAAATCTAGCCACGCCCTTCAGATGCTCCCCTGCTTTAAGCTGAAGGAACACAGGAATTAGTAGAGGATCTGGCTATTTCTCCAACACATGTATTGAAGGTGCCACATAGTTCTTCCAAAGGAGAATCGAGAATCTGGTATTTTCTATCATTCATGAATAGTCACTGCCAAAAATCTGGAGTAATTTATCTCAGTAGACTCATCTCCATCTCATCTCCCCTCCCATGATTAATCTTTCATTCCTCCTAAACTAATTGCTTGATTTTGGATGTGAATTTGTCATAATTCCTTTGCTCATAGCAAATCTGAACATAAGTGAACCTTGTCTATCTCAATATCTCTGTCATGGTAGAGGGAGAAAGGACAAGAGAAGAGAAGTCTAGAGGGAAAGTCCAAAAATATGATGGGGAAAAATACAAGTAAAAAATCTTGAGTTCTCACTTCAAAAAAAAAATAAAAAGAACGAACCACGGTGTTTATATTGGGTCTGATCTTTTATTTAAAATAACAGACACAATCCAGAGTTCAACAGCAGACTTGGATCTAAATAGTCAAAAGCAATCTGTGTTTTCCACTCTGTGGTTTTTGTTCAGGTTCAATGGTAGTTCTGAGAACTAATCTCATTGCGATGAGTGTAGCAGCTCATTCTACCAAAGATTTGCCTAAAATTTTCAAAGACATTTGAGAACAATAGTAAATCCTTGGTATGGATTATATAATGGCCTCAAGTTGCACCACGGGAGGTTTAGATTGGATATTAGGAAAAATTTTTTCACTGAAAGGGTAGTCAGGCATTGGAACAGGCTGCCCAGGGAAGTGGTGGAGTCACCATCCCTGGAGGTGTTCAAAAAACGTGTGGATGAGGTGCTTCGGGACTTGGTTTAGTGGGCATGGGTACTGGGTTGATGGTTGGACTCGATGATCTTAGAGGTCTTTTCCAACCTTAATGATTCTATGATTCTATGATTTGGCAAAACCACAGAGGAGGAATTGTCTGAGCTTGCATTCATGGGTTCCTCAGGAAGAAGGACATGGCACTACTTAATCACAATTTGTGTTGTTTGGGTTACCAGTGTCAGTTTTCTCTCCTGCTGGAACTCAAATACCATCCGTAGAGTCTGGTTTTCCCCAGAGGATCCTTGACACTGACGGCTTCCAGTGTCGTATCCCTCGTTCTCAACATAACCCTGCAACAGATGAACACCTAGCCTGATTCCTTCTTTCCTTCATCCCCCCCATCAGTCTTTGAAGACTAGTCCATAACATAATGGACATTATAGATTAACAGAAAAATTGAATTAAATCAATTACTTCACATTTGTCTTACACAGTGTTAAAAAACACTACATTCCTGAAAAATAAAATATACTTAACACTTCCCTGCCAAATTTGAACACAGTTTTACTCACCATCTTCATCATATTCTCAGGTCAGCAGCAATCCCTGCATTTCTGCCTTGTTATGAACACGAGTGCCTACTTTGCAGTGCTGAGGCACAATATTATCAATTATTAAAAAAACAGTATTTCCCCACAGAATTTGCGATCTTAATGTATTACAAAGGGGAAAAGGTGAAAAAATCTGAATGTACATGGCAAGGAAATGGTGACAGGGTAGGAGCTGGGAGAGAACACTGATTTTCTAGCCGCCGCTGGGTGCTCCACAGCAGAATAGGAATTGAAGAGAAGACATGACGTGCCATTGGGCACGGCACAGAGGAAAGCACAGAGGGCTGACAGAAAAGCTTACCTGGCAGGTAGTGAAGGCCTGCTGAGGTTACCTAAGCTGTTGTGGTACAAATTTGATGAGGTTGTCCACCGCTCAAGAGCTCGGTCTCTGTGGAAGGACCAGTCTATGGGATGCAAAACTAATTCCCCAGGTTAATGGCATGAAGAAGGCAAACTGACTGCTGTGGATGTTGTGTGTGTTTATACACACTGCTCCTCCCAATGCCTTCTCTGCAGCATCAGCTTAACTGCAGAGGATAAGTCTACTTTAAAATCAGGCCAGGGATCAAATGGAGCATCGTTTTTAAAGGTGCCCAGGAAATACGCTATCTCAGCTCTGACTAGTCCCCTACAGTTCCCAGTGCTGGCAGCTCCAGAGATTTTAATGTCAGTCTTGCATTATTTCAGTGCAATCAAAATGAAAAACTTTGGAAAGCTTCATTTTGTGAAAAATTCTGAGAATTGGACATGTTTCAATTTGGAGTGAATCCATATGTTAAGTTCCTGGAATTTCCTGTAGGAAATACCATTTTTCAACCAACTCTACTCCAGAGGGTAAGACAAGGCTCATTGGCAGCAGAGCATGAAGGACCCTCTGTGTCACCATCTTTGTTTTAGTTATTCTTCAGACAAATTGAAGTTTGCCAGGACTGTAAGTAAGAAGACCCATTTATTTTATGCAAACTGTGGAATTCCAGGTGTTGTGGCTTTCAGTCATTACCAATCTTTTGGTTTGCAAAGAAAAGAGGCAATCTCTAGTCTACTTCAATCTCTCTCACGTACAGCTCCACAAAATTCTCAGAGATAAACCAGAAAAGGCTACATTTTCTGGTTTTCTTTATTCCTTAAAAGCAAGTAGTTGTTTTTCAGTTTGGTCAAACCCTAAAACATATTCACAGGTGAGTTCCAAGAAATTGTTCCAAGAATGCCAAGTAATCACAAAGGTCATTTGATAGATTCATGAGCAGTTTCTAAGGCAAGTGAGGAAGTCTTTATTTAAGATTAACCTTACCCTGGCTGATGCTGGTGGTATGTTGCATTCTTGAGGTCCTTTGGGATGAAGGCACTAAGCAACTGGAACAATTATATGCAGTATGGAAATATCTGCTTTACACATAGATTGGCAGATATTGCACTCTCATGTCTGAATATATTTCTCCATACTGGTTCAGCTCATAACTTATTATGAACATTTTTTATTCTTTCTTGCTAGCATATGTCTGCTTTTATCTCATCCATTACTGGCACATGTATCCTCACAACATAATACCATAGCGGCCATTTTAGTATAACAGATGGGCAAGAGGATTATTTGTCTTGGTACTTCGTTCAGAAACCACATTTTGTTTATATTGTGTATTGACATTAAAAATCCTTTCAACCAATGGGGTTTTTCTTCTGAGTTAGTTTCATTTTATTTTGTTTTTTAGTGATCCAAAAAGGCATACTCTTTTTTTTTTCTGCTTCAAGAACAGAATGATAGCACTGCCTGGGGGTTACCTGTAGCAGTATGCTAACTTTTAACGCAAATCAAACACAAAGGCTGATGAGGAAGAGATGCAAAAATGCTACTGTACCATTGGAAATAAAACTTAAACATGAAATTCAAAGGCTGTATGCTTGATAATGCAAAGGAAAAAAAAACTATTAGGAAAAAAAAAGCTATCAGAAATAATCAAAACCAGAAAAGAAAAGAAGCAGATTCCTCACAAATTAAAATGGATTTTGAGATTTATCAGATGATATTGTAATTTTTATACTAAAATCAAACAGACAGGCAAAGCAGAGGATAGTTAATTGCTTTGGGGAGGAAGGAATAGTGTAGGGTGTGGGGCTTCTGACTGCATATAACTGTATGTGGTTTGTCTCTTTTTCTTCCTTTGGAGCACTGAAATTTGATGCTTCAGGTATGGGTGACCTGATCATCATGTAAATGCTCTTCATGGTGAATAGAGTTATCGTCCCTCTGAATTGAAGGTAGGACCTTCCTTGGACTTACCTTATTCAGGATTTCACACTTTTAGCAATCACTGTGTGATAATAAAGCTAGAGTACTGTGCTTAATGTGTATCTGTGAAAAGAAATTCATATTCCTAGAGCTTGCAGTCTTCAGTGAACACATAAATCAAAGGAAAGTTTTACTGTCCAACTAATAGTATGGCTGGAATGTACCACTGAGGGATTGGTATCCCTTAGGTGAAACAACTGACTCTAACTGAAAGAGCAAAATCTGCATTAAGATGCACAAGTTTACAGTCAATATGTTGCAGAAACCTCCAATTTGGGGTTTAGATCAGCCAAATTTTCCACTTTCTGGATTGTGACCGAAGTCAGAAATTTTATTAGCTCTGATCCTAGAAGGTCATTTATAACAACTTCTACATAAATATTACTAAAACCCGTTTCTGAGTTCATTCAGTTCATGAAAATATTGAGACTGCATTGCTCAGCTAATCATTAGTGAGAAGTACTATATAAATTATTGATGACTGGTATCAGTGACCACTAACAGTTAGATGGTAATTTCGGGTTCAGATGCCCATCAGGAGAATTTTAGGAACATCTAGAAAAACTTAAAATGTCTACAGGAACAATTTAATCCTACTTCTACAGGTCCATGGTGAGTTTCTCCATAAACATATATATAAACTAAGACTGGAAACATGCTAACCCATACTTTACATAGCACCATTGCTTTCTATTACATACTAGAGAGAAACAGAATGTTTGATTTTGCTGTTTTCTTATACAGAACAACTCAACCAGAGGGTAGAAAAAGCGAAGCACCTGCATTTATAAATTATACAGAGATTTTCCTTTGTGGAGAACTTCCAACATTCAGCTTACTGAGTTCTGCTGTGTGAATATCTGGAATACACAGTGATTTGTTAGCAAAATATGACAAAGCAGTTAAATAGGCTGCAATTTCATTTTCTTGATGACATCACTATAACAGATAATAAAAAACCCTCAATATTTTTACATTTTCCCTCATTTCATTTGTCTAGTTTTAGCTTTTTAGTGGGCATCAAAACAAACATATGTGAACCTAAGTATTGTTACTACTAAACTTTTGAAGGTTGCTATTCCCCCAACATACCAATTACTTCTAGAAAGTTTGGGTTATCTAAAAATGTTTCTGTTTGATTCATCTTCTCCTCAACCTTTTCTGATTTTCTGGATTTCCTGGTTATTCAACTGAGCACAAATTGCTGTTCATACAGATGCACTGCCATGATTTCTGATTTGCAGGCTGTCACTCCCATTAATAACCTACTAGGCTGTCATGCTGTCATTCCTTGCTGCTGCAACGATTTGTTTCAAACATAGGGGCTGATTCATGAAGAATAAAAAAAGCAGTTGTCCTGTTTCACAGGAACCTCAAAATATTTATGCAGAAAATGTGTGAAAAGCACACACACCACTTTTATCCTGAAGAATGTGATTGCCAAACACCCAACTTGTTTTCCTGAGAGGAAAGAGAAAGAATATAGACTGGATTCTCTGCTCAATTTTTCTATGTGAAAACATAACACTTTTAATAAAATCTTCCCCTTGTAAAATATCCCACGTTCAGTTCCAGAGCTATGATATGATAACTCCCCAGGATGATGCAATGGCTTACAAACCGTTACCAAAGCTGATTTTTTTTTTTTTTTTTTTCCCCTACCCTGTCTTTCCCAGAAGTATTAATGGCAGCTATCTTAGCAAAAAAAGAGAAAAAATATCAGTGCCCTTCAGCCTTTTGTTTTTCTTTCCTGATTCAGAGGTACTTGCCCAAATGTCACTCTCAGTGATACCAGTGCAGCCTCATTGTCTCTTACAGACTAGTGCTTTTGGAAAAGAGAAAACAACGTGGTCAGCTGGCTTCATTGTTCAATATCCCTCTGTACTGTTGGGCTACCGTGTGAGCGGGAAAAGTCAGATAATTTTCAGGATGGGCAAAACCTCACTGATGAATAAACCAGCGCATGCGTCCACACGAAGCGGAAAATGAACCGGGACTGAATCAAAACCTACACGTGTTTTTGTCCATCTGCAGGTGTCAAGGGACTCCCCTCACCCTGTGGATTGGAGGCAGACAGCTCATTTGATGCTGGTGACCGTCTGAGAGCAGGGCAGGTCCCCTCCGCTGTGCCTGCTCCCCCGAGAGCTTCCCAGCGCAGCGTGGGCATTGCGCCGGGATGTCTGGCTCAGCGGCGGCGGGGCTGGCCGGCCCCCTCTTGAAACACCTCATCCCAGCATTCACCATTCAGCTCACATACCCGCAGCGTTTCGAGGAGCTGGAGCTGCCAGGAGCTGAGCTCCTGCACTTTTTCCACCGCCAAGGCCTGACGGTTGGCACATCTCCCAAAGAAACAGGCAGAAGGTGGTTTCTGAAGAAGGAAAAGAAATAAGAGAACAACACAGGATGCTAATGTAAATCAAAACTGGGAGAGAAGGCAAATGCGGAGGCTGTTTGGATCTCAGCTGCAGTGCTGGCTTCTAGTTTCCCATTTTTCCCCTGTCATCCCCGAGCTCCTTCTCTCCAGCCCAGACCTGCGCTATTCGAGCAGTGTAAAAGTTTCTGCTCCCCTTCCCCTCCTCTCCCCGCACCACTCTCTGCCTGCTCCAAGTGCTGCCTACAGATGGCTGCTAATGAATGAACTACTTTAAAATACCTACTTAAAAATACTTAAATCATTAGGCTGATTTTGTACACTGTAATTTAAACCAATATTTTAAAGAGGCAGCCTCCCAATTACAGCGTTATTGTCATCTTCCGGAAGGCATACACATTAACCCACTTGAAAATTTGTCCCTTCCAAACAGTATCGGGAGCCGGTCACAAACCTGTCAATGCCATAGTATTTTCTAAATTGATGTTTAATTAATGAAGTGCTATAGCAACAGGTTCTCTCTCTCCTCTTTTAATTTGATCTCCATGGCATTATAGGAACCTAAAGCTTCCACTAGGCATATATTCCTACTGTTTCCTTGTCAGACGAAATGTATATTCATTTTAGTCTTGCGGAGGCAATTACAGTAGCCACCAGTTGCCTACAGCAGCTAATCAAAGTGGTAACCTGCAAGTTCTCAACTCCCCATGAGACAGCCCACTTGCCTCCAGCTGATGAATGCCAAAAGAGCAGCATGGGCCCACCAGTAATGACACCGTCATCTGAGAGAAGTTTTTAACTAACCCATGGTTTTATAAAGACTCGATTAACATCTTATAAAAAGAAGTCTAGATAAAACATTCTACTAAGACTTTTTTTTTTTAAAGGGAAATACCAGTGCTGATGTAAATGTCCGTTGTAAAATATTAAGCTGGTATTTGCCTGCTTGTAACCTTTGCGCCTCTCATGTTGTGAAGTGATCAAGTCTTCCCCAAGTGTTTTCAAGCGTGTGACTAACCTCTGACTAATATGCTATCACGTCCTTGCCCGAGTCCAGACACGCAGTCAAGCACATGCTTCATCTTAAACAAATATGCAATTCCATCAATTTCAAAAGAATTCAGGGGCTTAAAGTTAAACGTATAGGAGCACCATAGAAAAGTGGGCTATTATGCTACTGGAAAGTAGTATCCCAGATGATTATTAGTTTACATATTAATTGGTGTTGTCTACACCAAATAAGCAAAGCAAATTTTAGAAGTAGAAGAAAACAGCATTTATAAATAGTTCACAATTATTTGCTAGCAGAAGGAATTCACCACATTGGAAGGAAATCTTTAGGTTCTTCTGCATGACCAGTCCCTTGCTTTTGCTGGCATTTTATTATTTAGAACACAGGCTTACTTGGCAACAATATGACCCTCTCCGTAACCTGCCACCATATTAGTGACAAAAGCAGCATGAAAGATACACACTATATTTTTGCATTATTCCATCAACGTATTTCAGAGTTCAGTGTATAAAAACTTAAAGTGAATTAAAAGACTTGAAGGCTGTTTCTCAGACCTTTATTTGATTCAATGTCACAGACATTGCAACCAAACAGAAAACCACAGCTTCATGGTTTTGTTAAGATCCTCTGAAAACAATAATAAAAAGCCCCACAGAACCTCCTTCCCACTGAAATGTAAAAGCTACCCATATGAAGACATTCTCCATGGCTGTGCAGTTACTCTAATCGAGTTATTAAGTCCGAGGTTTCTCTTTAAGACTTCCAGCCAGGTTTTGACGTTGGATTTTGGGATATTCTAATTAGCTGTGGTCCCAAAGGAGGCATTCCTGGCTTCTTCCCTGTATAGTCAGGAGTCCTGGAGGACTCCAGGCTGCAGGCTGCACAGAGAGCGGGTTAGGTTAGTACATTTCCTATCCATGTTGCTTTCATCGTCCAGGGAACGGACTTCTGCTGTACCATTTCCTAGTCACATTAAAAAGTTGGTGAGCTTTTAAAGGTGGGAGTTTCCATTTTTTAGGACTGTCACCACCTGCAGCTGCCATTTCATGCTTTGAAAGACACACGTCATCATGCTATTATTATTACTTGCTTGTGCTAGCACTCAAAGGACCTGAACGAGGCCAGCCCAGTAGCTCAGAGTACTTCTCCGCAATAGAGGAAGAGGTGATCACCACCTTGGGAGCTTAAGCAATACCTAGCTCAAAATCACACCAACTCAGTCATGTAAGCAAAACCATTTTTTTCCCCATAGCAAATGTGAGGACAAATAGTTTATCTTAATTTGAAAAGTCAAGATTAAAAAAAATCTTCCAGCACCTTTGTCTCCGAACTGCACGAGGACAGAGGGTATTCCCCAGGTGCAGCGATGCCCGCTGGGGGCAGCCCGCGGGCTCAGCCCTCCCCAGTGCTGGGGGTCGGTACCAGCGCTTGCCCTCCTGCCTGTGCTGGGCACCCTCCTCCTCGGGAGGAAGGAGTAGGGTGAAAAACCTTTGACTTCCCACCCTGGAGTGGGCTTTGTGGTTTCTCTTCCAGCACCAGGGAGGCAAAACCAGGGGTGAGGGGACGAGAGAGGGGCTCAGACTCTCCATCGGGGACATTCGCTCATCCTCTCCAGAGAGCTGCCCAGGGAAGCCGGTGCCTGGTGCCGGGGCTGCTCTGCACGTTAAAACACTCCTGAAGAGGGTCTGTTTCAGACAAGAAGGATATAAAACTTTGACGTTTTAGTGCTGGCTATTTTAATCTTTTAAGAGATTACAACATACTGAAATATGTGGGAATAATGGGCAGAAGGCAGGTATGGTAGATAAAATGAAACAACAAACCCTTTAATAAATAGAGAACAGACATCTCATCCTTACATGAGCAAATACATATTACACATGTAGGACACTTTTCAGCAGTGGCCCCCAGTACACCAGCAATATCTGAAGCCCCAAAAGTCTTTGCCTTTCATACTTCCATGACTTTTGACTTAGTTTGGGGGCTTATGATAGGCCTGGCTATGAATTCATATTTAGTGCAAGGGGTGTTTTGTGGGTGACCCCAATCCGAAATGCTGACGTTCTAGCGATCCCTTCATTTCAGTAGGAGCTGCACACGGCTGTGCCGAGGTTTCCCTCAGTTCTTGTCTCCAAATCTCCCTGACAGCTCAAGGAGATAACTAGGGGAAAGCAAGGTTCAGCCTCACATTTTTTTCCTATTTCCCCAGTTTCCACCAGTGTTGAATATAATTACAACGCAGTGRGAAAATCGTATAGAAAGACACTTTTTTGCTCAATAGTCCTGCTCCCTGTTCCTGACCACAGCCAGAACCAATGAATTTCTGCAGATTTTGAGCAGCAAAAGCACATTTCTAAAATGTTTTGTCCTCTCAGCATAACATGCTACAGCTCACTTATCAGGAGGACCGTTTAGCTAATTTGGGAACAGAAGCTTAGAATTGCCTGGAAACTGGGATAATATTTCTGTATCGATTTTGACATTTCTCTTTTGTGTTTCAAACTTCAGCAACACAAATGTACACAAAGACTCAGAACTGTAAACTTCAAAATGTTTTGATTTACCTTTTGAAGTAACGGTTACCTAAATGCTAACTGCAAGACCAAACCCTCTTCTTATAAACATTTTACATAAAATATAAGAAGGTTGCATCTTTGGAGCCGTGAGACAAATCTGAAGACAATTCAGCAGTAAATGAAGCAGAATTTGCCCTGTATAATCTCTGTTACAAATAACGACCCCAAGTAAGGAATGGCTTTCCTTTCTAGGCCAACAGAAACACCTTTTGTAAACTGCATACATTTGATCTGAAACACTGAGAGACAATAACAAAAATCATTCCCACGCACATATTTCTACAGGAACTATTCAGAATCAAGTTTAGATTTTCTCACTTTAGAAAGCATGGAGTAAGGTATTCACCCTCTGTATTTTGGACATCTATGGAAATAGGACAGTGTTCTTAAAATCTGATTTCATTTTCCTCCAGTAGCACAGAGAGATGACACCTAAGGTATGATACTAGCTGTCAGCTTTATGCAACCATATCTGTAGACTTCAGACAATTATCCGTAATCAATAGCTGTAGCATCATGGTAATAAAATTATAGTACTTACATATAATTACAGTTACGTTCAAATATATCCAGTTCCATTCAGAGCATATATCAATGGAGTAAATCTTGGTAAGTCAGTAATTCTCAATAGAAAGGAGAGAAGGTCAGATCTGTGTTTTCCAAGAAATTTAGAAAAAACTTTCCTTTTCAGCTAACTTTCTAATATTGTCATCCTTTTAGATTTTAGAAGAAGTTGTTCTGGGTAAAGCCTTTGCAGAAGTACCCTTGCTAATCCTGCACGCATGACTCTAATTTTCTACTAAATGAAATTCCTACAATTATATGTATATGAATGAGTACAACATAGTTTATCACATGCTGGTTCTGTTACTTAAGGTCAGAAATTAGTGGACACTTTTGGATTCACAATTGCTTGTAAATCCACCAAAATGAATTTTTCATGCCAGTATAAAAATAGGCCTGTATTATATTTTTCATTTTATGCTTTCCCCATTCAGTTTCAATATACTGCCTCTCCCTGCTCCTTTTCTGTTCTCCTTCTATTCTTTCATTTCCTGKTCCTCTATTCACTCCAGCTTCCTCCTTTAATTTTCTCTCCTACCACTACTTTTTGATTCTTAGCATCAGTGTTGAAGATGACAGTATTCTGTGCCAAAAAGGTGTTTGTATTGGTGTAAAAAAGGTTTCTGCTCTTTTACTTTTTTTCTGTCATACAAAGACACTGCAATACCTTGGCTGTATTACAGACCCTGATTTCAGCAGTTACAGGACTTTTCCCTACATAATGAAATCCTGAGGCCTAGTCACCCTGCTGTTATGAAAGGGAAAAAAGAAGACCCTTAAAAAAATCCTAATATGCAGGTACCTGGGCATGTTTCCCACAGGTCACCACTGCTGTTTAAGTACATTAAAAGCCAGAACTGTGCAAGCAGCAACAGGTAGGAAATGAAGGGCATTATAATAGGACTGACAGGATCAGTCTTTTTTCCTTTATGACTTACATGTGCAGGCTCTTGGCAAAGGTTTCTCCTATTTCTAGAAGAAGCAGCTTTCTCAAGTGCAGTGTTTATGGTGAAAGTTCCAAATTTCTACAGTTTTCATTACAAAGAATATTTTTTAATCACAAATTTTACACAGAAATACATAATTTTTCCTAGCCACCACTACCTGCAGCTAAGAAAATTAAAGTGGTGAACACTGACGGAGAAGCTGGTTTGGGTATGCCTATGAAGAAGTCAGATCTGTTGTTTCTACCGGCATTTCCGAGTCAGTTTTAAACCAGTTAGCTTGGTCCTGACAGCAGTACGAAGGCTTCTCCCTCCCCTCCCGCTGTGGCTTTTGCAGCCCACCCAGGGGTTGGTGCTGGAAACGTGGCGGTCCTAGTAGGACACGGGGCAACACGGGCTGCAGCCAGGCTGCACCGCGCCTGTGCCTCCTCTGGGTCCCACTGGACTTAGAGAGAGGATGCTCTCATTCTGGAAATTACCAGGACAGGAGACAAGGAGAGGTGGCTTACCTACAGCGTGCTTCCAAAAGCCACAGAGAGTGGGGGCTCCTTTTGCGAATTCTCCTGATTAACGCTGAGAAAACTGACCCTGACCTGGGCCAGGGAGCGAGGGTCACTCCCATTACCCCTGTGTCAGATCTCAGTTGAGTAACATCAAATCTGCAGTATTTCCTGAAACTGCAACACAGTGCTATTATCAAAGTGGGTTTAGGCGTTTAAAGCCTACAAAATGGACACTGCGGGTAAAGATTTCCTTTTGGAAAAATAGGTCGTGTCCTGAAAGCCAAGGGTAGTCAGAAGATGGTCAGTGTCTCTTAGGAAATGGCCTATAATTCCTTAAGTGCTAGCTAAAGAAATAATGTACAGCCAGAGAAAAAACTAGAGCTGTCATACCCTGAAAGATCTGATTTATGAGATTTTTCTTTTTCTTTTTTCTTTTCTCTCTTTTTTGCTAACTAGAGTTAAAAACAAGGTAATCACACCATAATTATAGCTTTGATCAGTTCTCTGCTGAAGACAAAAATGGTTCTATGTAGGTCACTTGCTGATGCCTAAGTTTATCAAAACAGACTTATATCTTGATAATATCAATTTGAAATCATTTGTGGCATGCACACACAAAATCTGCAACTGTTTCAGGTATTGTCACTAATCATTTATATATTTCTCTATAAACTGTTTAGAAATTATGTTTATTGTCTTATAATTAGTAGTAGTAACTGCATAATATCAGTAAGGTCATTAAATATGTAAACAATAAATAATAGTAATATTAATGCCACCAAGCAGCAATGCTTGACAGCAGCATGTATATTCAGTCAGCCTACAACTATATTTCTCTGCACTTCAACGGCCAGACATGGAACGGTGCCAGTCATTGGTTTAATGAACATCAAGATGAGTGCAGAAGTAGCAATGTTCGTTAGCAGTTGGTTTAAAAGAAAAAAGGAAAAGCTAACAAAATAAGTGTATTCTAACTCTTATGTAATTGCAGGAGATGATGTGGACTTTTTGGATTCTTTTACCACTGCAGTTCTACATGCCTGTCCTGTTACTGGACAAGCAGTGAGACCAAGCTTCCCTGTTGTAATGCCCAAACTGGTGGACATAGATAGTTTGCTTGAGAGTGAGAGTGATAGATTTGACCTCTAGAATGCATAACGATACATCAAAAACAAACAATGAAGCACTAAAAGGTAAGCAGATGGTCCCCTGACATTAGATGTTATAATTCCTAATTTTTTATTATGTTTTTTCAAAGTTCCTTTGGAGAGGAGCAAGTTGGGGTTTTTGGTTGTTTTTCTAATGGGAGTTCTACACTGCACAGATTTGCTATCTGCTGAATTTGGCTAGCATTGTTGGAGAAGAAAACAATTATTTGCAAACCAATGGAAACCTTGTAGAAGCATTGCATTAGGTGCTATATCGACTTTACCTCTTCAGGTAGAGAGAGTGTATAAAGATGCCTTTAGACTTACGGATCAATATGAAGTGTTTCAACTTCCTTGTCTCTCCATCTTAGAAGACTAGAAATTTGTTATAAAATGAAAATGGAAACTACTTGTTGAAGAAAGGGCAACGTCACCTTTTTGGCATGACCTGGACGGCACATTGAGAGGGTTTGTGCACTCATTAACAGTTGGCATGTGATTCTGAAGTAAACTGGCTCTTTTAAAACTGCCTTGATTTATTGCAGACCCAAAGAGCAAAGCCATGTGATTTTCTTTTTCCAGACTTTTCTTCCCATGTGTCCCAAATGAAAGATCTTTGTCCTTCCAGCCCTCATTGCTTTCTATACTGGAAGTCCTCCCCTGTTATAGATCACCTCCTTCATAAGAATTAGCTCCACATCAAATGCCCAGAACTCTGCCACTGTGGCAGGTGCTGATGGGGTTTTTGGTCACTTGGCAATTAAAGTTCCCAACAACGTGAGTAGCTGGGGAGTTCTAGGGCAAATCCAATAATATTTAGTGCAAAATTAAACACTTTAACAACAAAAAAACAACATTCTTTGCCAAAATACGTACACTTCAGCTGTTCTGCACCCAGGCTACTTGTAACACTTTACTGGACACAGCTGAACTCGATATGGCAACATTAACTGCCTACCAAAAAGTCTTATATGTCATTCTTCTCTGCTTAACAGCAATGGCGAGTATATAAATTCTGGTCCGTGATAATAGCAACAATGTCATATCTGATGGCTTCAGTTAAGATTGTCTTCAGCTGTGTTACTATCCTGGGCAAAATAATGTATGCTACCTTGTCCTAAAAAAGGTACATGACCACACAGCATAGAAACTGCTACTCCAAGCCTGCCACCCCAAACTGCCAGCACAGGCTTACTGCTGTCATGACCAGACTATGTAATTTGAGATCCACCATGATGTGATGACTGGAGATCCCAGTGGACAACAAGCTGACCATGAGCCAGCAATGCACCCTTGCAGCAAAGAAGGTCAACGGCATCCTGAGATGTATTAGGAGGAGTGCTGCCAGCAGGTCAAGGGTAGTGACCCTTTCTCTCTATTCAGCACTGGAAAGACACATCTGGAGAGCTGTGTCTCATTCTGGGACCCCTAGTACAAGTGAGGCATGGACATATTGGAGCCAGTCCAGTGAAGGGCCAATAATTGATTAAGGGACTGGAGCATCTCTTATATGAGGAAAGGCTAAGAGAGATGGGACTCTTACTCCTGGAGAAGAGAAGGCTCAAGGGGATCTTATTAATGTGTATAAATACCTGATGGAAAAGAATGAAGAAGAGGGAGCCAGACTGTTCTCAGTGGTGCCCAACAACAGGAAAAGAGGCAATGGACACAAATTAAAATATCGGCAATTCAATGTGAACACAAGAAAACACTTTTTTACTGTGAGGATGGTAAAACTTTGGAAGAGATTGCCTAGCGAGGTTGTGGAGTATCCATTCTTGAAACTATTCAAAACCCTACTGGACATGGTCCTGGGCAACATGTCCTTGCTTGTCCATACTTGAACAGGGGGTTGGACTAGATGATCTCAAGAGGTCCCTTCCCACCTAAACAATTCTGTGATTCTATGAAATCCCTCAGGCTGAGGAAGAAATTAAACTTGAGGGTGCATCTGGTCTGAGTGTGCCAGCTTTTAGGCACACTACATTAAATAAAATGCTGTGCTGCTGTGAAACAGTACATATATAGACTGAAGAGGAAACACTTCCCAGCTGTTCATGCCTTAAAGTTTAAATCTATTGGGTTCTTTACTTTTCCTATTGCTTAACTTTCCTGCACAGCACGGCTACTATTGTGGATCCCATTCTGAGGTCTTAGTCCTCTCCACTTACTGTAGGAGGAAATCTGTGTGTCCTTCTCAATGCTATGGATCCTCTAGGCATCTGGACCTCTGAATTATAGGATTTCATTCTGGAAATTGTTCAGGCTGCTACAAAACAGCCATATGCATCTAGCCATTTTGCTGCTTCAAAACACATGAACATAACAGTAGGTCATGATAATGCAGAATTCAGTTACTGCTCTAAGACAAGATGAGGACCAGCTAAGTCTTTCACAACAAATACCTCATATTTCACTCATCAGCATTCACCTGTTCTTGGCATCCAGAGTCAACCAATGCAGCAGGAATCTTTCACATGATATGGAGTAGCACTAGCAAGTAACAGGCACATCTGAGCTAGCTAAGATCGTGGATGAAGCTTCAAATATTTAAGCTTGCATGATCTGCTGATGAAAGGCATCCTGAAATCAACTTTTCAATACAGAGCATGGTTACAAGATCATTGCTCCAAAGACTACCTAGAGGCACTACAACTGATATTGTTTAGGATCATATTTCTGTTCTTCTCACTGCTGTATATCAAGGTGGTACAATGCAAGTGAGAACAGTTCTCAGATGCAATCTAAATATTGCCAAATCCTTTCTGAAGACCTGACTTTATTAATGACTTAATTAAAATTAAGTCAGACCTAACCTTTTCCTTGAGACTGGATGTTCAGTCCACACTTTTCCTTAAGAGTGCTTGTTCCTAGATAAGGGCTATTTAACAAATACAGTTTACTACCCCATCCCTCCATCTAAGGATCCTCATGTTACAACAGGTGAGCTCCAAGGTTCACTTCATCCATTCTTTAATTCTGAACTATAAACTTTGGCAGAGTTCAGAGACAGTTTTATGTCCCCCAAAAAGGTAATTTCATTTCTTTTAGATTAGATTTTTCAAGCATATTCTCTTTGTTTTCCTGTTCTAGCAAGCTTTTCTGTACAAAACAGGTGTGAAATAACCTTCTTTCTTTTCCTTTCTCTTATTTTGCTATTTCATCATTTTTGCCCATATTCTGTTTCTCCAGTTGCAGACAGTCTCATCGTTTCTGGCCCTCTTTGCTTGTCAGCCTCTCACTTTCAATGCAGAGACCTCCTCCGTTCTCTCACTAGAAATATGAAGCTAGATGTTTAACATACGGATCTTTGAAAGTGCTGGGCACCCTCTAACAGACAGTGATAGATCTTCCCTAGTTTCTACTGGAGTTGAATTTCCTTGGCACCTTCTACTATCATGCCTGTATACTTAGGGCTTTTCCATTTTGGAGCTCAGCCTTCACTACCTTTCAACACCTCTCCTGTTTCTGAGGACTGTCTTTCATGCAGTTCCCATTGCTCTCTTTCAGTCTGCTTAAAATGCTATCTTTAGCTGTCTTCAATTTTAGCAGACTCCAATTTTGTTTGAAAAACTAGATCAGACTTTAGCGGTCAAGCTGTACATGAGCATAAACTTCAGAAAGGACGGTCACATTTGATATTCCAGGCTGCAACTGGATCTCAGTTTCCAAGTGTGATGATTGCTTCCACCTAACCAGGCGTAAAACAAAGAGTAGAATTGTGTGAACAGGAAGCAAAGATTCTGCCTTGTAGTGCACCAAAATCCTAATAATTCTGATCTATTGATTAGAATAGCATGGCTACATTGCTTGCTTTTTCATCCCAAATTCCCAGTTTGAAACCCCAATATGTTCTGATCTTGAATTCCATGCTTATTTCTAAAATAGTACCAGTATGAGAGGAGGGCCATGGAAATAAGCTTTCTCCTTACAGCTGATCAATAGAGGGCATAATTAAGGACTGTAGGCCAAGTCCTCAACCAAGGTAATTCATAGCGATTTACTCCACCTGAAAATCTGGCTCATTACACGGAATTGCTGTTGTTGAAATGTTAAATCACTCCCAACCAAGACAGAAAAACTGTATTCTGTGTTTACTTTCCCAYTTGTACTTCTTTGAATTTTCCTTTATTTGAATGCCTATCCCTCAGGAGACGGAGGCAACCATTTCCTCAAAGAAAGCAAAAGTTAATTTTAATACAGGGTCTGCTTGATCCCTCAAAATAGGTCAAAGTTGGGATAATTATGGGGATCTGACTGATGTTCAGATGCTTACATTCCCTGATGAATCCGTAGCTAACTCTATGTGATGGAAATATCTCACATTATTCCTGTGTTTGCCAGCTTGCAGTGTCATTCCAGATGGCAAACACAAAAATAGCACAAAAAATTCTTTCTGAAATTCAGGCTTTAAAAGGGTTTTGTTAATCCTACAACAGATTTTCCAAGATGTTCAAACTGTCCATTCCTTACTAACATAAAACACCACAACAGGAGTATCTTGTAAAACCATTGTTACAGTAAATTTCAGGCCATTACTAATTTCATTACTGGTTACTTACTAAAAGTATATTTATTTCTTCATCACTCCTCTAAGAAATCTACCTTTGTTACATTTTATTCTTTGCTTGATGCTACTTTCATTAGAGTAGGAGTGTCTTCAGAGCAATAGAATTGTAAAGGTCTCAGTCGTTAACATGAAAGTGGGACTGCTTAAATTTGATTACCGTGTTTAATGAAGTGTCACATTTATTTACAAGATGACATGATGAATCACATTACAGTTATTATAAATCAGCTTATAAGAATGGACAAATGGTTCAATAAAGCAATGGGTTTACAAATCTAAGATGAACGCATTTGGGTTCCTTGGCATATTTCCCTTTAAAAAAAAATGGCAGTGCACTATTTACTTTAGCCCAGGAGCTAAATTGGCAATTTGCTTAAAAAAAGAGAGAGAGAGAGAGAGAGAAGAGAGGGTTCACATTTCATTTCGTGCTATACTTTCTGTCTCACTGACCAAAAATGTCAGATCATTCACATGGGCAAATCCAGTCCACCTCAACATGTTCGTTAACCTTAGAGCCAGACACATGTATTATTTCCTTCCTCTTCTAACGCAGTTGCGTCCCACCCCCAGCAGAAGACCTGTCCCACATCTGTACCAGATACAGTATCTCCTGACAAAAATTGTTTTGCTTGTCTCCTCCATTTGCCCATATGCTGGACCTTAAACTGCGGTTCAAATTACCCCCAAAAGCATCAGTCCTAAGATTCAAATAAAATCGTATCTGCTTGCTTTTTGACACTTTTATCACCTTGCTATGTGTGACGACAGTGACATGAGTTGCCCAAAGCCCAAAGAAAATAAAAAAGTAAATAAGCATCCACCCAGCCCCCCCTTCCCTCCCCGGCCATGGAGCCTTCATTAAAAAGGTCTTAGTTCACTTCCATATGAAGGAAACTGGCTCATTTGTGTGCTGTACTCTCTCTCCCTCTCTCTCTGCCTGACTTGCAAAGGAATTTGTTTGAAACATTCTTTTTCAGCGCATTTCTGTTTATTTGTGTTTGCCCTGCAGAAATGCTAATGCAGGTTCATTGCATTAAACAGGCCTGATAAAGTCTGAGTGCACTTACATATGTGTAGGCTGAAAAATAGCCACATCCTGGGGAGGAGGGGGGCTGAAGGAGGACATGTGTGTGTTTTGGGGTGTGCGTGTGCATTGTGCAGGGGGAGGCTTCCAAGTGGTTGAGCTCAGGCTTTCCTGCCACATCTGCATTTTGCCCTGTTTGAGTGACAGGTGTACATGGATGCCACATCGGCTGCCAATATGTTATGAGACCATGGTAACAATCGTTCATCTCTGGGGAGCTATGCTGCCTCGTTCCTCACTATCAGACATGAAAGAAATAATTTCAGGTGCCAGCAAAGGAACTGTGATAAAAGAAAACATTTTGGCTTTCATGGCACTGGAGTTTGCCCTGAGGCAACAGCTTTGATAAAAAAAAAGTGTCTCTTTCTTTACATTCACAATTAATCCATGATTATCTACAAGCAATCCTTTGGCCTATAGGATACTGACAGAAAAGTTGTTTTTCTTTTTTTTTTTTAATTCCTGTACACTTCACCTCTGTTTTTTCCTGCCACATGCACCTATTGTATCACACAAATCTTCAAACCCTGCTGAAGCTGGAGACAGCTTCTCACCCCCACTTTGAAAAGTTATGTAGATATCAGACATATCTGTGTAGAATAGCTATTGTTAGCTGAAGTATTAACATATAATGTTTCTTCACTTGTATATTTAAGAAAGGTATGAAAGAGGGCTATTATACCACAAGGAAAGGTGAACCAATCCCTCTTTTCTTCAATGTTCTGTGTCATCAGCCAAAAGAAAATTTTGATATATTTTTAAGAGCAAAACAATGAGCTTCATTCAGGAGGCAATATTATAGCTCTCTGCATGAGTTCACTTTCACTTGATAGTAGTTGGATCCAGTGTTTATCATGTCCATCTGATATCATCAAGACCATGCTTCACTGTTGAGGTCAGGTTCTGCCCAGRGGACACCCAGGGCCACAGCATAAAACAAACAGCACTGGAGTTTTGACCCAGGAAACTTCAGTCTTTCCTTAGGCCTCCATGAGCACTGGTGGCACACAGCCTCCTCCACAAGGAAGTCTTCACTGCCCAACCTTGCAAGGGAGCCTTACGGTCCCATCACCTGGCAGTCATTCCCCACCTACCAGTCTGGACACCTTGCCACCCACAAAGGGACAGAGGGTCTCTGGGGTACCCAAGGCACAGGTGCCTCTGTGCAAGTACATGTATACATGCATACATATATGTACACCTATATGTATAACTGGGCTGAGCACAGCTCCTCTAGTTGCAGACGGCAGCATGGCACAGCATACCCCACCTCGTCCTGGGGAATGCGTGGACCTCCCAAACCGTGTATTTTTCTCAGGCACCCTGAGATGCAGACCGGGGCTCCTTTTTGGGGCTTGTACAGGCAAGGCGATTCCTGATGTGAAGGAGGTCCAAAATCACACAGGAAATGGCCGACCAGAAATTATTTTGGGTACAAACCCTTGTGGCACAGTTCCAGTGCCTCCCCCTTCCCAGCCCTGGTATCCTATGTCCCAGACCACCCCTCCTTGCCCCTTGCTCCTGACATTAAATGCCAGCATCAGCTGGTGCATGATCCCACACAGGCCATGCCCATTTGCACCACCCCAGGGCCAAGTTCTGCCCAGTGAGCAAGAAAACATTGGAAATAGAGAGTGCCTTGGGTGGCAATGCAGTCCCTCTTCGGGAGCACACAGAAAATTCATGTCTCTGGAGCCGACTCTGGTGGCAAAGAGCTTGCAGAGCCGTGGCGTGACACACTGCTGTCCTCCTTCGGTGAGGAAGCCTCCATATTGTCTAAACTGTCTAGAAAATCTGCCAGTCTTCTTACGTACAAATCCCATAAATTATATACTAAAAAAAGGTCTCCTTAATACTTCCACAGAATAAATCCTTTTTTGTGTTTACCAGAATATATTAGCTCTATCCAATGACAAGCATAGCAGCCGTAAAGTAAAAAAATATGGCCCAATGGACAGGACACTGCTTGTCCAACAAGTTGGGTGGCCTGGGACAAAACTGTCCACACAGAAAGTGTGGGGGTTTTTCCTAGGATGTTTTTTTTCTTTTTCTTCAACTCAGCAGATTCTTGTTCATACTGCACGGACAGCTTTAAAAAAGCAGTCCATGGACTTATATTTTTTCATAATTCACAGATTTCGGTGCTTCAAGTTTCCGATGAATAGCTGGAGGTGCTGAGCATCAAAAAATCAGACTGATCAAGCCAGATCTGTAGAAATATTTAAATGCCTAATTGGTTATTCATCCTGATTAGGCACCCATCGTGGACATAGCTTTATGCACACTCACTTGGACAACCCAAAGGGATAAAAAATTTACATATATATTCCTTCACACCTCTTTGCCTCAGTTTCTTGTCAGAAACATGGCAAACATTTGCGTTATCAGAAAACACATATAAAGATCTCTGAGAAAAATACCAGGAATTGATTTAGAGACAGTGCTTAACATGGCATAATCGTCACTAATAATAAGGCTTCAGATTCCTGTTCTTATTCATCTCAGTCATGGCTGACTTCTTGACCCCCTCCCAACCTTCAGATTTTATACTGACGACTCTTAGATTGTAACAAGGTGTGTTTGCTTCATGTTACTTATTTCAGGTCTTTTTAAGTGGTGCCATGACGTAGAGTGTTTTCTCCTAGACCAGATTAACTTTGGCAAATACTGTCTACCTACAGGGTCCAGTAATTAAGCAGTTTGCACAAGAAAATGGAACAAAAAGCCGCAGAAATTACATGGGTCTGAACTCTTCGGCTATCACAGTTGTAGAAACTCTGTGTTTCTTTTTCCCATTTTTCTCCATTTAGATCTATCTGTCCATATGGATGGATGTCTCTTTTTGTTTATCACTTTCTCTCTCTTTCTTTCTTTCTTTTTTTTTNNNTTTCTTTTTTTTTCTTTTTTTTTTTTTTTTGCATCAACATGCATCATTGTCCAGTTTCATGTTACTGTCTTCCGACTAACCCAACCAGCAATATTTTCAGCGATGGGCTGATTAGCGGACAGGAATAAAAACAATCTGAAGGATAATAATAAACAGACTGGGGAGATGAAGAAATTATCAGGGAGTAAAGCCCTAACATGGTATTGCTAAGTTATGTACTCATTGCTCCCTTGCTCTAACAAGCAGCTGTATAAAGCTAAGTAGCTTTTCTTCTCAAACAAAGCTAAGGGGGGGGAAAACAAAGCGAGGCTTCTGTGTGTATGTTGGTATGTGTTTCAGGGGAAAAAAAATCAGGACATTGTGAGCAAACTGTCTCTGCAACGGATCGACAAGGGTTTATTATTCTGAGCAGTACTCAATCAAATGTGGCCCCTATGAACAGAGAGTAATGTTGGCGAATCATCCTGGGGGCTTTTTTTCTGTGTGTGAGAGGTATCCATCTGTCAGCTGTCAGTGCCAGTGAGAGATATACAGAGCTGTCACTTCTTGTCAGCCAGCATTTGTGAGGCCTTTTGCAGCTGCTACACAACACATACTGTCCTTATTGAAGGCCAGCAAGGAGTCTTGGAGAAGATTCTGCTGGGCAGGGTGAAAAGGGGAAGAGAGATGTCAGGATCATTCTAGGAGAACAGCCTTGACCCATCAAAGATTTTTAACTTCACTCTCAAAATCCTATTCTTTTCTGAATATTAATGGTAATAAGAGGCAGATGGAGAGCTGAGATAGTGGCACAGCTATATGTTCTGCATTTCGAGATTCAAGGCAAGTCTTGCGCACCCTTTGGTACCTTTGGAACCTGTAATAATAAACATGGTGGGATGCGGGTGGTGACACATTCAAAAGAGTCCAGTGCTGTATCCAGAATGAAATGAGAAAGGGGACAAATAGTTGTTCCTCCAAGGAAAAAAAATCTCCATCCGTCACTCTCCAGATATACATATATATATATATATATACACACACACACACAAGATAGATGTGCGTGTGTGAAAAACTTAGATGCGTACCCACACGTTTTAGAAGTGTTGGAGCTGTGCTGGGCTTGTGCTGAATTTCGGGCTAAACCAAAACTCAGGTTCCAAGGCACTGAAATCTTGCCAACTGTTTTCTCAAAATGTTGGCTCCAAATGTTGAAAATCTCATGAGATTAGCTGTTCTTCTGAGCTTTTCTCCATCATGGGCTGTATCAGAACCAGCTCCAGCAAATAAGAGGCCTTTTTGGTTTGTGATCTGCTGCAGATTTATAGCATTGATAAGGACCAAAAGTTTTGCGTCCAGCCTGTTTGATCTCACATATTATCAATCACAGATGGAACAGGTATACTGTTTTTAAGCAAAGGATCCTGATTTTAGAAGAGTATTATAGAATTGTAGAGTATTATTATAAATGTGTAGGTATGCCAAATTGTTTTGCATCATTTAAAAAAGAGCAATTGTTTAAATCTATAGATAACATTTTGTTTTGCTTTATATGTTTACAGCTGCCTTCACAACAAAGCTAAACTAACATTGCCAAAGTGCAAGGCAGTAGGATTAGGAGAAATGAGTATACATGGAGCTGGGAAGTGCTAAATTCTGCTCTCTGCTTTTCCACTGACTCTCCAAGTCGCCTCAAGCTGGCCATGTCAATTCCCTACCTGTTTCCCGTTTGGTGATAACATTTAATTACCACTCTCACAAGGGCATCGAGTTGATGAATCTTTCAACAAAACTTTGAGCTTCTAAAGATCTCCACAGGTGCAAAGGTCTCTTGAGTATATCACCAAACAAAGTTGTGTGATTTCAGTTGTGGGTTCATAGTGCAAAGCTAGAAACTTAGACCTAGTTCTGCACCAATAATTTTGCAAGGGTCGGGGATCAAGTGGTGTTAACAATTCTCAGAGTTCAGTGAAGCTTTGGACATGAATAAGCCATCATTTAAGCATAAGATCTCATACTAGAGAATTTTTTTAGAAGACATCTTGCTCTCCTGATGAGACCTTTCAAGAAATCTAGAAATTCAGGGTTAAAAAATGCAATCAAGGGTATTGTAACAAGTTTGTAGAGTACATAAATCGATGAGGTCCTACTTTGTAGGTTTGTACAGACCACATAACACTGATAACATAATAACAAGATCTATAATATAAAATTTAAATAGTAGTATTACATAAAAAATAGAAACAATTCATTTTAATTAATGAATTAAAACAATTAATTAATTATATTACATGCAAATGAAATTTTAAACCCTGTAGAATACTAAAAAATTGTCAACCTGGATAATTATATTGCTTAGTATTTTTTACTAGGGTGACAGGGTTTCTCAGGCAGACTGCTGTTGTTAAGCCCAAGCAGCAAGTACTTCACTGATTCATTTTGTGCCTGTAGAATATTTTGTATTTAAAAGATGCAAAAAAGATTTATAATTTAGCTTAGGGTTGCTTGAAAGCGTGCTCTGTTTGGTTACCGGTTTCAAACACATATGGTATAACTCATGTTGCTGCAAGTAAAACAAGACTGACTGTTGAATGAGCATAACACTGTAATAGCAGAATGTCTGCATTTAGCCCTTTTAACTCAGATCTGCTTACAAGCCAAAATCAAATGGGAAACAATTAGTGCCTGTCAGAAAATGATTTCCCCCTCCCCCCTGAGAAAATCCAAAAATGTAAAAGAAAAAGAAGACATTTTCAGCTGAAAGGTATTAATTTTATGGTGGAGATGCTGTTCCAATGACTTATGGGAATTGTAGTTCATATGCCTCATGCCCCAATTCCTTTTCAATGACTTAATCCCTTATTAGACTGTCTCTTGCCCTTAGTCTCCCCTACACCCTTCCACAAATAGTTTTGTCATATCATGGAGGATCCCACCATTTGTACCCTAGAAGATACAGGAAACTCCATAAGAGGAACCCCATCCGTAAATGTCAGGGGGAGTTTGTGGCTCTGAACAACAACTTCTGCCAAGCCCTGTGGCAAAGTTCTAAAGTTTGGGTAACTTTGTGATTTTGATGAGAAGTCACAGCTATAATTCTCCTTTCTGAGTTAAAGTCTAAAGCTTATCATACTGCAGACTGTTAAGGCTCTGGATACTCCTCAATTTCATTTCCTATTTAGAATAAGAGTAGCTAAAATTCTGAGTCCCTCAGGATGAACCCCTTAAATAAACTGTATTGGGTGAATGATACAGAAACCATACTGCCAAAGTGTGGTACACCTGAAAGGTTTCAGCATTTCTTGTGAAAGTTATAGGTATGCACAAAACCTATAGGGTTATAGAAGTGAACCCTTCCTCGTGAGCTGCCCAGAAGTGTGCTGTATTATGGCCTTTGTCCACCAAAGCACAATTTGCTGGATTACCACAGAGTACTTTAAAAGTATTATTCTTTCCGGGGGGAGAACAGGAGAAGTGCACTGCTTCAGATAGGGGTGGAGAGGGGAACATGATAGGCATTATTGATATTAGAAGGGATAGCGGATCTTTATAAACTTACGTTATCCTTGATTTTGGAAAATGGCAATCCCAATGAAGTAAATTGGGATTGAGAATGAGAAGCTTGTTTATAGCAGCTTGCTGTCTAACATCTATTCTGGAAATTCTGGTGGACACAAAGACACTCTGGTATTCCTGTGTTGCAGTCAAAACAGCATGGTAGTCTCAGTAAAATACGGCTACTATCTGTTTTTCTGTTAGTGATAGATTTACATATCCCATACCTCTCTAAACCAGACTAGGAGGACACTGTATCCTTTTCAGACCTCAAATGTTGTTTTAATTATCAAATTGTATGACTCTGCTCCCTCGATATTTTGTGTAGTTGTTAATTGGCTATTGGACATTTCCCCAGCCTGCCTACACCATCTATATTTAAAGAATGGATTTTATTTGCTCCCCAGACTCTCCCTGCTTCTCAGGCTTGTTTGCTGTCTCTGCTGATCCTGACTCCGCTGTCCCTTTCCCATTCAGTTAGACTTCTCCTCTGGCTTCCCAGTAGACGGGCCAGTAGAAAGCACGGACAAAAAAAAACAGTTGTGTAAGGCAGTAGACAGACATGGTGTAGACAAAACACAGTCCCAAACAAGAGAGAAACACCTCACGACAGTGCCCATGGCTCTACGTTTAGACCACAGAGGCTCAGCTGTCGAGGCATCAGTCCACCCGGGCCCACCAGCCTTTGTAAATGTTGTTTGGTGTCCCTGCTATTCCAGGCATGAGGAAAGGGTGGAATTAGGTCTGGAGACTGGCTACACTCTTGCACATCTCCTCATTTTCTGACTGGTAGAGCTGTACAGGTTCAGCAAATCAGGCAACAAGGCTTAGCAAGGCTAGGAGCAGAGCATCAGGCCTGAATAGCTTCTCTGGCCTGGGCACCCAGAGCTTCAGAGGATGGTGTGGAAATACTGTTTCCCCTCAGTTCACCACTAAGAAACCTTCAGACATCCTTGGTGAAGACAGAATCAGGCAACTTGCAAGAAACCAGAGCAATACAACCGTTTCAAGACATATAGAAGACAGCAAATAGGTCACAGAGAGTAGAGGTAAAAACAGTAACATTAGATATTAACAGGATGCCAACAGAAGAAATAAACTAAACTATTTCATTAGGAAATTGGGACCATCAGCATTAGCTTTCTGTCACCCACAGTAGCAGTTTGCGTTTCCAGCCTCATCCAGGTAACACAAGTGGAGGAAGAACCGCCATGGGAGCTCAGTGAGGAACAGGCCTTGTGAGAAGCTGTGGGGACAGCAGGGGATAATTACAGGACACAGACACAGAGCCAACATATCTGTCTGGTTGACAGTGCCAGCAGCTAAGAGAACCACTGCTACTGGCAGCATTTTCCTGAAAGTAGCACTGTCTAGTGAGGATTCACAAATTTCCTCATCACCTGTTGATAACCTTGGAAAAAACAGAGAGGAGAAGATGTACCTTGTGGCTTTCAGATGCCTTCAGAAGAGAAAAGAAGAACATGTGATTGGAATTTGCCTCTAAGATGGAGCTGATATCTGCCAAGTTACACAAGTACATACACTTTAGTGGGATTGACCCCAAGGAGTGGGAAAATGGGCAGAGTCTATGAACTGTAAATAAGAACATATACTTCAGACATCCCAAAACACGAACAAGCAGGACCATTTGGATTGTATAGTGCCACCTATTATTCAGCGCTGCTTAACTCTTGGCTTTGTAGGAGAGTTTCCAGTTGCCCAAAGCATTAATAAACTTTACTCAAAGTGGTTGACATTTTCCATACCTCAGGCTAAGTGCCTGTAGAATATCGCAGCCAAATGTGGCTCAACTATTTCTAAGTATTAGGCAGTTGTGCTTATAGCTTAAGAATTGCCCAGCTTCATCCTTTGCATTGTGGCCAAAATGGTTGTTGAGGCTCAGGCACGGGTGTGTGTGTCCGTCAGCTTGAGACTTGGATAGGCGTTTGTGCCATCTAGAACGTGATATTGCTATAACACTTGATATTATGTGACAGTTTAAAGGGTTTCTTTGGCTTGAGTTTGAGAATGACAGTCATTAATGCTCCCTGAAGGCCACACCAAGTTAGTCACAGGCAAACACCTCATCAACAATTTTGTTATTGCAAGACTAAAGAGAAAAGCCTAAAAAACAGATTAAGGATTTTTTATACACTGCCATATATATAGTCTTGTATTTCTTTGTGTTTTTAAAGCCAAACTGAATCACTGGCGATGTTCAGATAGTTGTGGAAGGGAAAAAATATTAGCATAAATTTGAAAATCCCCTCTAAATCGTTGAAGATAGCTCTTCTATGCGTAAAGATATTTTGTGAACTGAAGATCAGTAACTGAAAGATTAAATTTGTTATAAGAATGTTGTAGTTATCAAGAAGCAACTATTAAAACCCAGGAAATTCAGACTTAAGGTTAAACTTAAAAGGAACTTGAGACAGATGTTAGGCCATGACTTCAAGGAATAAGTGTTAGTAAGATTTATTGGGCCAAATTCATCCGATTCAAACCTAGTGTAAGCCAATGGAGTTTTTAAAGTTAGTGATAAGAAACCACAGCTCCATTGGATAGATAAGAGACTCTGACTTTTGTTTTTCTCAGGTTGTCCAAATAGAATGATTTAAGGTGGCTTGGATATCTTAATCAGTAGCTTTTATCACTATAGAAATTTAGATTCCTTTTTTTCTTCATTTTTCTGCCCATTTAAAAAGATGGCTTTTGTCTTTCTTGATCTTAAGCTGGGCACAGCTTCATTTTATCAATTTCTAGGTATTTTTTCTTTATTTACTTTTCCTGATTTTCTTCCTTCAATTTTAAAATACCCTTTTATTATTACCTTTCCCTGCTGTGAATATGATATTATATGAAAGCAGGAGCAGTGTTTAGGGATGGCCCAGTCCTTTTGTGTAGAAATGCTCACTTCCAGATCCTCTCCATTCTGGAGACCCAAGCAGCTGTTCAGTTCCAGTAGAGACTCCCATGGAAGTCATAAACACTTTTTGAGGTTCAAATCCATAGCCTGAGGTGTTTTCCTGTTAGTGAATAGGAAATAGTGAATAGGTGAATGCAGATTGACCAAAGGCAAGAGAAATCCTTGCTTACTGAGAGGCCATCTGAAGAGTCCCACTGAGTCTTTTACAACATTTTTGTCATTTTTTTTTTCTTTTTCAAGAGTCTGAAGACACAGACAAAAAAAAAAAAAAGTGGGGAATAATGTATACATATCAACTTAACTTTACTTGAAGCATATCTGAACAGCTGTCTCCCACATGAAGTGTTATTCTTCCTAGTGATTGCCAAAAAGAGAAAGAAAAGCCAGTGGTATTAATGTATATAGCATTCTGGATTTCCCTGGCACTACAGCAGAAAAAAAGAAATAAAAAGGTGGTGCAAGAAAAGAAAAAAAGTTACCCCAAAGCAGGCTGATAACAGAAGTGTCAGCAATTTTTCCTGACATAGTCACTTTGAATAGTACAGAAGTAGAAACAGTGAAACACAGGACAAGAAAGATCAAAATGTGTCTATGACCCCAGGATCTTCCTCCCTTTCCTTTACCAACAACCGCAGGATATGAATCACATGCACCAGGGCCACCAAGCCCTAGCAGCTGATCTCTGCTCTGCTTTCCTGGGAAAGGAGACACTCTTTTCAACTTTCTTCATCAACATGTCACGGGGGAAAGGAAAGTCATGCAAAAATCAAGTCAGAGCTTTCCCAGTGATGAAGCTTTTTCACAAAAAGCAAATGTTTTCCTTTGAATTATTACCGTCTGAGTTATTTCCATATTGCAGCTGAAGGCCAGTAGTTTGCAAGTGCAGATACCTGGGGGGAGGAATAGGGCGAGAGGGATCGTTTCCATTTTTACCAGTGTGTAAATCTTGTTTTCTGCTGGCTGCAGTCACCCTGATGAACTTGGACTCAGTGAAGGCCCCACTGTTTCATGACATGAATATGATTTTGCAGTCAATAATGTAAATGCTTTCTTATATTCAATGCAAGCAAGGCACAAGAGCAAATAGTCCCATTTACTGTCAAGGTGATGTTTAAAATAGCCATTAGATGTACATCTACCCAAAGCTCCAAGCCGCAAGCCCCAAAAGGTCTGCATATGTGTGTCTACCACCTAGGTCTTCCCACTGAAAAATGTGAGAACATGTGTAAATCTCCCTGGACTCATCAACTCTAATGCTTTTGGCACAGTTCATCACCCCATCCTCTTCTGCCTATTTGTTTTTCCCGTTGTCTGCCCATGTCATCTGATCCTGTAAATACATGGGACTAACTACATTCTATGATTAAAACCAGGAATACTTTCTCTTGCAGTAAGTAAGGTTAATCATGCTCAGAAATGGGCTCTTAATGCAGCATCCCAAATATCTTCCTAGAAAATGTCCTATGGGCCCTAATTATCTCTCTCCAAATAAAAAGGATTGAGTCCAGAGTTTACAGATCTGCTTAGTTTTCAACTGGATTTTGCTGGTGGTTTAAATAAGCATGCTCATTAGCATCTGTCAGCTGCCCAGACTTATTATTTCATTGCTATGTGTTGATTTGACTTTATTAAGACCTACAAGCCTTGATCCTGCCTGAAAGATGGACTCCAGAGCAGATCTCTGCAGCAGTTACAGTCATCTGAACAGGCTACATTAGTGCCCAGTCATGTGAAGTCTGCTGCCCTACCCTGCAGAAGGTTTTCACCTGTACATTTTTTTCTTTCTTCCATCTTGTGACTGAGCCCACAGCTATTGGCTATTAGAGCATAGTGCCAAAACATTCCCTTTTCTCCAGCTTTTGATGGAAGCTGCCCATTTCTTTCTTCAGCTTAAAAGGAAGAACAGATTCCTGGAATCTGGAAGAGCAGATTAATACGTCTAACAATAAGAAAAATCAACCAAACAAGCAGCATATTTACCTCTTTCGCCATCCTCTTCTCTCTTCCCTCCTCAACCCTTCCTCCCTTACACCCAAGTAAGAAATGCTAATATGCTGTGTAATGTAGGAACAGTTTGGTATATTCCTCGCCTACCCTGGAGCTGATGGTTGTTTGGGACTATGGTATAATTGCTTCTGGAGCTGCTCTTAGCACAGTGGCTTCAGCTTTGCAGATATTGTTGTGGGAGAATGGGGACAAAATATTCCTATGGCAGCCCATCTTCTTTTTCCAGCTTACAGAGGGAATTCTCAAATAGTTTTTGGTCATGGTTTTATAATTCTTAAATAAGTTTCCAAAGGATTCCGCGTGGGAAAGGGTGACAGACTAGTGAGTGAAAGATGTAAGCTTGGGCCTTCCAGGCAATTGTGCAATGGAAATGCTCCCCTAAGAAAGGCTTGAAGAGTGTGAGAGCTTTCCTTTCAAATTATTATAAAACATGCTTTTCCTTTCAAATTCTTATAAAACCTCATAAACCCAAATGCTATGAGAGTGCCTTCCATGGAAATTAAGTGATACAACCAATCTCTAGCTTATTCAGTTCTTTCTTTTCTAGTATTTCAGCCCTCCTTGCTTTCTCTGCTCCAGAGGGAGCCTTTCGTTTTCTGTCCAGGTCCTGTCAAGCATTGTTACGGCACTTCTCAATCCAGCTCTTGTCTCCCAAATGCTTTGGGGGTCTACTCATACCCTGAAGAAGGAAGATCATCCCAGACTGCCCCCAGCTGACTGAGGCCTGAGACAGAGCTGAGGGGTACCGGAGCGTGCAGGATTGCCCAGTGCTGGTTGTAGGTGCAGGTTGCCCAGTGCAGGTACCTGACACCAGGGCCAGTCTCCAGCCGTGCCTAGCCTGCAGCCTGCTCAGAGCTGCCTGTGACGGCAACAGAGACAAATTCTTCTCCAGCAGTCAGGCAGCAAAAGGGTCCAGACCATGTCTTGTGCCAAGGTAGGGCTGAAGAGGTAAATGCTATTTCCTCACGGGAGGGAAAAGCAGCTCCCTATCATCTACAAAGGGTTAGCTACAATTTAAGCCCATATCTTTCCCTGAATGACAAATACCCACCAGGACTGACGAGCTAATTCCAGCCTGAGATGAATTAACATCCATGTACTTAACAAAGAAATGTTGAAGCAACAACCTGCTATGCCACTTGGCCTGGGACAATACAACATCAATAACCTCGTATTTTAAGTCCTTTCACCTAGCAATGTTTGCAAGCACTGTCCATTAGCCCTCCTCCAGCCCCCCAGTGCCATCTCGAGAAATGATGAAGTAAAATTCAGTTTGAGATCACACTTATTCCTGCATCCAAATCCATCACTTATTATAGCCTCTCATGTTAGCACAAACATCCTTTAGAATGAAACTTTCCTATTACCATTTCCATTACAGAATCATTTCATCTGTAATAATTTTCCATCAGAGGCTGAAGAGGAGTCTGCTGCAGCTTTACCTGCTGTTCATACCAGGCACGATTGAGAGATACCATTTTTCTTTGTGTTTGAAACCAACAGGAGGAGGAAAAGGGTCTATAAATACAGACGATCAAGAGTATTTTACATCTAGCGGTACGCTGTGAAGCCCACCTGTAACAAAATAGGAGAGCAGAAGGAGGCAGGGGCAGCACAAGGTTTAGGAAAAATCGGAGCAGAATTAATCCTTCAGGCTGAACTGCCTCTGCGGAGCACAGCTATACAGTCCTGCCGACTCAAAGGGCCATTATTCAAGGGTTAAATGTCACTCAAATCAACCTCATTATGAACTGAGGGATGAGGAGGGGCTCGGGGGAGACACTGCTTTCTTATGCATTTCCAATTGAGCCTCTCTGGCCTGGAGATGACCTGCCGCACGATTTTTAAATTATCTCTGTGCGCGCTCTGCTTGTTTTGGAAATGCTCTAAATAAAAATAATGGACTGTCTTTTAATAAGTCTCATTGTGAAGATTCCACATATCAAACAACGCAGCGCAGCTTGGAGGCAAGCGACGGGCATGTGTGATCTAGCTGGAAGAGAGACAAATGGTGATGGGAGCAACTCCATCTAGGGACCGCTGACAAGAAAATGGCATTCGCAAACTGACACATCTGTCAGGGTGGAGAATATTGGCACCTGTCACGCAATTTCAGTCATGACTTTTAATAAAGCTGCTTTCCCTTAGGTAAAATTGGAACTTGACTGTAATATTAGCTGCAAGCACGTCTTGTTTTCCCCTTCAGAGCTCTTTTGTACGTGAGACATTTCGAATGAATCTTAAAGCTGAAGTAATGATGTTTACTACTTCTTTCCTTCCCCCCCCTTCCCTTTCCAAGTCTGGATTTGAAAGAGATGTTGTGCTGAGTTTTTTTTTTTCTTTGCAAAATGTCTCCCCTTCATCTACCAATACCAGATTTTTTTTGTATGTGAGTGTGTGTGTGTGCGAGTGTGTGTAGCGCTTTTTCTCTATCACTCTTTTTTTTTCCCTTTCCTCCTCCTTTTCAGCTGGGCTGTTGTTTGAGTGAATTTAGCCTGGGGAAGCATGTATATCATAAAAACTGGGTTGGGATTTGTTGGCTGTCAGTCAATAAATCAGTCAGAGTTTAATTACCAGGCATGTGATGGGAAGCGGTGACAGGCACCAGGTCTGTTGGATAGCATTTCTTATGGGGCAGCCGCTACTAAAAACAAAAAAAGTTAGAGAGTATGTGTGCGTGAGTAGACGCCGGATGGGAAGGAGGGGAGAGATGGAGGGGCGGAGGGGGAGAAGTGGAAAAGGAGGAAGGGGGAAAGGAAAAGTTGAGGAGTCCTACAGCTGGAATCTACTATTATGAGGGGAAAAAAAATGTTTTGTGTTCTTAAAACAAAGACTATGAGAGTCTGTTTCAGGACAAAAAAATAAGGTTTTTAACTGAAGCGTTCCCATGTTTTCCTTGAAATATGTCAGCGTGTTCTGAGTGTCGCCTGATGCCTGTATTAACTTATGCTGCACTAAAGTGCACTCCTTTGTTTAACACTTGCAAACATTTTATCAGAAATATTTTTTTAAAAGGAAAGAAAATAACTACAGTTGAGAGAACACATCGGGGAGATGGGGCTGGAAGGAGCTGGAGAACTATTGTATTACAAAATGACATAATGTGTTAAAGGACCTTTCACAAAGTGAGAGTAAAGTTTTTTAATATAATATGAAGGTTATATAACATTCCCAATGAGGAAATCAATAACTTTTTTTCTTTTCTTTTTCCCCTCCTTCTTCCCCTTTTTTGGAAGTTTTCCAGGATTTCTGACCATGGAAATCATATACAGTTTTTTTTCAAAGGCAATTCATACTTGACATGGTTTTTATTTTTGACTAGTGATGAGAGATGTCATCTTCTTCCTGTCATATGCCATGAAGCATTATGTGGAGATACCGCAGGATGTTTTGACTGAAAAGATGCTCTATTTTCTTTTAACTATTCTCCTGTGGTGTATCTCAGTGTGTGTTTCAGAAATCTTTTGTCCACTTTAAGGCATTATGGGTAACGGACACAAAAGTCTCTGGCTTGAGGTAGTGTAGCTGCTCCTCTCCTGGCAAAGCATTTGTCCGTGAACGCGAGGGAGCACAAGGGATTTGTGAGAAGAGGAGGAAAATGTTAGGCAGAAGAAGAGCTAGTTACAAGTGGACTTCAGTGGGTGAAAATTTAGCTGAAAAAATGTAATGGTTCAAATCTCATAGAAACATCTCCACACAAAAAAATGTCAGATTGAATAGGGAACTTTGCTTTATTTAGACATCTAATTTAAAGAGTGCCTTTATTCAAAAATAAGAAAAAACACAATCTGTTTTGCTTGGTTAGGTGAACTCCGATGCCAACTGCCTGTTTATCTCCTTGTCAGGTTGCTCCACAGCTGCCTCTGTGACTTCATCTATGCGACTCTGGATGCTCATCAAGACCTCCCGGAGTTCACCTGCAGGACCTCTTCCCATCTATACTTTAAATTGCTCCTGTCATGTCCAGCTGACTGTATGTAAACTTCCTATCATTTCCCCCCTAGCCTCTGTCAACTTTTGTCACTGCTCTTAGATGGTAAGCTCCTTGGAGCAGAAATCTTCCTTCTTGAATGCTTGGCAAGTGCCTAGCGTACAGTGGGGACTACTATAAATGTGTAACAGTAACTCTAGACCGTACATTGAGTACGTATTCAAACCATATGGGGTGCAATATACAAACCTGGGTTGTGGAAGCCACCTCTCAATTGCGTTCACAGAAGGACGGAGGAGGGAGAGGTTGGAGGGGAAGAAAGTAAGTTGCAGGTGGGAGGGGATACAGTCACATGAAGATTTGCATTCAGTTAAAACTTTTGTGAATATTGCCCCTTTAATGAGCTTTCCTCCCCCTTTCCTTCCCTTTCCTCTGATTGTAGCCTGGAGATTTTGCAGCAGAGAAAAGCAGTTTTGAAATTCATGCCTTATTCACACTCACACAAACCACCAGCAGCACTGGGTTAATCAGTCTGAAAAGGCCTCAGTCCCAAATGTCTTGTGGATCTAAAGAAAAATAAATACACTTATTTAAACCTTCTCATTGGAGGTGCTTGCTCCATTCCCTAACCCTGCTCTGGCTGTTTTGTAAGTCCCAGATCAGATCTACTGGAAGGTCCCGTGGTGTCCTTCCAGGTTGAGTTTGCCCAGCATCAGTAAAATTTGTGTAAAGAGCACAATGGTTAAACACTTGTTAAACAGACTCCACAGCGGCAGCAGCACCTTGTGGCTGGTAGGAATTCATCTGGGCCCCACAGGGCATCCCACCAGCGCCTGCCATCAGGCCCCCCGGCTGCCCCAGACGGTGTGCAATTTCATTACACTGAGTTTGCCCTGCATGGGATGGCTCCCTAAACCTCAGTGCTGTGTCAAGGCCCAAAGAAAAAGAGTCAAAAGGACTTGGGTGCCTGATGGCAAGTAAGGCTGGCTGACCTCTGTGCCAAATGCTCCCCAGCAGCAGTGCAGGATATCTGCTTGATGCCAGTGGGAAATCAGGGAAACAATTTTGTAACTCGTTTAATCTCCTGCTGCGCACCAAAGCTACATGGAAACCCATCAGGGTTGAAGCCTTAAGGCTCGCCTTAACACAAAAATAATAATGGGACACACAGCAGATCGGCTCTGAAATTGTAAGTCAGAATCTGCCTCCTGAATGAGTCACTCTGGCTATTAATGCAATGTAAGAATGTCAAATTATTGTAATCTTTGCCAGAGGTCAACCTACATTGGAACAGCAGCTTAACAGATATAGGATAAATACCTCTTAATAATATGGGAAAGCTGCTTTTTTTTGCTGCCGATAATTAACTTTACTCTCCAAACACTTGCCTCTGAGCTGCTGCTCTCCTCCTTGGGTGAGCGTGAGCACTGGGCTCTCCAGCGTGGAGTTCAGCTTCATCACAGACCCGCGTGGAAGCACTGGTAGCATCTGCGCAGGCTTCACAGGATTGGTGCCACTAGTTTTGCTCTGTGAGGTTTTACACCTCCCATCTTTTGCTTTGAGTTTTGGAATAAAATCCTTTCAGTACAATTGACTTTTTACTAGCTTTAAATCACAATCAGGAGTTTTCCTGTATTTCCACAGAAAAATTTGAATGCCCAAGACTAGTCAAGTTTTGTTTACCAGAAAATCACCCATGCCTCCAAATGTCATGAAACGTTTACTCATGCTGCGTAACTCCTTAGCTGCCCAGACCCACTAGAGCTAAGTCTGTGGAGCAAACTATTACAGTTTGTCACAACTGTGGGGAGGTTTGGATGTAGTAATCCAGTCCACGCCTGCCTCTGCGAGACTTGCCAAAACTGACAAACTTGCCAAAAGTGGAAGTGAACAAGACACAAACTTATAACTGGGTAAACTTTCCCTATCATCCCATTTAGCTGCAAATGTTATTTTCTGTTCTTCTTGATAGCTCGAGGCAAATGCACTCCTGGCCTGCTTTTTTCCACTTTCCTTTGATACCTACTTGTCATATTCAAAGGAAAAGGAACATCTGATACATCCTGTGTATGGGCCAAAAGCTTCCTTAAAACAGCTCCACCCTCAAAGTATATCTTGCACCGATCTGTGAGCCGAGGGACCTGACCCCGGAACTGAAGTAGTGGTGCTGAGAGACTAAATTAAGGGGCCTAGGTCCCATCTCCCGGATTTCCCTATAAGCGAATGTGTTAATTGATATTTATTTAGGGAAGTGTGTGATGGCCTCTAGTGGTGCACACTGTTGGTAAACACAGAAACATCACAGCTTCTCTTCTCTCTTTTTTGAGTGGCACTGGAAGAAAAGTGTTCTGGATGTACTGACACCAGTGTATTGTTACCATATGAGTAACAAGACAGCCCAGTGACAGACGGGCCTGCTCCGTTTATAGCACCCTCCTTCCCCTCTCCTCCATGCTCTGAGGAGGAGGGTGCACAGTGCACACTGGGAGCAAGTGCAGAAATTGATATTTAGCAATGACACATTATGTACTACAGCTTTCCTGTGAATGCACCACCCTGTTCCTGTGTCCAGCATTAGGGAATGACAACAGACTGACTTCATTGTGATTTTCTTTTCCTGCTACTCACGAGGCACGCGCCATGCTCAGAAACAAAAATCTTGATTTAGTTGTTTTCTACTGTGGAGTTTTTCACCCCCTTTATCACAACATATTGAGTGCATCATCAGATCAAGACCGTGATAGGAGAACCAAGACTATGGCACATTTCCTCCTAGCGATGAGGTGGATTGAACCTCAGCTGCACAAACATGCCGAGGCTTCTGGCTGTGAGTGCAGCCTCTGCCATTACTACGGTGAACGTGATAGCCATTAACTAATCGTCATCAGAAAAAATATAGCGCTCTCTCCCTCCTCCATTGCACACTGAGGCACATACCATATAAACATCATAAAGGACACAGCGAGAGAGAAAAAACACACTAGAGGCCATACTAAACCACATATAAACCTGATTTGAGAAGAGACTCTTATTCAAAGCAGTGAAAGCTTTCATATACTGTATGGCCAGAGAGTCGGATGTTTTCTCAACAGTTTCCTAAGCAATAATACATAGATAAAGAGGCTGGAATCTGCCATCCCCTTTATAACATATGCACGTCTATTTATGAAGACACTTAAGCATGGATTTAGTAAGTCCAAGACAAAGCTCTCGAGGCGGCTGTCTCTTTAAATCCGTCTCCTACCAAGTGAAATTTGTGGCCCTGATGAATGGCAGAGCAGAGTCATCCATAAAAGGGCAGAGGAAAATCACACTCATTTGCATACAGTAATTATTCTCTGAATCAGGCCACCTTTATTGCTGCCAGAAAATCTACTGTCAGCATCGCTCTATAGATCATGTTGGAAAAGCCAGCAGCTGAGGAGCGGGGTGGTGGCTTGGGACCCGCCGGCCGGCGCCCCGGCCCCGGCCACCCTCGCCGCTGGGGCAGGCTCTGCTTTGCCTCACTCCCTGCCCTGGGCAGGGCTCTGCGCAGGCTGGGTACCTACAGGTCTGTCCGCCTTCTCTCGGGTCATGTCCCGGGCATCACTAGCAACATAGCAGGAGGGCGCATGTTTGCATCCGTATAATACCAAGGTGGTGGAAGCCATGCAGGGTGGCTGGGGAGGTTCCCAGCTGCACTCCGATAGACTGGATACTTTTTTCACCTTTTTTCCTTCCCACTTGACATCTTCTTTAAAAAAAATAAATAAAGGAGTAACATTGCGCAGGCATGGTAGTGTAACATCACCTTGTCGGTATGCTGCCTATGCTTATGCTCCTGTTTGGCTCTACCTCAGTGGGCACTGGCAGATTAAAAAAAGCAATAGCTGACTGGCATTTCAGCCTGCTGGCAGGAGAAGTAACGGGGGAAAGGGCATAGCCAGGGACCGCGCAGGAAAAAAACGATGGGAACCCTGAATCAGCAAATGAGCAAAGATCAATGGGGCCAGATTCTCATCACAGCACAAACGAACCTGGCGCCAGTCTGGGAATCCTCTCTCAGCTCTTCTCCTGCTGTGATCCGTCAGGATGGCTACAACACACAGCATGGAAATAGCGCCTATACAGGTACCCTTGGGTAGAGCTTTAGGAGCAGCACCTTCCCATTCATGTATGTCTGTCTACCTGCAATGCTACCAAGGAACTGAAGTCTGTTAGAAGCTCCATAGCAAGTAAGTCCTTGGCATGAATCCAGCTGTGATCACACTTCATGTGACACCAAAACCTGACATGCAGAAAACACGCATTCCCAGTAATGAATCACGAAGATGAGAGCAGTTTGGAGCTGGAAGCGATAACAGCAGCTTTGGTGCCAGCACTGCAATTTGCCACGCTCTGGAGCAGGGCTCCCAGCTACCACCCTACACAAGCGCTCTCCACCACTGAGACAGCTCGGAACAGAAGATCGATTGTCCTCATTTTGCAGGACCTGTCCACCAGCTCGGGTGTGTTTGCACAGGAGTTTGAGCAGAGGCCCAAACTCATGATGAAATCTAAATTCAAGTCTCCTGTTCAGGGGGGCTGGAAGTGACCTTAGGGAGTCAGAGTGGATACAAGCTTCCCAGAAAGGCATTATCCCATATACCACACACCCTGAGGCATCATCAATTTGCCAGTGTTTGGTGGAATATGGAGCCCTTCCTTGGAGGGACGCAGTTTTGTGAGCTACAAGGAAAGCCACAATACGAGACTGAATTAAAAATCCAGGAGTCCTGTGTCCAAACACCACAGCCTGCACCTTCTGTTCTGTCCTAGGAGGTCTAGGCCTTGAGGCAAAAGGTCTGGGGAAAAGGTGGTGACTTCTCAAACACCATAATAGGGTTGCTTGCATGTTATGTTAGCGGTAAGTAGTTTTGTTCATCATGATCAGTTGGTACTGCAAGCACTTGGTGCAAGAAAATGGAGTAAGAAGTACACTAGAAACTTCAGTGGGTGAAAAGTGTTTTAAGACATGACCCAAACAAATCTGACTCCAATTCTGCTGTAGACAGACAATTAGCTGATCAAAACTCTGCCTGACCCCACTGATCATCATTTTTACTTGGTTGACTGCAAGCATCTTAAAGTTACAATTTTTCTCTATACTCCCACCTCTATTAAGAGACAAGCTCAGTACCTTTAATCTTAGTTTAATTTGCGACCTAACTAAACACTCTGGACTTCCAAACAGCCACAAACAGCCAAAAAGCATTCTTCTACCACTTTTTAGTTAAGCAGTGTTGTAAGCCAAAATGAAAACTTCATGATACAACACAACGGCTTTTCAATGTTTCCTGCAGGTACTTGCAGCATTATCATACCACTCAACCATGGAGTTACCGCAGGGCTGTATATTTTTTAACCTACCAGAGCTACTGAGCTTTTACAAATTTTGTTAGCAAACAGTGTTTTGTGCTTCAGATCTATAGCAAAAGTTTCAACCAAAACAGGACCTAATTTTTTCCCAATAAGTTAAAGGTGATATAAAGCCATTTTGAATCAGACAGTATTTGCTGTGCTAAGGTGTATAAAAATTAGCATAAAATGGCTACAACCTACCATGGCTTCATGAATCTTCATTGGCCTATTTAAAACAGATTGTACTTCACAGTCCTGTTTCCAAAGCAGACATCTGTCCACATCAAGTCCACAGTCACCATCAGCACTAATTTTTTCCTTGCCCCTTGTCTGATTCCTCAGAAGGGAGTAGAGCATGCCAGAGGGAGAGACCTAGTCTAAAGCAAATTTCTGCTGACCAGAACACGTCCTGCCATGTGCAGGAGATAGACTTTTCCCTCTGTGAGCCTGGCAATAGGGTATTTTGCAAACATTAAATTAACTTAAGCAAGAAGCAGCAGAAAGAGAAAGAAAAAAAAAAAAGAAAAAAAAAGAGAGAGAAGGGAAGTCAGCATTGCTGAACAGTGATACTTCGCCTTGCCTAAAGCTCTGTCAAAGTACCTGACCCCTGACAGATCTAAAGTAAAGTCATTTAAATGATGTAAGGGATATAAATTTTTTTTAAGCAAGTGGCACCAGCTCATCGCTTTGCTGTTTATTAGAGGACGAAGCTGCCAATATTGGCTTGCTCAGATGAGCACTTATAAAACCACACCGATATATGTGTTTGCATTCCTCTTCGGGTAAAAATTTGTCAGAGAAGAAAGGCATTAAACCTGTCACCTCAGATAAAGATCAGATGTTTGATTTCAAACAGAAGAAAGCAAACACTCCACTGTAGGCTCCGTTAACCCCTTGAGTACCCCACAGAAACTGCGGGACAGGCCCGGCAGCCGGTGCTGCCCGCGATGCTCGCCGCTGCCTCGCAGCCACCGAGATTCCTTGGGGTAACGTGACGGCTGCACACCATTTCTTTCCCTCTTCACTGTCTCTCCAGCATTTGCAAAGCAGAGTGCATCGGCTGCCTGCAGGAAATGGTGCTGTTCAAAACGGAAACTAGGGTAAATATTTGTTTATGGTCCTGGTGCCACTGCTGGGTCTACTTTTTTAAAAATGTACTTTCAGGGTATCTGAAGGGGAAGCAATGCTCAGATCCACTCTACTGAAGTGAGAGACATAGGGTATTTTAGAGATCTCTGTTATTCCTGTGACAGCAAGACGCTGCACATTTTGTCTGTACCCCTCTCCCCCTTAGCCAGATGTCCATGCCACAGCTGTTGAAAATATACACTGGAGTGAGATTACATCCTGAACTAAAAGTCTGTGGCAAATCTACCTATTTTAATACCTGAAAGCAAGCTGAAACCTTCCCATATCCAACTGGCTTAGAGTGAAGTGAATAAACTTTACTGAAGAAAAAGGAGGTAAGAAGAAACAGCAGAAATCAACTTCCCGTTTCTAAACACCTTCATGCATAAAGCAGGGGTTAAACTGTACAAAAGAGGGGTGTAATAAGAAGTGCTAATAAATATTTTCATCTGGAAAATCCGAGCTGTACAAGACTGGGAATGTAACTATGAGGCAAACTTTTATGGTCTCCAGTTCGAGGCAGATCGTGTGGAACATTTGGAGGCATGTGAGATCATGCCACACAAGTGTTTGCTATATTAATCAAATAGCACAATAGTTGCCTGGATACCCACATCATTTCATCAGCTGTGGTGGCCTGTTACCAGTTTTCAGAAAATGAAATGTGACCCCTGAGGACTGTAATTGGGTGAGTATAGTAATTTAGGAACGTTCAGGGGATCTGGAAAATCTGTCCAGCCAATTCGCTTACAGCCAGCCATGGCAGAAGGGTATTTCAGCACCGAAGAATCACACACGGTGCCTGTTATCAGTGCTGATACCCAGTACCTTCCCTTTGCCTGTTTGCTGCTCGGTGCCAGTTACGATGAACTCCAGAGTCCTAATGAGCCTAGAGATAATTTTGTTTAATGAAGGATTAAGGCTGTGCCTTAGAATACTTGAAAAAAGGGCAGGGGGTGGGGGGGTGGAATAAAAGCCAGTTCTGTGCTGGCAGAAACTACGGTGCATTTGCAATATAAACGGCTGTATCCTCTTACACAGAATGTTTGTTGTGATACAACTTGAAACATAAAGGGCCATGATCTCATATTTTAGCGCAGGAGGCAAAAGTCCTTCAGGATTCATCCAAGCTTGTGGCATTTGGTTTAACCCAGTGTAACCTGGTGCAGTTTTGAGGCAGGTAAACTGTGTGTTTTAATTACATCTGGGCTATGTAACCAGTCCAAAGTTCGGGTCAAGAGAGTGATGAATTCTCTAGCCACACAATCTTTAATACCAGCTGCGCTGGTTATTAATTTTATTTATTTGTACTGTTAAAGACCTATATAATTTGTAGCTTTGATCATTTGTTTTTTAAAAGCTCAGAAATGTTCACACATTTTAATCAATTCATTTTCTTCGGGTAATAAACTTATTGTGTGCTGGTTTTGTAATTTATACAGAGTGCAATTGTTTACAAATCTCTTATTTATTCTCTTTCTAAGAGGTTGTCGGGTTTCCTATTTCTGTGGCGGCATATTGCATTAGATGCATGATATAGGAATACTAAAGGGCAGAAGACGACCATATGCTCTATCGTAGGCTGCCTTTTAATCCCTGAAATACCAAATCATCAGCTTTATCCTTCCAGTCTACACAAGAGTGGTCTGTTATAACCCTGGAACTGGGATGGAGGACAAAAGAAGGCACAGAGCCAAAACTTCTGATAATGTAATTCAGTGCACTTCCACTGACTTCAGCGATAACATCTTTGACACCAGCTGAGGTTATACCCCAGATTGTTCAGCTCAGTCGTGTCAAAAAAAAAGGTGGGCTTCTCAGAGCTTGTTTTCCAGGTCAAACACTGGTAGCACATTATTCAGCACATTCAACCATCTGAACTGTTCTGAACACGGTTAGATGTATATTGTAAGCAGAGTGCATCCTCCATATTGTATGAAGACAGCAAAAGTGACTATATTCCATGTTTTGATTAGTACTCATCTAAGAAGCTTGCTTCAAGATGGTTTTGGACCACTGCTGTTCGGATTGTTAGGAGGCTTTTCAATTGTTCCTTTGAGTGTTGCCACTCAGCTGGCAAATGCTCCAGCAAGCATGGCTGGACATTTTAATTCTGCTGCCAGAAATTACGTCTTTCTATGATAATTTCAGCTGCAGTCAATGTCCTATTGCCATTCCCTTGGCAAGTTACCCAGGAAATTTGTAGTTGGTCATCTTCAGGGTAGCTGCCTTCTCTAAAGTTTTCAATGATCATTGCAGATGTTATTTGTGCTTCTGCAATACATGGTACCATTCCCAAGAAGCTATCCCATCACACATGGTAGCATTTTGAACCAACTTGGGCTGATTCAAAGGGGAAGCTGCATCCAAGAATATTTCAAAAGAATCAGGATCAGTCAGGACATTACAAGTGCAACTTTTCACTTTGAAAAGTTGCTTCTTCTCATTCAAGGCTCACTGACAGCACTCGAGTGGGAATCAAGCGGTACTCTGATACTGTACATGACTAGCAGCATGGCTGGGGATGAGAACCGTTATATATCGGATGAATTTACAATAACGAATTTGCGTGTAAAACAAGCGGCTCTTGTTAAAAGAAAAAAATCCATGAAGAAATGTCCATCTGATGACAGGTTGCCTAGCCTATGCATGACAGCAAACGCAACTTTAAATAGTCTGTGACAATGTATTTTAAAATGCTTTGGGCAAGTTGTAATTAAAATTACTTAAGCTTTTTGTATGAAACTTCTTGTTGGTGAGCCTTCTAAGAAACATCTGGGGAATAGAAAACCTTCCCCTTCAACTCATTTTGTAAATATTCTCAGCTTCAATACTGTATGTTATTTTATTGATATATCCTCACTCCAGAAGGCAGATTTCACTGCAATAAGCCTTTCTTACCCCTAAGAAAAAAAAAAAATGAAAGGGTGCATAATACATGGCTCCTCTGAGGCAGACATTCCTAGAGCTATTCAGAGGTTTCTGCAAAATAATATTTAGTATTCTCTGTACTGAAGAAGAAAAAGACTATATTTGAAACATCTCCCTACTCACTTCTATGCACCAAGAACACTTCAGCTTTGATGCATGACACTCCAGAAGTGAAGAAAAGGTTATATGGGTAACAACAACAACAAAATCCTAGAAGCTACCAAAACTTATGTTGATCAGATAAATACTCCTATTAATGTAGTGCCCAAACCAAAATAGCTAATAGAAAAATGATAGTGGAGGGGTGGGGAGGGAAGAGAAGATGTATTACATGGCATTAGGAGCCAGGTGAAATAAATTCCTAATGATTTTGTGATTTGACTTTTTTCCTTCTTTAGGTAAATTTCCAATGAAGAGGCTATGGTCTTGAAAAATTTGCTTTTCAGAACAATGCTCTGAACCTCTGTATTCATTTTAGCCAATGAATTACTTATGAACTGTTTGCTGAATGTGCTGGATATTTGTGAGTCAATATTTGCACAGATTATTTGATCTCCCCAAGTCATATGGTATTATATTAGTGTCTTTATGCAAGACCTCCATGGAACAACATAAATTAGAAATCGTTTCCTAAAAACGCTTGTAGGCCAGCTTGAAGGTTTGCAAGAACAAATGGCCACAGATTCATGAATCTTAAGAATTTTTTGCAAAGATCTTTTGAAATATATTTCCCTCTATTTAGACATATATAGGTTGTCATCACAGTAGTTGAAAGTAGTAGTTCTTGTTGAGTTTATGTTGTAAAAAAGATTTTTAAGTCACAAAACTATGCAACCCAAAGCAAATTAAGGCTTCTTCCCACTTAAACTGTACAATAGTATAACTCCGCAAATGCTAATTGGAAACTACATTTTTGGATGCTCAATGTAAGCCTTTTAACAGACCTGATTTTCAAAAATCATTGCACTCTAAAAATCAGATCCTTGGTAAAAGCTCCAAATCAGGTGTCAAAGTGTAAGGACATAGAAAAATACTATTCAATTCTGTAAATATTACCATTCAGTCTTCTGGTTATTCATTAATAGCAGCCTGTGTTTTCCATTTGTTTATATAAGTGTGTGTATATAGATATGTATATGCATGTATGAGTGTATATATATATGCATATTTGTGTGTTGGGAGTATACATAAAATGAATTTTGTGATTGACAGAATTTGGCTATCAGAAAAAGATGCTCAACTGGTTGAGAAGTTTCATGTGGTGAGGCTTTCCCACAAGGCCTTCTTGATAAAAGAGCAGCATTAAATATAGATACAACACATATAAAGACTAGAAAAGCTTCCCAAGTAACATCATCCAAGTCCTTGATATTATTGACCAACATGTCTTAGAGTTCTGTTCATAAATGTATTGACCTTCATCTTAAAACAAGTTACATCTCTGATTAGTGCCTGTTCAGAGGCTCATCTCTCTGATGACTAGAAATCTTCTGAAAATATCTGGGCTACATTTATTTAAGCCTAGATTTATATTCATTTGTTCTTGTCTCAACAGCTTTAACATATGTATCTTGATCCTCTTTCAAGCATTCATAGCAAAAGAATTTTGGGGGGGTCTGGGGTATTTTTTATTTTTATAAGACCTCCAAGGTTGCAAAAGTGCAACTACAAGAAATTCACAACTCACCTCATCTGTGATTTGTTCCACATTTTCTGACCAATTGTTACGTACAGAGAGTTTCAGGGAAACTGAGCAATACAATGCAACAGTATCCTGCCACAATGGGAAATACAGAAATATCTAAATGAATAAAAAGGATATAACCACTCATGGACCAACCTGCTGATTTGCTCAAACTAATTTGCCCTGCCTGAGAGCAAATAATCCCTTTCCTGTCCCCCACAAACTCCCTTTGTATGGAGGTGATGCAAGCAGACAATAAGGTCTGGTTGCCCACCTCGTTTGTTCTGTAAGGTTATGTGAACCTCCCTGAGCCAAGTAAGAGAGATGAAACCTCCATCCTTGCTCCATTCCAGCTGGCTCTCATTTTTGCAGTACGTTGATCCTCTGACGGATTCCTCAAAGCTCTCTCTTCGTCTCCCCATCTTAGCCACTTTGGTGTGTTCTAATAGTAGTATTTTGCCTTGAATTTCCTTAGTGGCTTGCCAGACTGCAGGATCATATACTTAAGAGCATTCCCTTTCTGTGCCCTGACAGTTGTCCTTCCAGTTTGCCTGCAGCTGGAGCAACACGATCACTCAGAGGCCAGCCGGTCCTGTCCCCATTCTCTGTTCCACCCATCCAGGAGTTTGGGTTGAGTTCACCATTTTATATCAAATGACTCTTGTTCCTCCACAGAAATCTGTTGAGTGCAAAGACAGGTCTATCTCCCTGTCATTCAGGTGCATTCAGACCAAGATAAAATGCTCTCTGACTTTCCTACTGCATCCCCTTCCAATGTCTGCTTTCACCAAAGGCTGGATTACTAGCGGACTCTGCAGGATTAACAACAAATAATGAATAAAAACAGTACTTAATGTTATTGTAGCCAAATTTTTGGACTTCAGAATCTCAGACTTCTGACATTTCAAAATTTAAGGAAATATAAGTTGAGGAGGGAAGTGGTAAACAAGAAGTACCTTTGATTTTTTAACCCCTGGCACGGGAGAGCTTTTAGTGTGATGCTTTGGCCAGACTAGCATCATTCAGAGGGTGATCTTCTACCTCAGTACCTGCTGAAGTTGTTTGACCATAACTGGGTGGGGGATAGTTTCCTCTCTTTTCCAGACGTGGACAAATTACCAGAGAAGTGAATACACCACAGACCATAAAGTATTCCCCTCCCTTCTTTAGCGTCACCTCTGATGTGATCGGGCTAACTAATTCACCCTGAACATCCATTATTACACTGATGAGGACTGACTGGCTGCCCTTACTGATTGACAAGAAAAAATGAGCCTTCTGAATAAGGTTCTAATCTATATTCCAGACAAAGAAAAAAAAAACGCAGGAGGAAAAAATTAATTCTGTCTCTTTAAATTTTAGAAATTACGACAATTATGCCTCCAGGTTTTTAATTTTCAGTTTACAGATGTGGTGATGTACACTGAGTCACTTGACCTCTTTAAGAAACATTCTTGTCCTAGCGTCCTCATAGGTATCTCTGTCCATCTGGCAGAGATATTGTAATTCAAATCTCAAACTACGACTGACTGCTGAGCTGTGAGCTGTGCTGCTTTCATGCGCCCTGTCATTTCCCCCTCCCTAACTTCAAAAGACTTAGAAAAATGCAAAGGGAACAATATCATATGGCGAATTCTGTTTACATGGCATGGCTTAGTCATTCTTATTTACATCACCCTGCCACCTAAACAGACCTATTCACAATGCATAGCTGTCACTCAGGCTGAACCTTAGATTACTGTTAATGTTTGCAAAGGGATGGTTATGCAACACTACACAACAGTACATCAAATACAGAGCCGAAGGCCTATAAAACTCAGTCCGAACTGACCTAAGGACTCTCAGACTTTTGCTCTGCATACTGATGTATCCAATTACAATAGATACAAGAATGCAACTAACATCTTTAAAAAAAATAAAATAAAAAAAAGGCCAACTTATTTTCACCTAGGCTGTCATTCTTCCCTCATGTTGTCAAATACACCACGTACCCAACCTCCAAGAAAAGCAGTCAGGCCAGGTTTGCTTGCAATTAGAAGAATGTTTCTTCTTTAATTTCTGTATGAAATACAGAAATAGCACCATAGCAATTTTATAGACGGGAAGCTTCAGAGCAGTGGAGTGAAGAACAGGAGATTTAATGAGCAAAGAAGCATTGATAGAAGAGCAGCTTACTCCAGAGATAGGAGACAAAAATGCAAAGTTTAAAATCAAATTGATAATAATTTACCTGAAGTCCTGGTCTAATTTCCTATCATGATGGTATTCAGTCCCTCCTCCTCACCCGCCAAAACCAAGCACAGCCATAAACAACAAAGGGATACAACGGATGGCCTGGAGCAAGCTGAGGCAGTTCCTGGACTGAAAAACCCAAAGCTGAGGCAACACAGAGGCAACAAGGCGTGCCAGAAGGAGGCACATTTCCAAAGTTAAATTGTCCCTTCATAGTGCCCAGAACTGTCCCTGGAGGCTGCTGGCACCAAGGAGCAGCCGGTGGACAGCTCTACATCATGGGTCAGGACCTGGCTGGTACACCTCCGTCCTAAAGCTGTGCAAGAAAAAACATACAGTTTTTATATCTGGCCACAGGAGAGGATTAAGGAGATGGGTTTTGTATGTTCCTTTACAAATACCCAGGCAAACTGTCTAAACTACTGACTCATCCAGTCCTGTGATACTCATCACAACAAATTCAGCTGGTCTGTTGAACCCAGAATTCAAAGGGGAGTCTTTTTCCTTCACACCCATCCTCAGCAGCAATAAAGGACAAGTGGCGACATCAGGCACAACTCTGCAGCCTGACTGCTTGCTAAGGGCCCTGCCCAGATACCAGCTGAGACTTATGAAATTAAGATGCTCAAGAAGAAAGAATCTAGGGGGGAGTGGGGGGGGGCTAATAAGGGTGTTGCTCATTAGCCAATACACTTCAGTTCCAAATGAAATTTTGTACCTGGTACAGCTAAGGCAAAACACTCTTAAAAAACCTCTTGACCAGTCCTAGCTTGCTTAGTCTGTCCTTTCTACTTCAGACTGAGGCTTAGAAGCACTTTCCACTCAAAGAGGCCACTGCTACTTTTCCACACGAGATGGTTTCTGAAGATGTTGATGCACAGAAGTTAAGTGACTCACAGCTGTGTGTTCTGAGCACACAGAAGAGTTGCACTGGTGAGGTTAGGCTGATGAGGTAAGGGGGGGATAATAATAACAATGCTCACAAACTAGCCTGTTACATGTCAAAATGTAGGCAGGGTATACATCCATAATCCAGCCTATATTCTTGCCAAAATCAGTCTGGCACGAGGGGTTAGAGGGTACATAAAGGGTCAGATCCTCAGCTGTCATAAGTCCGAGCTGTGGCAGTTCACCATAAGTGTGGAGCTGGACCCAAGCAAACCCACTGGGCATGGATGTGACAGATTTCCAGAAACACAAGCCCAGTGTAAAAACAGAAGTGCATTGTAGAAGTGGAGCAGGAAGAAGCGACTGGGTGGGAGAAGAGAGCAGGGCTGCATGGCAGAGCAGAAGATAGCAGAACAGGCAGTAGGAAATTCTCAGTAGTTTTGACACTGCCACTGCAAAGAGCTTTCTAGGCAGTTATTTACCAGCCACTCAGAACTGCATTGTTGTTAACAAGTTATTACTTATATCTCAATAAACTGAGACAACCAGGTAATTACTTAATTAGGTGATCCCCTTCCCCCCCCTTTCTCCTTTCTTCCAAGAGATTTTAATGTGAAAGCCATCTTTTTCTGTCTCTGTGCAGTAATATACACTTGAGCTTTCAAGCCCATGTGTCATAGAATATAAGAAAAAAGCAACCAAATAATAGAGAGCTGTAATTCCACTGATGGTTTCTGGTGATAAGAAAAGCTGCAGTGGCACGGCTCGAAAGGGTTTGTCACCATAACTCCAGAATCAAATTTCCTCATATTACAGAAAGATGGCAGAAAGAGTCTGCAAAGGAGACTCAAGGAGACATGTAATAAATGCCATAAAAAGAGCAATTCTTTCTGGTAGAAAAGCTTTAACACAGGCACAAAGTGCCCGATCGTGGAAGTGCTGAGTAACTTCAGCAGGACGTGTGGTGCTCAGCACCTCTTCGGCAGAGGCTCAGCACTTCAGAGAATCGGGTCCCGAAGCAGGAGGAAAAATCGTTTTCAGAACTACATGTGGCAAGATATAAATTTCTACCTAATAAGATAAATCAGGTTTTATTTAGCATTGGCATACAGAAGAAAGAGATCCCAGACAGGGCGATATATTTAAAACAATCCATTCGTTTTCTCCTCCAGAGTGGAATCCAATGTAAGAGCCATTTTGAGAGTTTGAGATGGATTTAACTGGCTCTAGCTTGTACTAGCCTTCCGCACAGGGGTGAATCACAACCTTCACAAAATACTTCATACATGTGAAGGGCCACAGCTCTGGCAAATTAAAGGTAAATAGCATCAGAGCATGTAAAAAACAGATTTTGCGCTATAAAGACTATTTCTTGGCCATGTTTTCAACCTCTACCTAATTATTTAATGATAAGACTTTTCTACAACAAAATCACAAGTTGTTTTGTTGGGTTTTTTTTAAACTTTTGTAAAGTTCAAAACCAGCCTAAGACAAAGATCACACCTGAGAGGGAGGTAGCAAATGGAGGAAATGGTCCTAAGGATGTCAAATTCCTTTTTCGTCTCCCCATGGACAGCATAGAAAATATATGCAAATTCCTTTACAGTGAAGCAAGATTCTCCAGCGACATCCAGCCTGAGCAAAGCTTATCTCTTTCCCTATTCTCTCTGGAGTGTCGGAACAAGCGATCTTTGTGCTGCCTTCAGATTTGTAATTTGCTTTTCTAGCTGGTCTTTATACAGCTGGATCAAGCACGTCTGTTTATGACTCAGCTGCTGTATCATGAAACTCAAGGCAAGATCCATGAGTGAAAGTTCAAGGCAACAAACTTGGAGGAAGACAATACTTGGATCTTCCCCTCAAACTCATAGTATTCAAGACATCTATGAACATTTTGTATTACATTTGCTATGCTGTACTTCTTCAAGAAACCATAATTGCAAGGCACCCTAACAAACAAATTCAAACCCAAAATTATTTGAAAAGGAAAAAAAAAAAAAATCACCAATTCTGTCACGTTGCAATTCCAGTTGCAGAATCAAAGTCAGTGAGTATGTGTAAATTGTTTTTGAAGAGCAGTCTTAGAAGCAGCCATAAGCATTGAGATATTCCAGGTCTCTGGGCCTCTCACGAGTCCCCCTTAGGCAGCCATCACAATTAGCACAAGCTGATACTCATTACAATTTGCTGAGTATGCCAGCAAATGATGTGATAGGGTTTTCACACAAACCTGGAAATAGTCTAGACTCACTCAAAACGTCGCCCAATGAAGCTATGTCTAAACTAGGGAATATCTGAGAAGTTGTAAACCATGTTGTAACACTACAGCAGGGCAAGAGCTGGGCACACACTCTGTGCCACCTCCATTCTCCCCTTCCCCAAAACAAAAATCTGAATCGAGTGTGAAGAATGATCTGGACAGCCAGAGGCGTCTAGGGTCTAAGGTCACAAAACTATGTGTGCAAGCCCAACAATAGAAAAGCTGCATAAATGAATCTTGATGAGCTTGATTGGGAAGACCTAATAAATCCAGAATCCTGGTGAACCCTGCAGGAAACTACATCATTCATTCTGCTAGCCTATGCCCAGAGCAGGCATGGGGAACTGTCTGAAGCTGGGATTGTAGTGCAAGTTCAAGTACCTCTGGTTTCTTGGCCATTCAAACCACATGAATGTTTCTGGTCTTTATTATGAGAATCGGAGTATTCCCATTTTTTCTATTCCTCTTTCTGAAAGCTCCTTTGTTTCATTTCCCCCGTCATATTCCGAGTATTTCTCTGACTCATGGCAACTCTGCATCATAGCCCTGTTACTCATCAGTAGAGGGCTGTACCTTGAGCTAAGTAAAATAGGCTACATGTCCCCCTCTATCTTGAAATGCTAGTGTGACTTATAGATGCTGGAAATCCATCTTCAGGAGTCACACCTCATTTTCTGGTAATGAGCTGTAGGGTCTATGCATTGCACTGCCTCTCACTGATTGTTAAGTTGCTAACGTTAAAGAATCCAGTATGCCCTATAAAATCACACAGTTGTAAATAGAGAACCTTTCCCACTGAGTTATCTTCATAAATGAAGTTGCTGTAGCAAGCTTTTCCAAGAACTCGTGGTCCCACATGCTGCACTTAAACTGGGATAATGATTTACAGTGTATGAAATAACCTCCTAAAGCTGAACTTTTGGGATTGCACAAGGGACTGTTCATCCACATTCCAGGTTTGATTGCTCAGAATTTATCTTAATTATGAGGGGTTCAATTAGAGTGAAGAGAGAAGGACTGAGAGAGTGAGAGCAAGCAATGTTAGGGCTCTGCACCAAATGACTGACAGTGACATAATGCTATCAAACAACTAACATGTTGCTGCGCAGCATTTAAGTAGACCCCATTCTTCAGGCAGATCTGAAAGGTTTTCTTGGTTTTGCTGTCTCTTGCAGGTAGCACAATGGATAAAGAGGCAGAGATATGCTCTGCAGACACACAGCTTTGTTGTTGCTTGAGTAACTACAGCTATTCAAGCAACAAGACTCCACAAGGTAGAGTGACACCGTGCAATAAAAGCATGACTGTAGTGCACTGTGAGAGAGGATTAGAAAAATAAAAACTCCCTTAACACTATCCAGCTTGAACAGGGATAAAACACATCATACCATGTTTTTCTCAAACAGATTCAGAAAGTTCCCCAAAAACGGTGTAATGATGACATGGTCCCATCCAGCCTCCCCATTGACTTACTGTCTCAATAGTTCTTTTTTTTCATATTATTGATCTAAAAATGTGTGATTCACCCGACATTACAGACACGAAGCCCAGATGCCAAAGAGCCTACAAATGTCCTGGACATAGCGCAGTGAAGTCACAGAGCAGTGGGTAGAGAACAGGAGGAAAAGACACAGATGCAACAGTGAGATCATTCAGTTACTCATCACAGGCACACGCTCATGATGTCAGAACATTTTTGAGAAAATGTAGCTGGATGAAGCAGAAAAGAAGCTGTTCTACATTGCCGTGGTGATCTTTAAACATATTTTGAGGCTTTCCTTAGTGGTATGAGCACACAGCATTTATACCTCGCCGGCAGCATCACCTGAGCAGTGTGTACCAGCTGGCCTTCAACAGTGCCCCCAAAGTGCATGGGACAGACTGGGAACAGCTGGTGCCATCCTCATTATTCCCATGGCAGCTGAGGATTCTCCTGCACTCCAAGAATCCTCAGCTGCTGCTTTTACCCTCCCTCCCCTTTTTTGCAAGAGGGTATATATTTCCTTTGAAGAAGCAATGGGGGCTCATAAATTAGTCTGACTTCTCCCTGCAACTGTTTCTCCTCCATTTTTCTGCATTCATTTACTCTTGTCACATCTTTTAGTAGCAACTCATGAGAACAGCACTGCTGATTAGGGATGTATTTGTTCATCTAAATAAGAGGAAAACTTCCCTTCTCACTGCAGTTCTGAATAGGATATCACAGCAGATTTGCCATGGCCATAAATGTGGGCCAGGGCCACATGCAAGGACAGAGAACCTTGATGGGACTCCATCCTTGTGTCTAAAACCAAGCATGTGCAGAAGAACATGTCCACGGTGAAGGAGAGGGGAATATGGGTTGGGACAGAGATTATCTCTTCTTCTCACACTAGCAAATAAAACATTCAAAGCACCAAAACATGATACACTGTCCATGGCTTTGTGGGGGAGGCTATACAATTGATTCAAGCCCCTGCAGCTAACAAAACTCACAGCCTCACAGAGAAATTTTCTAATAAACATTTCAAATTAAAGCTCCATTGCTGACAGCAAAATTACAATTTACAGTTTAAAGACGCATTCAATTATAGTTACCCAGAGACAAAGAAGACAAGGAAAATGAAATAAATCTGGAAAGAAAAGGAAGGACTTCAAATTTGCATCAAATCTTAATCCAGTAATCTGCCTTTAATTACCCATAGCAGACTCTCTCCTAAAGTGATCGGTTTTGCCTCAGATCTCCAAATCTTTTGGCCCAAAGCCAAATGGATAAGTGCTTTATCACTTGAGGCTGGGAGAGCATCCGTGTCTGCAGGCTCAGTGAGAATATTTATAGCTGGTATGCTTGGCTGCCATTGTGGATTTGGTTTAATCCACTGAGAGTTTTTTTACATCTTTGACTCTGTTTCATGCTTTGAACCAGTGGTAAGATTTTATGGGATTACTCCATTTCTCAGGACAAAAAGAGTATTGTTCTTTAGCCAACTTCTGAAAGTTCACACTTTAGCCTGTCTGCATTTTTCGTCTATTTGTGTACCCTTTGTCTGATACTGGAAAACTCACTAGTGGTGAAAAATTTAGCAAAGGCAAAGGAGTAACATGGATGCCTACTTCGGGCATTTTTACTTAAGTTTTTTATGTCCTAGCCATCTGATATATTAGTAGAGGTTAAAGACGTGGCAGAAGAAAAGCATTCTTATAGGTAGTCCCTTCATTGTCTTCTCTTTCATGGTAATGCAGCTAGTGTTACTTTTTCTTGGCTCTCCTCCCCACACCCTGACTGCTTCCCCTGCTCTGCCTGCACTTCCCCCTGTCTGATCTCCCTTCCTCAACATCTCAAGACACGAAAGTTTTCACTCCAGTTAAAGCTTTCTCCTAGATCCCAGTGGTTGCCAGTGGTTGTCTTGCCACCGACAAGATCTTATTCTTTAAATGACTCTTCTAGTTTGGACATGGAGCAAAAGGTTCTGCCATACTTAATACCCAACGTGACTAGATTCAACCCCTGCAACAAAGGGATCCAGGCCCATTTTCTGGCATGGTTCTGGTGGTGTGGAGACAGCTCTGAAAGGTAGCAGAGTGTATGGGTGGGAAGGCAAGGACCTTTCCACAGCTTACCAGGAAGCCTATCCTTCCTTCCTGTATCAAGACAGACCCGGTGGGAAATACAGCTTCAGAAGCCAGCAAAGCCAACTGATCGTATGAGGGAGCTATGCAGACTTTCCCTTTAAAAGGCGTAATTTAGGGAAAGAATCTGAAAGCAGTAACACCACTTGGTGCTGGGAATCCTCGAAAGACACACTCTAACAGCAGTCTATTGTAAAAGCGTCACTCACAAAGGTGCCAGAAACCTACGTTTATTGGATCAAGCCACACGCATCTGAATAACAATTCCAACAATTATAGCCCTGTCCCGTCTCTCTGTGTTGACACCAGCAGTTAATGCTATAGGCTGCTTTCTCCTCCTGTGTTGATAAATCAAAGAAACATAAAAACTGCTGTCATCAAAAATGTAACCAGTAAACAAAACACAAAGATGAGAATTAACCAAACCTTAGGATGGACTGGGGTAGAGGGACATCCTTTAATAACCACTGTCTCAGAATGGTCAATCCCTGTTTCAACACAGACCCATTTCTGTGGCCTCAGAATAGTCACTGGCAACAGGCAATTAATTGTGGTTGAAAAAAGAACTGGTAGGACTGAAAGAAAATAGTTTCTGCTCTCTACCGTGCTACCAACATCTTCTGCATTGCCTTTGTTCAAGAGTTTTCTTTGTAAAAAAGGGAGTGATAACACTTACCTATTTAACACAGGTAAACATGACAAGCCTGATTTGCATGTATATACTTTTTTAGCTTATGCTTTTCCTTTCATACTACCAGTAGAACCTTTAGTGCAGACAGAAATCAGAATCAGTATTTGTGAAATACTGAAATCCCAAACTCAGAAGATGTTATACAGAAAAATCACAAACTGTTTTTACACTGCTATGTAGATATTGTTGACAACAATGAATCAATTAATCTTTCACATTTCAAAATATTTATAAACTAACTGCTCAGTTCTTGAATTTTTCCATCTATAAATCACAGAACAAGTGCTAACAAAGCTAGTTTCTTTCAAAAGAATTGCTAGCATGTCAGGTAATTTCCGAGCAAAAGTTGTCCTTTCCTAAATGGGTCTCCTCTAGCAAAGGAGATCTGTATCCTTACTTTGGCATATCTGTTGGCCAAAAAAGGAGTCACTGATTGTAAACTGTCTCTTATTGTTAAATTTCTTCTCACTAGTAAAAGACTTTGTACCAGTAATCTGTGATGAAACAGCATACACTCTAATTAAATCAAGGCAACCCCAAGCTTTTTGATTGAACTGGCTTTCACCTGCTGTTTTTTTGCTCTCCTTTGACCATCATTGTGTATGCAATGTTTTCCACATTCAAATCTGAAGCACATCAACTACTGCACCTCCTGCCTATGTTGTTTCATCAAGTTCTCCAGGTATCTCCCTTCTTTTCACTTCCCTTTTCCAGTGCATCTGTGCACTACCAAATGCATTTGGCATTCAACTCCACATATTATTGCATTTTCAAGGTTATTATTACGTTGCAGGTAAGGCATATGTTCATATCCAATGTACTGAATGTCACAGCAATACTCAAGAAGCAGCATGAGTTGGTCAGACCATGGACGAGATGCAGGAAACAGTCTGAAGAGATTAATCATCACAAAAGATATTTGAGACTCAATTCTAATACAAATCAGTTGTAACATTTTTCTTAGTCAACAGATGCACACCAAAATAAGATCAACAGAGATGAGATCAGACTTGGATCCTGGTATCATGCATGCAAGTTATAGCATAGTTTCTTAAACCTTAGTGTTATTTGTCTCCCAGGGTAGAGCAGATGTACTTTCTGAGTATCCTGACTTGAGGGATGTTTCTAAGAAAGGACGTGGGTTATATTGTGAGTGCTGTAAAAAGAACTATAGTGTAAAGCACTGTAGCATGCAGAGGGTAGTACTAGAACATACTGTTATGGTTCACTGTACCTGTAAAATTCATGAAATTATTGGCTTCTTTCAGCTGCAGTACAGTACTTTTACAGTAATTTGTCACTCTGTTTTCAGCAGGGATAATGGACCATGCCTTTTTCTAGGAGCACATTATTTGGCCACTGGCAGCTCTTTATATTTGCCATGAGATCCCCAGTAGCTACATGTTCCCCCTCACTGTCCCTCCTCGGGACACTGCAGGCAATAATAGATCTGTGGGATTAATGTTTCTTTACCAGAAGTTAATGGCATCTGTAATGATTAGTGTTAATTGGCCTGGCTACGTCAAGTGTGCCCGTACTGTTCCTTTCAGTACTCTATTCCTCCACTTCTGCCTGCACACAATAACATGACATCACTGCAGCCAAAATCAGCTGGAAAAATACGACAGCCATTGCTCCTCCCTGGCTCACCTGACACTGCTTAATGTTGTCATTTTTATACGGCCAGCATCTAGGAACCCTGTAATAACCTTTTCTACGGCTGGAGATAAATGTGATGTAAAAATGAATGAAAAGGAAGATCAGGGAAAAAGCCCCTTCTGACCTGAGGGCTGATATTTTTCAGCTTTAATGTTCTCTTCTATCTACACCATAACATCAGTGATGAAACTACTCTTTTCCATCTTATTTGAAAACACTAACATGCTATTGGCATTATTTTCCATGAGAAATGGTAAGTCATTAGAATTAGGAAGGAAATTGTTTTCCTGTCTGGTGACACATTGTGAGATTTTAAAATTCTTCTCTGTTCTGCAGTGCAACAAACCCAAAACATTTCTGCACCCCTCATGAGAAAAAGCAGGGTGATTTTTGCTCCAGAAGAGCCAATGATGTGGAGACTTGGCATCCTTCTAACATACAGTAACGTGGACAGCAGGGACCGAACCTATTCTTCTCACAGCCCCTGTTAAAGATATATTCTCCATATGACAAAGTCTTTCACTGAGTTTTCCATCTGGATTTTGACCACGTGTGGTCATTCTGATGTTAAAAATGAGGCAGCCCCCCTCCTCCCAACCACCAAAAGGCATTTTTCACAAAGCATTTTAGATTTGCCTAACCATCACTTTTATAAGAATTTTTCTGTGAAGTATGATGCAATGCAGTGCTCCAGAGCCAGAAAGCACATAGTTGTTCTGGAAAAGGTATCTGATTTCAAGGCCAAGTTATTTTCTCCCAAGGTAGGTATAATTTACACACTCTCCAGAACCAATGGAACTAAGCACATGTTTCAGAAGGGAAAGGGCAAGTTTTATTTAAAGTAACAATGAGGAATATTTCTAAATGCAAATAACACCTTTATTTTAACTGCTTGATGTCTACCAAAAAAAATCAGTCATCATGTTTAAGCTTATAAGGTAGAAGAATTTCCCCATTTGTTTTTTCCACACACTGAAGTATGCCACTGTTTTTAAATACACATAGTGTCTTTCAACCTGGCCTGGGTTATTCAGATGCTTAAAGATGAATGTGCCGAAAGATAAAAGTTCCAAAGCACTTTCCTGAAGTAGGATTTTACCAATTTGGGAAAGGGAGAGGATTCATACTAATCAAGTGGTGAAGTTGCCAGGCTTAGGTTCCATAACAGCCAGGGGAGAGAGACGGGCTCTCCCAGAGCTCCCTTCATCTTCTCTGCTGTACATCTATCTTTTTCCATAAATTACACTGGGAGCCATGGGAAAGAAGTTCCTAGTTTTGATACCTGGATTACTCATCTAGGGTTGTGTTACAAATACCATTTGTCTCTTATTTCTGCTAATTCCAGTAAAACAGAACACACTCACCTTTTGTACCTAATTAGGTAACGCTGCTCTCATTTCTGAGAATAATACTTGTTAACTGTTGTTGCAAAACATTAAAGAACAGACAAAATGAGTAAAAGCCTTGTCTATCTGCAAGCACCAGGACATCCAGCACCATGTTCAGCACTTCGCATGTTCTAAAAATCCTCTTTTAAGCACAACACAGGCCAAAGTCTTCAACCATCACCTGCTGAACTCAGCAAATACATTCCCATTGCTAGCAACAGGCTTTTGCTATACAGATGGCTGCTCAACACAGCCCAGTCACCAGATGCACCCTCCCACGCCTGTTATTTCACATGGAAAAGAAGTCCACTTGGTGTAGAGAAATGCTGAGAAAAACAGAAGTAGCCATTTCAGATACCATGTTCATAAATATTTCCTGTGCATAGTTCTTCTCATTTATCTAAATTCAAGTTGAAATTTCCAAGACTTGCACTTTGAGCCCTAGACACTGTCAAAGTGGTCACTGTCTGGAGGTAAAGCTGTGCATTTGTGTCTATCTGAGCTCTAACTTAATACAGTTCAGTGAAATCCTGAAGGAATGAAAACTGGTAACATTGCTGTAAAACTTTCTGGACCAGCTTTGAAGCCATGAAGTCTGAAGGAGGAGAGTTGAAACGGAGCGAAGGAATGGGCCACTTTGGGAAGCATGTCAGAGTGCCTTGTTAAAAGCTGGTCCTGATGCTGCCAAAYACCACCCTTTGAAGACTGTATACTGTGAATGAGCTGTAGATTTCCTCTCTTTTTCTCATTAAAAATTCCACACACGAGCAAAGCTGCCCTACTCAGGCATGTGTTGTTAAGCTGTATTTGCTATAAAAAGGAACTGAGGCAAAGGGCACCAAATCGTGTAATCATATTTACCCTGCAATACCTGTAGTGAAGCGATACCCCAAATAACCAGAAATTAGTCTTTCAAGTACCAGCTGCTGTGTAACCACAGCAGAGAACTGCATCTGGGCATATTTTCCTGCCACTGGACTGCAGCAATACCATCATCAGCAAGCTGCCACTCGGCACTAGATTTTGTCCCACTTGGTCTTTATCAGCTCTGAATTTCTTGGTCTTCTGCTAACAGGACTATGCCATAAAATCTTACGGCTCTTGTAACTGAGCAGAGGAAAACCTTTATGCTTTGACTTTATTTAAAAGCCTTGATTCATCCTGTGACTACGTAAGAACATGGGCAACTTGTCATTTTAATTATTAAGTGAAAGGATGATAATGTGTTTTGTGGGGTTTATAGCATTTCCACAGCAGTAATCTGCAACACTGAACACTGTAGTTTGTCTACAGGCACCTTACCTTTGCGTGGATATATACAAAAAGTTACCTCATTCTTAAAGATGTTTCCCTGTGATCCTCTCCTGTATGTGGCATGTCTCATACCCTCCCCCACCTAAAAGCACTACTGGTGGCCCTGCTATAAGCTGTGCAGATGTTTCTATCACATTATTGCAGGTTTATATTTGCAAGAGCCTTCTTAGAACAGATGTTCTTTCTGTGTGTATATACCATACTTCCCACTGCAAACACTTTTACAACACAAACAGCAGATTGCCTTGCTTCTGTTGTTCGGTTCAAGAGAGAGTAAATGCCTCATTCTAATGATGTCGGTTTTCTTTCCAGGGTGCTTAATGTCTTCCCTCCCCTTCTCACTGGCCCTGCTCGCTGCAGGTGTTTTCTCTCTGTTCCTTAGGCTCTCCGTCACTTATCTTTACTCTAAAGGGTCTCCCTAAAAACATCTTCTTCCTGAATCTCCTTTACTGCTTTCCCTTCTGCTGTGTCCTCCTCCTTTTATAAAAGCTGCTCTGCCTTCTTTTGCTCTGCTTAATGAGAAGCTAATTCAATGGATTTAAATGGAAATGTCTTTTATTGGGTAAGACTCAATATAGATTGCTGAATATAATTCCTACAAATTAGGAGGCAACAATCCAGCAATGATGGCTCAAAGATGATAGTTCTTTGAGGAGCCAAAGGCATCTCTTGCCTTCACCAAAATAAAAGGATTTTTGGAAGGTTTGTGTTGGCTGAATATCGCAAAAACATGATTTGAACACACACCCCCCTCCAATTTTTAATCAAAAGCCTGACTTGTAAGTGGTATAATTTGTACAGAATCTTATAAAAGTATGACAACATTGCATAGATCTTTGGCATCTTTCACAGCGATTTTGATTACTTTCAGAAGACACTATCCATGACTATTTCTGATTTAAAATTATCCATTCCTGTGCTTTTAGCTTCTCCTCTTTTTCATAAGGCATTTGTCAGTAATATAAACAGCAATAATAATATAAATTTCACAGCAATTATAAAAAGTAATATTTGTCATTGAATAGTAATACATCATGAAGAGGTAATGGTGTGGAGATCTAGTTTACTTTGGGTGCTTGAGCTGGACTGTTTAGAGGTACCTGAAGTATCCTTATGGCAACTTGGACAGTATAGATGTGACAGCATGCTGAGAATTTCTCCCAACTTCGAAGTCATGGAAGCTGTTACTTCTGGAAGCTCTGCAATATCCTAAAACACAAGCTCCATCAGACTCATAATATCTACGATAAAAATCCTATCCTTTGCTCCCTTACCATATTTTCCTCTTTTTAAGTCCTTTACAATCACCCTACCTCTAGCTTTTCAGTTGATCATATTGTTCCATTTTTCTCACATTGTTTTCCTCTGCATCCTCTCTGCTGTAGTTCTCTTCCACATAAACACCATTCCCCTGAAAAATACTCTTCCACCTCCTTATATTTGTTTCAGTTTTCATATTATGACTTCCCTCTTACTCCTTACACAGATGGACTAAATAGCTATTTGGCCTGCTTAGTTCCAGCTTCATAGATGCAACATTAGATGGCTGGCACCTACTACGCAGGCAGTCTTTGCAGCTTTTGCAGCTAAAAACTGTACTTACAAATGGTGGTCATACGGCCTAAAAAGTAGCTTAGGTTCCATGGACAGTAAAATATGATTATGATCACTTTGGATAAAAGAAAGAAAATATGATAGGTTGAAGCCACAGCTCAGGGTTTCATGAAAAGCTCAGTGATTCCTTCCTTTGCCGTTCTTTAAGCACTGTAAAATTCATAATAAATTTCTATTTGTTTAGAAATCACTGATTTCTATGTCTGGTAGTCTATGAAACTTTGTACAACTTCTTACAATTACTTTGGAAATGGCAATCTTGACACAAATAAGGTTTTCTCATTTTCAGTCTTTTTTCTTGTTCACAAGTGAAACCTAGCCATTCTTTAAAAGCAGCTATATACCAGTGAAATAGTAACAAAGTCTAGCTGTAAAATTTTCTCTCTCAAAAATTTTTATAAAACAGCTCTATTACCTCTTATTAATGCATTACAAATACAATCCACACTACACCCATCTACTTTAAGATTATGACCTTGTAAAATATGCACGGCCATTTAAAAGACCTTGTGTTTAAAAAGACTAGGTTACAGTATTGTCAGGTCTTGGAGTTTTATCATGAATGTTGCAATTTATTTGATCTTTTTCCTCAAAATTCTGAATGCAATTGAAAAGGAAGAATCTCTGTGCCTACTTCAAAGGGAGAAATTAGAAGGCATGCATACAAAGCTCAAAAATCTGAAAACAGGTTATTACTCCTTTTTTGCCTTTTTTTTTTAAGATCATATGATTTGTAACTTAATTGTTTGAGTTTTGCAGACAAGATCAACTAATGAGTTTTTTGGTTTTGTTTTTTTGTTTGTTTTTAAACTGTTGAGGCTGACAGCAATGTGTTTACTAATGTGTTTACTGCCTTGTTATAATGCTCTGAAAAGTCACGCAACTTATTCTAAAGGCAGAATGAATCTGCAGAATGGCTGAGAAGAGCTCCCACCACCATTTAATCTAGCACTCCTCTAAGCTAAGCATTAGCACTAATTAAAAATTATTTTGAAAAATAGCAGTTGGGAAGAGGGTGTGTAAAAATTGAGGAAAAATAGATTTCTACTGCCATCCTCTCTACATCAGGCCCGTCCAGCTCATTGGCATCCACCATGGGCCTGTTCAGTTCCCTTTCAAGATGTCCTGTGCTGGCTGCTGCACTGAGGAGCAACACATGGGTGCAGCTCTGCAATTAATGCTCAGCTTGATCATGGCTTGAGATGGTTCTCGATACTGATATTACCAAGATAAGTACAGGTTCCCTACCGTGTAAGGCAGTTCTACTGAGCTAGATGCATAATAAATATTTTTTAATGTGAAAATTAGTCTTTGGTAAACAAGAAATAGTTGCTAGAACTAGGTAAATGCAATGACATTGCATGAAGAGGGTCATCATGTTACTGTTAGCATTTAGCTATTATTTCTGAATACTCAGATACATTTTACCACTTGTTATCACTTAAGAGCAAAGACGTAATTGGTTTTAACCTTTTTCTCCCTATGAAGACAAAAAGTAAATAAATAATCAGGTGCAACAAGTTTGATAGTTCATAGTATTCATATTTAAACAGTAGTTATATTTCACTGAATATACAGGAAGCCCCACCTAACTCTAAGATAACTTGGAGTTGCCAAGATGTTGCTGATGCCACCAACATTACAGAAGTTTCTATCACTTCTTCAGAAAAATATGCTTTTGTGGAAGTATGCAAAGGAAAGCGCACAAAATCTGACATTTTCTTAGCCAGTGCTTCTTCTGAGCCGTCATCTCAGTTCTGTGAACAAGAAGAGAATGAGTCTCATCTCTTCTGTGTAGTGTTTCCTCTTCTACCCCAGATTTCCCAGCTTCTGTTTCACTGAGATGTGTGTTCTTGTCTGTTTCACTGAGATAGGTGTTCTCGTCTGTTTCACTGAGATGGGTGTTCTCGTATTTTTCAGAAGGAGGACAGTAGATCAAATTACATTTGCTGTCTGCTACATCCACATAAAACTGGAGAAAACCATTTACTTATATTGAATGAAACTGTATTTACCCAAAAACCAAAGAACAGGACCTAATACATATCAAGAGCTTCAATTTGCTGAAATACTGTAATGGGATTGATGAATTGGAAATATTTCTTCATTATGGCCAGCATGTAGGGCACCAGTATTAAGAAATTAAAGTTCTGAAGTGACACCATGAGCCATATGAAATCACATAACTTAGTTCCCAGCTTTTGAACATACTACGCGAAGACAATACATATATTGACATAATACTGCAAGAAAGTGCAGTGTACTTTCAGTACCACTGAGCTTAAGTTGCTTGCTAACTTAGGACAACTTAGGCTTCAGCAATGGAACAGATACTGCAAGGAACTACCCAATCTAGGAAACTGCTTTATCTGGATAAAGATTTTTTTTTTTGAGCTCTTTTTTTTTTCTTTTAAGTGAGAAGGATATGGAGCAGCTGTCTAAAGCAGAAATGCTACAAAACTCATTAGCCATAGTAAAATTAAATTAGTGCTCTCCAGATAATCCTAAGTTATTATCCATGAATCTTTGTACAACAGTGCTCCACATCTCTCTTCCTCTCACACATATTATTTCTGCCTTTGGACTGCTGATTGGTGCCTTTTAGAAAGTCCGTGGCTGAATCACTGAATGAGCATGATCCCTGCAATGAAAAATTGGGATGATTTCCACCCCCCCCCCAGCTGCAGGAAATGCTTCTTTTGTAGTCCTCTGCTAAAACAGGAGACCAAATTCTCCAATGTCTCCTGTTCCATCCAGTTATTTAGATCCACATGAAAAGGCTCCAGTTCTTGCCTACAGTCAAGGAATTCAAAGCACAGCTAAACAGGAAAACTGTTCAGATAGCCTTGAGGCACTTTTCTGAGCAACCCAATTATAGTGGGTGCCAGTTGCAGGGGTCCAAATGACCCACAGAGCAGAAATGGCAGCCATGGCTCAGCAGAGCACTGGGAAGTCTTGCTCCTGCTCCCTTTCCTAATATGGCAGAGACTGGGTAAAATTTAAGGGTCTTTTTAGGAGGCCAGACGAATGATCTAATTCTCCCTCATGCCCTCCAGTTCTCGAGACCTCTGACATCTCCCTTGCTCTAGGTGCTGCAGAACTGAAGCTTTGAGGACTTACCCCAATAAATCTCAGGAGGATCTTTACATCCTCCTCGATACATGGGATAAATGTAAGAAGGTATTGCAGGATTTGCATAATTTCATGCATTGGCCTCATTCTTTCCTGCAAAGTGGTCTGGCTATAGCACTGCATGAAGGCAACATCTGAGCCCTAACCTATAACTGAAATTGAGGCAGCTTGCTCAGTCAGAAGCCTTGCAACACTTCCAAGCTAGATGCTTCGTATGTGATCAGGGAGGTGACTGGAGACAACACTTGAGTCAAAGCTTGCAATTAACTTTGCCGTACAGATGCACTCCCAAATTCTTTCACTCACTTCCACCACTCCCTTAATCAGACTTGCATAGACAACCAATAAATATTTTCTCAGTCAAAGTGTTTTTATTTTAATTTGAAAATGGCTTTTCATAAAAAGTCCTTTAGATTCATTTTCTACTGTTTGAACAAAAAGCTGAGGGGAAAATTTGGCTTTCAAGAAACTGAGTTAGCAAACCCAATCCAGTTCCAGAGTAGCAACAGTTGAGTGCCTGAAGGCAGCCTCACAACACACCATCTGATTAATTTGGAACCAATCTGGACAGTCTTCAGAGAATATACACTGAACTATCATCAGCCATGGGAACAAAAAAGGAAAGGGAAAGGATGCTTTCAAGGAAAATAATAAGTGAAAAAAATTAATCAGAGAATCTTCTATCAAAAACATTTTCACTTTGTAGAATGATGATTAACCAAAACAAAAATAGCTTGTGGAGGGGAAAAAGTTAATTTTGACAAATCTCAGTAATTATCACTTTAAAATCTTTTCAAATTTTCTTTTTTTTTTTTTATTTTAGCTGGGATCAGGTCAGGAAAAACTTCTCAAAACTCTTATTTGCCACTGCCAGCTCAGGGCTCTAAGGTCCTGAGAAACACGCAGAGAGAATAACAACCTAAATATACAAGTTTCTCTGAAGGCAACTTTTACATCTCTTTCACTATACCTCTCTGCATCATTGTGAGGTGTAAAGCACCCTCCTAATATCAAACATCTACATTAATTGACTGGTAGAGACCACTTTTATGCACAAAGACAGTACTAAGTAAGGTAAYGGCAGCACAAGGTTCCAGGCACCTTCTGCTCAAAGATCTACCACTCACCACTGTTAACAACCAAAACATAGGTTAGATGAATGCCTCTATGAAGCAGAGACACTAAAACAAATATTTGAGAGAAGTGTTTCCCGGACACATTCTTGTGGAAGATCTTGAAGTGTTTCTTTTTGAAATTTCTCTGCAAAAATGAAGAAAGACATTGGCCCTTCTTTACTTCTCATTGAGAATCGTTGCTTCTGAAGCAGTGCTGAACCATCTGTGCCAAGTAGCATCCCTGGAGTTTATCGTCGTAAAGCTAAAGAACATATTTTAGTCCAGATTGCACCAAACCAAGATGGCAGATTGTTTTTTAGTTTCCCTGTGAAAGGGCCTGTGTACATAATCTCTGCTTTTTCCCCACTTTCAGTCTGCAAAAACTATGCTGTATGCGATAATAGCAATAAACTTGGTACATCACCGGGAAGCCATAGCTCCCAATCTTTGTTTCACGTGCAACATGTTGCCCACAAGACTTTCTGATATTGCTTGTGGATACAGTAAATTAAAAACTTTAAACCAAGGCCAACAGAGAGAGCAAACCTGTCCGCAAAATGCAAGTTGCTCAGTATTGTTCCTCCTGGGACCACTGTTCTAGAGTAATGTGCAAATATTCTCAGCAAATCATAGCTTAAATACCAGTTTGTTTGCCAAGCAATTCTCTCGACTTCCTGCTCACAGCCATGAGAAAACATTTTATTTATTAATTATTATTTTTAATTTGGGAAAACAAATGGCTATATTCCCAGTCAGTCAACTCTCCTATCCGCATATGCGCATTCCAGGAACGCAAGCTTTACCACTAGTTTAGAGAGGCATTTTTTCCCTGGGATTCTTCATTAAAACATTAGTAGCACATTACTGCTTAGCAGGTGCATAGACCCCATAGCCAAATGTTACTTGTTAACCGTGGTGCGACATTATATGGCCATAAATGTCTAGGTATTAATCACATGTTTTGATTTGTATCCAAAATGTGATTTATGTCCCTGATTTCTAAGACTGTATGTTAAACTAGCAAGGAAGACCAAAGGAATTCGGTTCACTCAGGCAGCTGAATGTGCATGTAGCTGTGAGCAGACAGGGCAGTCCTGGAAGAGCAATGAGAATCAACCACATTGGCAATGTGGGAGGGAAGGGAAACAGAAGCCACCTTTGCCAAATTCAACACAATTCTTTCCCATACCAAGGGAAGAAATGTAAGGACAGTTCACAGCAGGGTCCTGAGGGTGAGGAAAAATACAAATAAACAATCCTCCCAGAACCAATCGCCTTTTAAGTAAAAGGACAGAGGTGTTCCCACTAAAAGTGGAGGTCTTCCGTTCTATTCAAAGCAGGGTTTGTCAACAATATAGCTGTCTGTTGGTACTTACATGCTAATTTATATGTGATCCCAAGAGTGGACAGAGCATAGGCTGGCAGAGGGTCTGTAGTCCAGTTTCACTAAGTCTTTCTGTAGTGCTATTTATTCTTGTAAAAACACCCTGTGCTGCCATGGGTGTCAACACTAGAAATTTTGTTGTCATTGCTATACCACCTGATAAAGTGGTGAACCCTTGACACTTCTCTGTCGCTTAGCTATGTTGATGAAAACACAAAGTGTAGATCATGCTTCAAGCACAGCGCCTCATATGGAACATGTATGCAGGTGAGAAGAGCACTAAGCAAAGCTGCAGAAAAGGCAAAGCGGAAAGCCCACAGAAGGATGTTGGCTTTCCAAGCAACTGTGATTTGGTTGTCTTCTCTAACTTTAGGAGAAAGTCCCATATGATCTGGCCTGTAGCAAATCAAGAGAGGAAGAAAGCACAGGATTCCATCCCAAAACGAATATCTGAGACAATGTACTTTGAAACATCTGAAACAGGATGAAAGTGCATCCAGTCTCTCACAGAGATATCCAACAAATGAACTCCATCTCACCCCATAAAGTCTCCTAACTTTCCAAAGATGTCATTGTGCCACTATGTTCCTCAACTTCCCCTGATATGCAGAATCCTATTTACTGGTACCTGTTCTACCTTCATCTTATATTTTAATGACACACCTGGCCTTCTTGTACAAGGCAGGAACACTGTGGCTGGCCTGAGAGGTTACTCAGGAGAAGGCATAACATACACAAGTTATGTTATATCCTTCAGCCTTGACTTCCACCTCCCTTCCTGTGACATTCACTTTCTCCCATAATTTCCAAGTCCGGTTAAGCAAATCACAACAATCAATTATGGTCCATGAAATTTTTTGTCTGTGACCTCCCTTTCGTGTATGTGTTGCTTTCTATTAGCTAATGCCACACAATTAATTTCTTCTCGATATTCCTTTTGTGCTCAACAAGTGGTCATAGTTGTGGCCAACCCATCTTTTCAATGTAAACCTTCTTGCTCTAACATGGGAATGAAATCACTACAGATCTATTATTTCTCGGAACAGGATATTTCATTTGCATAAAATATTCTGCACTTGACACAGTGCCAGGAAGAAACACCTAATGTCCATTCTTCATTGCGCTCTCACTGTGGCCTTAGGAACAGAAGGAATCACCATGTTAGACTCACACCTATTACTCCTGAGTTCCTCACTTCTTAGTCCCATCTCTGATTTACACTCCCATGACTCTTTGAGAGCCCTGTCAAGGCAGTGACCAAGATAATGGACAAAAGGGAATTTCTTACATGATGTAATTTCACATTAAACAGGATGGTTCACAGGTTGTAATAGAAGGTCAACAGCAGATATTATAACCCCTAAATTGGTTGGAAAAAAATGGTTATTTTAATCAAAACTTAAATAAAGCTCTATACGAGCCAAGGTAGAGGAAAGCATCTCCCTGTGTGTCAGTGATATGCCTGGTCTAATAACCTCAAAGGAAGGCAGATCCCATCCTTGCTCATTTTCATAGCATTGGGATTTACTGGCAGGGAATGGCACTAACACTGTCTTCAAATGTACAATATCTCTTTCTCCTTTTAAGTCGGATGGCTATATTCCAAAGTAAAAAAATTATCTAAATGTCATTAGTCCAATGGGAATGCAGAAAATGTACATTTTGGAGACAGATCAACCTGTTAAGCAAGAAAACGAGACCAAGAAGAAATTAATTAATTGAATGGATTAATGAGTCCCTCATTTGTTATTAATAAAGCACTGAAGAAGAAAGTGTTGATGAGACATGGTCATTCACCTTGGATCAGTGTGCAAAAGGAAAATTCACCCCACTGCAGACAGTTATCAAGGCCATATGCACAGCTTTATGTACTGAGTTATGGATGTTATAATAAATGGCAGATTCAACACCATGTATGTGTACTTTGCCTAGGGATGAATTTCACCCTAAAAAAACAATGAGGCAGATTTGAGAGGTGAAGAGAGATGATTTAATACTATGTATAGCATGTAGTCTTTAATGGACTTTTAGTTATTCCCAAAGATAACCAGACTGATAAAGGGGTTTAAGTCATTCTTAGCATTATTTTCATATACTTCAAAGGCAATCAGTCTTTATTTCTATATTTCTCCATATTACAGAGCTATACGCATCTTAGAAGATTGCACAATTACATATGCATGCTACCTTCTGCTTTCATGGGCACAAATGCCCTGTGGTCGTGACAACTGTAGTGTTAGCCTTTCCTTTTTCAGCAGTTAAATGCCTTCTGAGGTAGCCTTTAGTTCTCCTTTTTAGGTTCTTTGTGCTTTATAGATATATTCTGTTATTTATAGCACTATGGCTGTTGGTTTTTTATTACCAAATAATATTACCAAAATGAAATTTATTTTAGCCATTATATGGTGTAGTCAAAGCCTGCTCCTACACAATGGTGTCCATCTGCAAGATCTGCTGCAGTCCATTCTCTGAAAAAAATGGAAGTTATAATTTATTGTTTTGCTAAAAAGTACTTTGGTTACTTGAAACTGCTAGGGGGTGAAATCCACTGTTGAACACAAGGCCTAAGAAGTGCTTTAGCTCATTTTGAGGATATAAGTGCGATTGAAGTGGTTGCACAAGACTGGTGCTAGTACTCCGCACAGGAGAGAAGCTGACCATGTGTGAGCACTTCAGGAAATCACACCAGATTCTGATTTTCCCCCAACTTTCAGCAACTAAACTAATAATTCTACCGGGCTCTTGCAGTCGCACTACAGCTCAGAACTGGTTCGCTTTGTCTAAGTAATCACAGAGGAGTAAAAAATACTCTAGGTTATGGTCGAAGCTCAAGTCATCAAAAATACCTCCTAATAATTTTAGGGTCATGATTGTTCAAAAGGAAACAAACCCTCAAGGCAATTTTAGAGAAAGGAAAGAAGGGGTAGATTCATCTAATCCACTTCTACTAAAGCTTCAAAGACAACTATTCTTTTTGCCTTTGCTTGAAACCAGATCTCCCAAATATTCCCATACTGACATGTGCTGTGACTGGTTAGAACCAAGCCTGCTAGTTCAGAAAAGTACTTTTTTTGCTCTGTAAGTCAGTCCTGACAGTATTAAGTTACAAAAGGTAGAAAGAGAAGGGGGTGAAGGGGGGGTGGGGGGGGTTCCAGCATGGAAAAACCTCAGAAGCTTCATTGCATCTGTTTACTGCTTTATTCCTGAATTTTTAAAACATTGGCCAATTTAAAGAAGGGCCAGATAGTATTGGAAGAGATCCTGAATAGTCAGTACTAGTTTAGTGAGATTAGTCAGGCCACAAAGCCTTGCCAGAGTCGCTCCTCCCTCAGAAATTTTTGAATCTATATTTAAACATCCTTGATCTAACCACAAGAGACATGATAGAGCTGACAGCAAGGGAAGAGAGGGGCAAGGAGGAAATTAGGGCTTCCAACAGAAGGGGGGGTGGGACAGTACTTCTAGAAAATCTGGGCTCTTTGGACATAATTGTCTGGCAGTGGGTAGGTATTACTAAAACCCAGGATTATTTCCAACACTACATCATCATATCCACTACTGCTGACTGCCAGTGTGTTAATAGTAAATCTGAAGAGCCAGGAAAATAAGTKGAGCCTGTCTGCCTGCAATGAGAGTCTGGCCTCCGCTCTGCAGCAGTCAATGCCTTTCTCAGAGAATTAAATTATCTGCTAAATATCTAAAATATTCCTGGGAGAATAAACGCTCTTTGCTTAATTTCTGGGGGTGGAAGGTGGGAGAAGGCTGGGATTTGAAGAGGAGAACAGCTAGAGGTATAAATGGAAGGTAGAGCGCTCCTGGAAACAAAAGGCCTGCTTGGCATCGTTATGCCGCTTCAGCAGCAGCCAGTCCCGACCTGGCAATGGTGCACACTTTGTGCTTTTCTTTCTTCCCTGGCATAATAAAACTGCTGTAAGACTTGGGAGAAACTCCTTCCACTTGATTCTCTCTGGGGTTGTCCCATACCACGTTCAGACCTCAGGGGTGACAAAACCAGTTCTCACCCAGCCCTAGAAAGAATTGCCTGTAGGAAGGGTGCTCAAGAAGAGGATAAAGTGACACAGAAATAGCAAATTTGGTGGCTTTTCAGTAAAGGAGAGAAAGCAAAGCTCAGACAGAAGGCAAGTCCATAGGCTTGTGAGTTCAAACAAGAAATCCACCAGTTTCTGAAGTCTAGTTTATGAGCAAACAATTTTCTGATCTTTAACAAGAGGCATTTTGCCATCTGATCACGAGCTCTCTCTTGCATAGTAGAAAGACAGATTGGGATAAACTTAACCCAAAGTGAGCCTACTCTCGGCATTTCAGCTGACCCTTCAGGATAAACTGTTAATTCAGTGTTGGAAAAAAGTTAACCCTTTTGATTTTCTTTTTTTTTTAAGCAATCTTTACACTTCTTTTTTCCAGTTGAGGCTAAAATTTGGAGTCCCAAAATACGACAAAGTACAATTACTGTTTATAGCAAAACCAACCCACATGGCAAGAGGAATTCTTTCAGAGGGAAATCCCTATATCTTTTAATATCTACTAATATGCAGTGGGTGTAAACCACTGCTATGATGAGAGGGGAAGGAAGTTCATTAGAGCCCTGTTGGGGCTGTTCTACAGGGCAAGTGGAGCCATATTACGCCATCAGTTTAACCACAATTTCCTGGTGATCCTGATGGGGAGTTTTGCTTTAAAAATCAATGTCACACTATTGCCCTTGCATAGTGCCACTGGAAGTGTTAAGGTAGCTACTGATGAGCGTTGTGAATTGGATACCAGCTGCCATCATGGAAATCATGGCACAACAGCAAACTCTGTAACGTGCTAGCTGTAGGTGCTGGTAACAGCAGGTGCCACACTGCCCATCCAAGTGGTTACCTTCCTAGAACCCAGTGAACAAGAGAGAGGCCTATCTTTTCAAACCATCTATCTGTGATGTACTGGTTTTGACTGGGATAAAGTTAATTTTCTTCACAGCCGGTATGGTGCTTGTTCGGATTTGTGATTAAAACAGCATTGATAATACAGGGATGTTTTTGTTATTGCTGAGCAGTGCTCACACAGAGTCGAGGCCTTTTCTGCTTCTCACACCACCCCACCAGCGAGTACGTTTGGGGTGCACGAGAAGCTGGGAGGAGACACAGCCGGGACAGCTGACCCCGACTGACCAAAGGGATATTCCATACCATATGGCGTCATGCTCAGCAATAAAAGCTGGGAGCGAAGTTTTTCAGGGCTGCCGTCGCTCAGGGACTGGCTGGGCATCAGTTGGCTGGCAGATAGCAATTGTGGGCATGTTTGCACCACCTTTTTTTTTTTTTTTTTTAAAAAACTTATTAAACTGTCTTTATCTCAACCCACGAGTTTTCTTACTTTTACGCTTCCGATTCTCTCCCCCATCCCACCAGGGGGGAGCGAGTGAGCGGCTGTGTGGGGCTGAGCTGCCCACTGGGGTTATTCCACAACACATGACTAGGTCTGACACACTCCACTGGGTTGACCAAAGGAGCCCCTTGTGGCAGGGACCATTCCCCTCACCCTAGCAGGCGCTGTACAATATTGTCCCCTGTATTCAGACTATGTGGTTCTTCCAGAAGCCCACGACCTCTCCTTCAGTTTCCAGGCTGAATTGGTTCCCATTCCTTTTCATTTGTTTGCACACTGAAATCATCCTTCAACAGGTTTTCTCCCATGTCGGTGTTTCTCCTCCCTCACACAGGAGATAATTTCATCTTTTGATCTCTATTTGAAGGCCAATCAAGCCACGCTCCTCTACCTTTCTCTCATTTCATGTGCTTTGCATGCTCCTGATCATCCTAGTAGCCATCCTCTGAACCTTATATTCACCTTTATTAAACATGGGAGACCACAACTGCATGCAAGACTCTGGATGAAGTCATCTGCCTACATACTCCTATGAAGGCTAATAGAATTATGCATGCAGGAATTTTTACCACAGTAAAAATCGTAGCAATAAAAAGCAGATCTTTCACATCTCTTCTTAGAATGGCTGATTTTTTCTATGTGAATCATGGCAGGCATATGAGGAAAAGGTAGGTGACTGAAATATGGAACTACAAGGAAGGTTTTTAATAAGTATTTTGCTTGGTATAATTGCAGTGGATATTAACTAACAGTTATACTTCCTCACAGAAAAAATGTTTTGAATAAGCTTAAAATAGAACTTTCCACTGAGAATGTGTTAGTCATAGAACAGAGCAGGATTCTTGGGAATTTTGTATGTCATCAGGAAAGAGACTCCCAGGAAAGCTTGTGGAAATGGCTTGTGAAGAACAAGAACTTCATGCCAGTTCCATGCAATTGAAGCCTAATAAAGCTCCTTTGAGGGGCCTGTGTGAACACACCTAAAGGTAAATCCCATTTTCGGAGAAAAACACTAACAGATCTCATAGATATGTGGACACTTTGTTCAGCCCCTTAACGTATCATATTACCACTTACTAGTATGTAACCGTAAGAACTGAATTGAAAAATTTTCTCCTCTTACAAAAATTCAGATGTGCAACATGTTTCAGCCTCAGTATAAGAACAAAACAAAGAACATCTGAAGTCCTGCATTAAAAAAACAACAAAACACCCCCCAAAAAAAACACAACAAAACAAAACTAAACAAAACCTCTCACCCCCTCCACCCATCCCCCCAACCCCCAGCTGAAGCATTCATCCAAGAGGTGGCTGAGATGGTTCTAGCCTGTATTCTCTCTCTTACCATACTGCAGGAGCAAGGAACCGCTGCCCACCTTCTGCAGGGAGGTCTCACAGCACCTTCTCAGCAGCAACATCCCTCCAGAACTGAGCAGTGCAGCCTGAGGCTGTCCTCAGAGTCAGAGAAGGTGATTAAATCCTGATTTAATTCAGCCAGAGCAGTGGCTTAATTAAGGTCTCTGACTTCATGGGTGTAGCCTATGACCGCCAGATCATGGGGCTCTTGGGGGTGTTGCTTGCTCTAAAATGAAGTTCTGAAGCCAGGAGACTTTTCCTATCACTATCTTCATGATATGGCTATACTTTCTGCCTCCACTGTGTCTTCAGTGAAACAGCATTTTTCAATGAAAGTTTTTTTATTGAAAGAGTTCCTGGTTAGCTTTGATGAGCATGTTGTACCATGGAGGGTGCCTCCCGTGTAGAAGAAGCTAAAGGACCAACACATTTCATGCCTACAAACTGAAAGGAAGTTTCCAGCTGCATTTTACTCTACTCTCAGGAACTCTTTCATTCCTTGCTGGCCTTCTCCAGCAGATCCATGAAAATTACTGGCTTTAGCAGAAGCCCAGGAAACTCTCACAGTTCTCAGTGCCAGATTTCACTACCTCAATTTAAGCTGACAGACCCTTGCTCTAGACAAAGTCCTGTTCTTTTTAAAGGCTGGTCTCCCTCTGCTACCCCTCTTCATCTGGGACAGCCCTGGATCTCCTCCAGCTGGCCAATTTTCCTGTCTGGTTTATGCAAGAGGAGAGACTATGGCCTTGCCTCCTCCTTTCCCCATTTGAGGCTCCTTTCTTTCCAAGAACAATTCTGCCTGGCTCTCCCATGAGCTATATAAGGTTGCAGTTGCCCTGAGGAGCCCTGGCCACCACAACTGTCTTTATTTTCTGTTTATGGCAGTTATTGCAAGTGTTATTCCTAAATCCTCATTTATTTCTGCAGTCCACAAACTTGATGATAGCACTAACGCTGCCATTCTTTCCAGTTTAATACATTTTCAGCCTGAACAGTTTCTCTGTAGAAAACGAGACTCTCAGAACGCTTTCAGGATGTGTTTGATGCCTACTACTAATGCCTAGGGGTTAAGACTTTGTGGCAAACACCTGCCAAGTCAGCTCCCAGTGCTACTTACATAAATATGCTTTTGTTCTTAGAATATGTTACACCAGGTTTCATAAAAGCACCCGTGTACATCTATAAAAGATTTAAAAGATATAAATAATAACCTAGGAGTCATTTAAAGTTAGGATCAGCAAATTTCAAGGAAGGGATCAACCAACTTTGGTAATTTAACAACTGTTTAAAATACATTAGCAATATCTGGTTTAATCTTATTGTAATTTATAAGCTATGAGGTTTTGTAAGAAAAAAGTCACAGTAATATAGGAACATGAGAAATTAAGTAAAAGCCTACAAGTGAGTTTTTTAAAGAAAAAGCCTATCATTTTACAGAATTGCTAAAGACACATGAGCATACACATAAACAAATGAATGAGCGTGCAAAAATGTGTATAAAAGCATTTCAAATAACTGCAGAGGAGTGGTTTGCAAAGGAGCAGATATATTTAAGTTGTCCCTTCCTTTTCTATTCTGGGCAGCAGTATTAACAAAGAGCACGTACTCAGAATTAGCACGTAGACATTTTTAATGCTTGAAAAAGAATCAAGTAAGCCCATAGTACCCCCAGTCAAGGAAGACACGTAAGGAAGTGATTCATTGTATGCATACCTAATGTCTACTTGCATATGTACCCCATTATGTTGTGTCTGGGGATTCAGCACTTTTTTCAGCCTTTCTTACAGGCTTTATTGCCAAAAAGAGGTTGGTGCATGCAATACTGTGTCTCTGCAAGAAGTCAAAGTGAGAGCTGTTCAGCCTCCTAGCTGAACTTGAGCAGAACCAGTTGTTTAGTGCAGCCAAAACTGCTTAACATAGGAAAAACAGAGTAAGGAAGCTTCTGAAAACAAAGCATGGTGGCCATTCACCAGGTGTGCCCACTGAGGTGAATTTTCAGCCCATCTGGGTCACTTAGTAGCCAAAGCCCTCATCAGGAAAGTGATTCAGGACATGTCTGTCTGCACAATGGAGAGCAGAGCTGGCCTTTTGCTCTAGGAAGGACTCACTTGAATCAGCAGCGAGGAGTAGAAAAGCCACATGAGACCAAGCCTGTACCTGAGAGGAAGACTTGGATAGCTCCGACAGGCGTTACATTTTCATGTGCTGCTGGGCGCATGGGGCCAGGTATGCCCAACAGGAGCTGGGCAAACCCTTGTGCCCTGGATCTGCTACACAGCAGAAGCTTTTCTTGGCACCCTGTTGCCAGTGGCAGCTAATGTGACATGGGCCTATCAGCATGACTTTTGCTTTGAAAAGTGGTTTCATAGGTGGGCATACGTTTTCACTATTGTTCTGCAGAAGTTTTCAGTTTAAAACAAAAAATGGCCTCTTTGCACTGGAACCAAACTAGGATAAAATAGTTTAAGCAGGATTGTTATGCTTGGAGGGGTTTAATTAGTGTTTTTCTCTTGCTTCTTCCACTCTCTCATAACAATAAAACTAATTGAAATCTCAAGTATGTAAGATATTCATGGCAGAAATCATGCTCTTCAGTTTCAAATTCTGTTTTAAAAGCACTTTCCATTCTTGCAGGGATTTATTTTACCAATAATACTGAAGGTAAATTTATTCTTTCAATATGGTGTTTATGATTTAGGTATTCAAACAGAATCCTTAACATTGGGAACCATGAGATCTAGACCTGCTTCTGCTGTGTGACTTTGAATAAATATTTTTTTTCCTCTCTGACCTCCTTTCCTATTTTACTTTTCATCTGTTTAGACAAAGTTCTTTAGGGTAGGGAGACTTTCTGCACCACATTGTCCCAGTCTTGGCTATGGTTGCCAAGCCTTACCACAACACAAGAGGTTAATTTGTATTCTGTGGATAATAAACAGCAAGCAAGTTAATACAAAACTGCCATTATACAAATGGGCTTGGGGCTGCACAAGAGGAATATCAATATTATTAAAGGAAAGACTTACCTTGTATTATATGTTTCCCATTTAAAAAATTCCTTTGTAGAATTTTGCTGAGCTCTAGTGCTGCAGCAATATAAAATACCTTTCCTTCACTTTAAAAAAAAATTAAACGAAGAGGCAGCAGTAAAACTGTGTTATTAACAATGTCATGCAGTGTCAATAACAATAGAAGATAGTAAAGAAAGTAATAAAGGGTGCAAAACTAGCAGTGCACATTTTTTAAATGTACAGATTTGCAAGGGAATATAATATTCATGAGAGGAGGACACTGATAGCTTTGGCTTTTGTGGGGCTCAGACTGCTGAGAACATCTCAGGATTGGCCCCTGGAGTTCAGGAAGGCACCGAACAAGTTGCCTAAGACAGCTCTGCCAGTGTACTTCAAACCTGACGTGGAGAAACCCTTGCAGTTTTTGTCCTGAATCTCTCTGGAGCAGAGTCTGCCAATGGTACCAGACTGCAAGGTAGTTTAATGATGTGGACAAACGGGCATTTTATTTCGCCTGTGCTCATCTGGGAAAATTTGGAAACCATACATTGCAGTAACTTTCAGTGTCCTACGAACTGAATAGCGAGCTTTCCAAGGCGTACAATAAGTTGCTCTGCCAGACGTTCGGCACCAAGACAAAACCTTGCAGCCTGTTATTGATAGTTCGCCCACACACGTAACAGAAATGATCCTTTATAAATACATTTGAAAATTCAGAAAAATTGCTTTTCTTGCTGATATTTAGAATGCCATTATAGAAATAAAATCTTCACCAGATGTATTCATAGCCTGAAAAGACTGCAAATGTAAGAAAGGACTAAAGCTCATAGATATTGAAGTCTCTCAATTAAAATATTGAGGAGATGTTTCAAAAAGACTTAGAAACTGAACTCCATCTTCCCCCTCCCGCATCCGCTGTTTTCTACATTTGCCCATATATCACTTGATTACCCTTATCATTCCCAGACATTACAAAGTATCCTTTCCCAAACTTAGTTTATAAGTTAGACGAGAAATAGAGAAAGGCAGAATCCTATGGCTTTTATAAATAGTCTTTTACAAAAGATAAGATGACATGAACTGAGAAGAGGATACTGTCTATTTTTGAGCACAGTTTTCTGGTCGATACCATTTTACATGGCACCTTCTCATAACAGATAGTCCTCTCACCAAAGAATCATCCCAAATCTTGCCTTTTTTTACAATTTGCAAATTATTTTGTGAATCTTTCTGTTGTAAGGGGAGCTGTCCCTAATCCTCTTTGTAGTTGATAGTCACATTTCCCATTAAAAGTAATCTTTTCTAAAGAACATACTCATAGGACAAATATGCACCAGGTGGTTCAGATCTATCCTCACAACCTGGAAGATCCCTGCTGTTCATAACAGTGAGAATTTTCTCATTGGAAGTCTTCTCATGTCCAAATACACCCTTGCCATTCAACAGCCACGTGGGCAGGTCACAGGAAAGGGAACTCAGCTCATTCAAACTTTAAGTATTCTATTCCCTTAAGCCACATTTCTTAAATTTTAATGTTAAGTTAGTGTTATTTTATGGATGGTAACTAGGAATGACATATTTGTTCTTGTCCTTCTTCTCTCTGTTCTGGCTCTCCCACTGCGTGGAATTATATTAGGGAATATACTGCCCTGGCAGGAAGATAGATTCAGAAATTCAGTAACATTTTCCAATTCGTATCTTGTTTGAGTTCATACATATGCAAGTTATTTTTAGTGACACATATTTCATCTATCTTAATATTTTTTAAGATGTCCAGATGTTGTCACTGTAACCTCCTCTCTTTATTTAACCAGTTACTTAAATGTCTCGTTGGTGTTACCATGACCTCAGCCACACTACTGATGGGTTGCACTGCTTTACCTGCTCACTCCAGGGAGCAGAAAGGCTGAGATAAGACCAGCTCTGAACATAAGCACAATGCACACATACTGGGTGCACGTTACTGGAGCACCTGTGAAATGCACAGCACTTTTCCTGTGCCAAAGCTCTTAAAGATGACCATGCTGCTCCTGCTGCTCTAACCGTCAAGGAGAGCAGAGGGATTCAGACAGCAGCTGCTGGTGGGGCAGGGAATGCTCCCCTTTTAGGTGCAGATACCACCTCTGCTGCACACCTCCTGCCATCAGTGAGGGAACAGAGTCTCCAGGGCCTTCCCCACATGCACGCACACATGCAGAGACATGCACTTCTTCTTGGGTCTCTGTCTTTGCTCCATTTTTCCTCCTGTCTAGACCATAGTTCCTCATCACTTGAGCAGGAAAATTTTTACTTCACTGAGAAGCTTTGGCCTCTCCACAAAACCGCCTGTTTTGCAAATCAAAGGTACAAAACTCATTTTGCCATTAGTTCAGTTGCTTTCCTTGAGATCACCACTACACAGGACTGGGAAATGCGCGGAGGGATTCATATATGATAATGCTGACATTCAACTCTACGACTGAACTGTCTAAAGACAATCTCCAAACACTACTCCAATGATTAATCAGCTGTACATTCACACAGGAATATTTGATGTACTGCTCTACTCACCAAAGTCTTTTATTGTATAGTCAAAGGTTATTTGGAATTTATCCATCCCCACCAAGCAGGAGCTCACTATTATTAAGCAAAATTCAACCTGGAGGGCAGTGAGTCTGTGCAAAGAATATGGAGTGGTTTGATTCAAAAAAAATACTGAAAAGTAGGTTTGGGACATAGATTTAGGGAAAATTGTATCAGTCTTTTAAATTAGTCCCCCATAGTCACAAGCATCCAGTATGTGTGTAGTCCAGAAGGGTCACAAGAACATCTATTCCTCCTGTCTCAATACACCACATATCTTAATGTGTTATAAAACAACTGAAAAAGGCCAGAAGTCACAGCTATAAACTGCCATGGGAATGTTGCCACTATGATGGATCCCTATGATAGCACAAAATTTTCTCTTCTACTCTTCTTTCTTCAGATGTACAGTTGCTTTGAAACTTAAGCATACATCTTCAGCTCATGGAAAGAAAAGAAATGGAAGTCAGACAAATACTAGGATTACACTGCAAAGGTAGACTCAAACAAAGCCCTCTTCCACTAAAATTCAGAATCTGTGATCCCTGTTTTGTTGTGGAAGAACTGTCATATCTTTCCTTAGTATTTGTTAAATATGTCTCACAGGAAAAAAAATGCACTCAATGAAAAATGTGCATTTCCAAAATATAATAATTAACTCTCCTTATTGATCTCTGAAAGGAAGTTATATGTACATCTGGCCTTATGATTATACACTGCATATCTCAAAAGATTTCTGAATTTTCTTAAAGCACAAGGACTGTATACTCACTGAAGGGCAGGAGAGTATTTCACAGTCGAAGCCTCCTCAGCGCCCAGAGATTACACYGCACTCCGGCTCTTACCATGCTCATGCACCTGTGTCTCTTTCCCAAAGCAGCTGGGAGATGCATACCTGCTAGCAGGACTCTGGTCCAATGTTGAATGCATTGTCCTTCAGGTTACATACAGCCAAAAAGTCTTACAGGGAAACCCATAAAAATGTTGATTTTTGAAGACCCAGACAGTGTCTGAAGCTACTTGTTCATGTAGTTTCTCACCTCTTCAGGCTTGCACAGCGTTTCAAGCTGCAGCTATGCAAGACAAATTTTTTTGATGAGACAAGAGAATGTCACTGCCATAAAATGAGAGCCTTTAACATCATTGTTTTTCATTCTTGCCATAAGTAATACGAGACCAGAAATTAGTAGGACACAAATGTTTCAGTGGTTGCATAGATAACTGGTTATCTAAATGGTAAAACTTACCCAGTCTTGAAAAAGTTCTGCGGTGACCACCAGTCTTTGGCTTCCACAGCCTTGATATTGAAATTCACTCAAGGCAGATAATTTGGGAACCCCAAGAAATTAATCTTCAAGCCACCAGTTCCAACTATGTGAACAATGATGAGTTGAAAAACACTATATGAAATGAGACACTGGTCTTACTCATTTTCTTATTTGTTAAGTATTTTACATCATAAAACTATTAGGAAAATCCATATTAAGTTAACACGCTAATGATATTCTCAGAATAAATGCTGAACACTTAGGGATTCTTTAGCCACCGGGAAAGTGCCTCTAGAAAAGGGGAGAGACAGTGGCAAAAATGTTTCAGAACTGAGGATATTTCAAGCTCAAATGCTAGAAAGAGTCTGTAGTGGGACATATTGTGCCCACTTGTCTCTCTTTCTACAAAATGTAATTTTTCTTTCTTTTTTAAAATGAAAGGAAACTTTTGGCTTTATGGTATTTGAATTCATGTGGTCTAGTGATTTATCATCAGGAAATATGTACTTCTACCCTAACACTTAATGTGTTAATTCTAAGACTCATAGACTATTATTTTAGCAATAACAATTTTGTAGTGTTTCACTTTTTAGCTAAAAAAAAATTCACTGTGCACAGTTTTGAAATGCCAGAGTTGTTTGAATAGCTTGCCTCTAAGTTCTTTCAGTCTCTCTTCTGTGTGTATTGTAGTTGCTCATCCACACATTCCCAAGCCTTAATAATACTTCAGAAAATATATATAGGGTTGTAGAACCAAGACAGCTCAACTCTGTTTAGTTAGCAACCATTTTACCTTCACCACAGGGAGAGCTATGGTACTAAAAGCTAATAACACAGAGGTTATTTACATGGACAGCTTGCTGGGACCAGGAAAATTGCACTTCTTTTTTTTTTTTTCCCCCTTTCCTTAAACCCCAGTGGAAAGCAGGCTTTTACTGTGAAAGTAATCCAACCAGATATCTTCAAAATCTTAATAGGCAAAGTGGATTGACCTCAGTTCATCTTCATGGAGCTTAGGACAAATTGATCAATTTACTTCCTAAATAATTACCATTTGAATGTTGATTTTACCTTCCTAAGATCAGCACATTAAAAAGACTGTATTCAGGAATGTTAATGCAATGCAGTTCTGCACACACGCACAGGCTCACAAGAAACCCAATATATTCTTTATATAGACAAGCTTCAACTGATTCTGGGTAATGAGGATTTACTTATTCTTTTGTTGAGGAATGAAAAAAAAAAAACAGAAATAAAACAGAGACATGGATATGGTTAGAGCTCTGGAGGGAAAGACTTCATTTAGCATTCAGATTTTTGAGGTTAGGCATTAAGATTCTATGGATGCAACAACTGTAATCCAAACTTTATCTGTTTAAAAGAAACCAATGGAAGAAAGAAGGCAAGAAATTGTGTCAGAGGAGGCATCTAAAATGGGAATATTGGAATACCAACTAATTATTTCATAAAGGTTCTAAGTTGCCTAGTAAGACTCCAATGGAATATATTAATTGGGCAATAACTTTGGAAGTATACTTGTCATAAATGGTACTTTTTGATTCTCCAAATGAGTCAAGCATTGAGGCAGGGCACACTCTCATGTATGTATCTGTTCATTTCAGTGAATGTTGGGCTAACTTAACTGGTATGGTCAGAGTTTTCCAGCTGGATGAAGACTCAGCAGTCCAGATGCTTAGCCATACCTAGGTAGGCTCCATTCCTATAACCGCCTTCCCTGGCAGTCATTTTCTTTGTTGGGAGAAGCTTTCTCTGCTGCAGTGCATGCTGGCAGATCTCTCTCAGCATCTTAAAAGAAGAGAAGCAGAAAAATTTGCTCAGGTTTAGCATCAGCTAGATGTGTCCCTTTGAATGCATAGCAAATGAGGAAAGTTAAAAAATATGTATCTCAATTTAATGAGGAAATCCTTTTTTCTCTTCTGCATCCCTGTCTCAGTTTCTCCCATTTCCTTTGGTATCAAAAGATTTCCATTTTTCTTTGCAACATTTTGCATTCTGATTCCTCTCCATGTATGTTACCAACATGAATGTTGTTTGTATTTCCCCATTCATCATCTCTTGGCATTTGTCCCTCCTGGAAATTCTCCAGGACAACTTTAATATCAGTTGCTTTTTCTGCACTGTTTCTCATAAGAAAGCTTAAGTCTTTCTGTGCTTCTTTTAAAAAGTTTGTGAGTTCTGATTCCAATATATCACCCAGAAGCCTATTTTTCCCCTGTCTGGAACAAATATAAGCTCTGAGGGGACCCTCAAAATCAGTACAATCTGATGAATTCTGTTTAGAGCCAGTCACTGCAAGATGGGTTTTTAACCATTCTATATCCTGAATTTTTTAGAATTCCTCCAGACAGATCACAGAGACAATGGCTGGGCTTGTCATAAAACTCATGAGTCAGTTATAACCCATCTAGGGTCACTTGCCTTCTCTGGTTTATAAAAGAAGCCTAAGAAACATGGTTAATTGTTTTAAAATATTTTTTAATGGGAAATAGAACTGGCTACTCTTAGTCTCTGGATCAATTCAAGCTCATAGCAACAGCATCCAAAAGTTGCCAGCAGTTTGATGGCAAGAGTTGAGTCAGTTTGTGGTGTCAGTCTAGGCTTTGGGAGACAAATGCCCATGTTACAAAAAGCCACTAAATATAACAGTAATGGATGTTTAATCAGATTAAAATTTGAACAGACATGGAGATTGAACTAGCCTGTGAAGTTACCCTTCCAGGTTAGAAAAATAAGGCCGTGGCATGGAAAAGCTGAGGGGGTAACTAGCCTTCCTACAGCTATTTGTTGTATTAGAGGACTTTAGAGGACTTCAGTCTCTGGTGCTTTTGGCCTGACTCCCTTTCACAATTTTACTATGAAAAATTTCCTGGAGAAAGGTACACTAGGCACTTATAGTTTGATGGTTTGCTATGAGCACTGTTGCATCCTATGCATATGTACATATATATTGTGTAAGTGGTTTTGTCCTTTTGTTTTCAATTACCAAGGGCATTTTCTTTGTCTGGATTGCCTTCTTTCTTTTATGTTTTCAATATTATTAGTATTTTATATAATGCAATAAACTTTTTATTATTTGAAAATACCTATCATGCATTAAAAATGAAGAAAACTAAACAGGTGAGTATTAAAGAATTGCACATACTCTGAAACTGTCAGTTAACCAAAATGCCTTGCACCTGGAAGAATTCGTGGAGAATATAGATAAAAGTGATTTCAATTGAGGCAGAGTTTTAATTTTATTATTTATATGCTTAATTCAAGCTTGAAAGATTATATTTGTATATAAACTGGGTTAGTACAATATACGTATTGAAACTCCAATGCCTTAAAAAAAATTTCCTTATTGCCCGTCTTGAAATTTCCAAGTTACTGTCCAAAATAGCTAAGTTTGGCATTGGATTCAGTGTGATTAGTACACTTCAGTCCAATACCCCAGCAAGTGTGATCCGGGGCTGTTAATGCTCCATCACAGACTGGCTTTCATCACCAGGTGAACAATCTATGAAGTGATTCCAAACATAATCATTTTTCAGCCCAGGTTTCTCTGAGGATGCTAAGGGAACCAAAAAACTAAAGATTCCAGTCAGGCACATATTTCCACCAGTTGGTATTTGGCAGGGGTGCTGAAGGCGCCTAATTTTTTCTGTGACTTTGGTCATCCACTGGCAGAGAGTACCCTCACGATTATATTTATAAACACAACGTTGCCATTGTATAGCAATGATACTGCCAGACATAAAGTGATGCAACAAACAGCTGAACACATCACTTTGAGTTCATTTTAATCTTATTTCCTTTATAATATCCCAGCATCTTATCAGATCTGGTTTTATATAGCCAAGCATGCTACGTATGTAGAAAATGCATGAAATTTGGAGCAGATAGGTTGGACTTAGTCCTCAGAAGTAATACACAGAGTGAAAAATGTTGAGAACCGTTGATTTAGACAAATAGACTCCAAAGTGACATTTGTATTTTGCTATCGTTGCTATAAATACTTTGTCTTTTTTAGGGAAAGCTTTCCCTGGATGTTATTCTAAGAGGATCAGTCACAGTGCTTTTGACCTTTTACTGTACACTGCTCCATTAACATCCTGTGGAGAAATTCTCCTTATATATGTAATTGATGCATTTTATGAGACACAAATCAAAATAGATAGTCAAAAAATAGATAGTATGGAACTCAGAAAGAGCTGCCTGCCTGAGTACTTCGTTGGCATATTGCCTATAGTTGATAGTGTCAACTCAACATATGGCCCTTCAAATGCACTGATGAATCCTCTTATGGGAATAAAGCAAGACTTGTCTGTGACGTGTTTAAAGTTTCAAAGCAGTCCAACAAATAAAGCAAGTTATAGTTCTAGTGAGGAGGAGACTTTACAGGCTTGTATGCAAACAGTACAGCTTTCCACCACAACTATTTTCTAATAATTTCCGCAGGCCAGTGTGTGAACACCCTTGCACAAGACCAGAATGATTATTAAAATAGTTATTACTAGAACACAGCCAAACTATGTTACAAACTGGTTTAGCTGGATGAGTACTAAACTTGAAAAAATACAGTTGTTAAGCTTGCTCTGAAGCCATAGCTGTATCCTCAAATTAGGGAGAACTTGAAACAGTGCAGAAAAGAAAGGATGGCAGAATTATGCAATCAAAATTCTCATCTAACCTCCTGAACAAGATCCAACAACCACAGAGTGTCTGAAATTATATATTCAGTGTTCATACGTGGCAGTGATAGAGTAAAAGAATTTGTACTAGTTTGGCTTTTCACATAGACATGCAAAACAAACACAGTCTCCATGCCAAGAAGTGAAAGGGTATACGGCAGAGGACTAGAAAGACAGAGGCAGCCCTGCTCCCTGCTCATCTGAATGAAGTAAAAGGATGGCCACCTGACCCAAAGGGTATAGAAACATCTCAAATAATGACCCTGTCTCCCTTTTTAATGTTGCTATTGTTAAAATTAAGCAAACGATGCTGTAAAAGGGTTTTCTCTCCATTATTTTTGCTACTGCTTCTAGTGGTCCTCCCAGGCAATGAATAAAACTAAAAGAAGACCGTCTGGTACACAAATGTTCTCGTTATCTTAAAGGGGTCAATGGTCAAAGGTGAAAAAAATTCATAGAGTAGTTATGATTAAGGTAGGTTTTTAAATGCTTTTGATAAAGGCTTGTAAAACAGCCAAAAGAGATCCTGCAATTCTAATGTTAAGTGGCTTTTGTATTGGAAAAATGCCCAAGGGCCATGTCTAGCACGGTCACTTACAAATGACTGATGGGAGATCAATACAGACAGAGTGGGGATGCAGCTTTGTCACTGGGATATGTAGTTAGTATGTGATTAGCCTTAAGTAGCATTGACTTGGATGTAGATGGGCGGTAAAGTGCTTAGTATCCAGTCAGCATGATAGCTGCTTGTATACAAAAGTTAATGAAAGAGGAAAACTACATTATCATTAGAAACCCAAAGGGGCTTCCCACACCCATTCGGGGATTTTTAGGAGAAGATCAGCCTGACAATGAGCTGTGTAGAGCTGTCAGTCCCAACAGCATTAACTCTGAATTCGGTTTTCCTCTATGACGAGCAATCCCCTAGGACTTGGTAAACCACCTAGTTAAGTTCTATGTGCAACCTTATTATAGGGAAACAAAGAGGCCACTTTGCCTTTCTCAGAGGCAGAAAATCCTGTAAAATAATCAAAAATAGAAACTAAAGAGTGGAGAAAGGAAATGAGGAGATACTTTGAGGAAGGTAAGATCCTCTAGCACTGATAACATGTTGCACTAAATCTCCTCTGTTCCTTAGTGTGGGGGTTATTATACTTAATCAGATCCAGAATATCTCACTAGGCATTTCACTTTTCTTCCCCTTTTGTTCAGATACATTATTGGTAAACAGGGATTTTAAAATGCATTTGATTGCATTCTTGATAAAGTATTTTTACCCAGGGACGTGGTAGAGTTCCTATGACTGGAGGTTTTCAAGATGCAATTGGACAGGGTGCTAGATGATCTCTACTAGACTCCCTTTCCCACGAAAGGTTGGACCAGAAGATCTTTCGAGGTTCCTTCCAACCTGGGCTGTTCTATGATTCTGTGATTTTGCTAAGCAAAGAAATAGCACCTTCTTATTTCACAAACACACACACATATGCACTCTCTCTATTTTCAAAACACAGACTTAGTGGGGGACCCATATTTTTAAATTATACATCTAAGATATGCCCCAATTTTCCTTTCTGGAGGCATCTGTGTCTCCTTTTTTTCTATAGGGAGCTCTGTATTGTACCCCTATTAAACAGCAAAATAGCCTAAATTAGATGTTATGGATCCCCCTTGATATCAAATTATAAACTCCCTCATTTGTTGCTCAAAAGAACAGACAAGCACACTACTGAAGAGAGCATACCTATGAAACAGAGATCAAGAAGTTAGTAATTTCAAGTGTTTTGATTAGTATTTACTCCTTTTTTGCTGCATGAAAAAGAATAAATCACTCTCTGAAAAAGCATCACCTATGCTATCCTCTGTGACCTCCTGTGCCACTACTCATAGTATTAAAAGGCTTGCCTCAATTTTAGTCACACGGTGTAAACTGAAATTATTTCATGGCTAACCTGATATTTCCAGGGCCATGGTGAAGCCAGAAATCTGTGGCCTAGGGCCATCACATGCCTTTCTAATGGACCCTCAGTACACAGTTAATTACAGGGAGAATTTGGGTATCCAGCTGTCAAAAGCCACTGTAGCACAGCACCAGTCAGAAAGGCTCCTCACTCAGCATCTCTGCTGCATTCAAACCTGGACACCCTTGCACGATTGCCACTCGAAGTGGAGATGACCCAGAAGAGCCCAGAAGGCTTGATGTTGGACAGTGCACGCGTAAAATTTGGGGGCTTTATAACAACATGCATCTAAAACCATTACACCCCTTATTAGCAAACGATAGTGCACACATCATCAGCTAATTAAAATTGGGCCAAACTACTAATGGAGCCATAACCGGGGTCATTGATTCCCAAAGCATTTGTTCTTTTACTAAGCTAAAGGAGAAGCTCTGTAGTTCAAACAAGGCAAAATCCCTCCTATACTTAGTCCATCTTTTTTAACTGCCTGAACTCACTGTTGACTAAAGCTCTTCTGAGGGCATTGAACCGAGCTCAGCTTTTACAACTGTGGTTATTTCTTGCCTGTTTGATTGCTCCTAAGTGAAATGTAAAAACCATTATTTATTAATATTTACAAGAAAGAGACACAGTTTCTTCTCCAAAGAATCTATATAAGCATACTCAGAAAACAAAACAATCTATTCTTCAAATTACTTTGTACAATTTACCAAAACTGAATAATTTGCCCAGGCAAGATTTAGCTACTTATCAAAAGAAGCATGGTTGTCCAGTCATTTTCCCAATAGGAAGAGTAACATATTGGTATCTTTTGGAGTGTTTTGTTAAACGTGCAGTGAGCTAACACTCAAGAGTAAATATACAGCTACAGCTGAGGCCTTCAACTTGACGTTTCCAGGTTCACAAGTCCCAGACCTGTCACACGTTTCCTTTGGACCCTGGACAAGATATTTAATCTCCCAGTCCTCCATCTATATAACAGCTAATATATTAGTTGCCTTTATTGCTATAGACTGCAGAACAAGAACAGTGTCCAATTACAAATAAGTTCAGTGCTGGATATGGTGGAGATGTGTTGATAGTTGAGGCCTCAGAAAACTGCTCTAACAAAAAGCAATCAGAAATTACAAATGGTAGTTTTGGCATGTAGCTTTCTGACTGTGTTTCTGTAGTCTTCTTACCCAGATCCTCCTAACATGTGAAATCTGCTAGACTCCACAAGGCTACAAGGGCAGATGAGGCTCGACCAAAGGTCTGTTTCCCTCTCCAGAGGTCTCTGGATGTATTTGAGAACCATGCTGATATGACCTTCCAGAAATTCATAGCTTTTGGAATAGTCCTGAAACTTTATACCTTTGACATAATGAGGGAGAATTATTAATTTGGCCCTTAACTTCCATGGAAAGTATTCAATTTGTTTGCAAGGTCATATATTTACCACACCAAGACTTTGTCTCCTAGAAATACAATGCTTGCCAATGAGTTGTTTCTCATGACCTGGGAAGCTAAGTGATGTCTAATATTGATCAGTGGTTCATACATTAATGGAAATAGCTAAATTGAAAAAGATCCTCTTTATATACACTGTGGCAAATTGTATGTGTTTGACTGGAGAGGGCAACTTTTTATTTAACTGCATAGTGGTTTGCTTTTAGTTGAGTTTATTCCTTTCTATGAAGGTTTTTCCCCTTTCCAAATTTTTCTGCAAAAGAAGTGTTTTTTCTCTCTCTGCTGACCACATTTAGTATATGCCTATCTTAACAATGACTCTCAATTTACCTTCAATCATCCCCATGATGTAGGAAAAGCCAATGTGAGTTTCCTGTGTCAATGAAGTACAGTGCAATAGGGGACTAATTTATTCCTATCGACAACAGGCAGGACTCTATTACATCCTTTCCTAGACCTTTTGCCAGGACTGAGGCTCCAGCAAGTTTATCTATTTGTCTTTTTATCAGGTGATACCCACTTCTGAAGTAGTGTTGCCTTCCTCAGGCCCAGGAAATTTTGCCTCATGTTGTGCCATAACCATCCCTCCTCTGGAAGAATTATACAAATCGGAAAATGTTGCACCAGAGTCTCAGCTGGTTTCTTCCAAAGTCCAGATCTATTATCTGTGTCTGACTGTTTTACACCAGCATGCCTACATCACCTACGTCCTTCCTCCACTTCCGCTATACTAACCAGTCAGTAAGCTGGTTGACAAGAAGACAAAAAGCAAACCTTATGGGACAGGGCTAAGGATAGCCCTCTGTTTAGGCTGGGTGAGAAGGAGCCAGGTGACCCTGACATTACACAATAGCCACAGGAGATTTTTCAGTTCAACAGCTTTGCTTATAAAGGGACACAACAAATGGAGTTTGTGCGAATTAGGCTTAAGGTGAGCTGATAGAGCAGTTTTATAGCTCAGGAATTGACTGCACTCTGCTTGGCATCAGTCATTGCCTCCCGATCCCATCTTTGAAAGATCCCAACATTTTATATTTATTTACCAACACAAATTACATTGGCAGCCAGTCACTTCAAGCAATCTGCCTGGTCTGGTACAGCCAAGCATACAAGGTTTTAACAAAGAAAAATAAAAGATCTGTTCTTCCTATTCAGAGAGTGACAGATATAGCCTAGCCCAGGCTCTTGGTCAGCCAGTTGGCACTGAATTACATCACACTTTTAAAAAAAACCCTCCTTATTTCATTAATACTTTCAACAGGACTAACTATTACAGAAAACAATTATTGGCACTGTGGTATCTTTACTTCAGCTAGACTGAATCTCTTTCTGTCTCTAACACATTTTTTGACACAGCACTGAAATGTGATGAACTGAAATGAAGACATGTATCTCTGTTGTGGTCAAGCTGTGTTCTTGTTTTGTTTTGATTCTAAATAAAAGCAGCAGCAGAGAAAAGGTCCARTTGTGAATTTGGGCAAGAATAAAGCAGCACAAGCAAGTAGAAAGATGTTCTTTGTTCTATAGGACCTCTCATTTCCACAAATTTTTCATATGGTATATTTGGTAAACTCCCATTAACACTCATTTTCTCTGTCCCATGCAGAATTACTCTCTAGTCATCCCTCAGAATAAACAAATAAGAAAGAATCATCACGGTTCATAAAGGAAGGGTATTTAGGAAAACAGGTAATTGTCAATTTTCAAGAAAAAAAAAGGAAAAGTATCTAGGGGCAGCATGGTGGAAGGGATTCAGCTTAGGGCAAGGACACCTTAAGAGAGTTATTTAAAATGTTAGCTTTCAATTTCCCTATCAGTAAAATGTGTTAATGATATGTACCAAACGAATGCTGTGAGAGTTAGTCAAGGAGCCAGTTTCTTGCCTTTGCACTTGGCGAGTGGCCCCGTGGACATCAACAGAACTTTTTCCCTTTAAAAGAAAGATTTAGCTCAACACACACACAGTGGCTCAAAACCACGGAGCACTAGACTTCATGCAGATCAAAATGACAGCCACTTCTTAGCATGAGATGTGAGGTTTGTTGTACATTGTCAAGCAAGGCTCATCTCACAGTCACATCTCATTACTCCCATAGCCTCTTTCTCAAAGCACTTCATCCTCTCCAGCTAGTAGGTACTGGCTCAGTTCAAAAGGTTAAACTGTTGTTTCCAAAGGATCCAGAAGAACAAGTCTTGACAAGGAAGAGAGCTGCAACTCCCTGATAAATCATGCACACCACTCGGTTGTGGGAATTGCGAAGTACAAAATTAAATTGTGTTCACGTTGGCCTGTGCTGACTCATAGAAATGCAATATGGGAGTCATTGTTTTAATCAAGTCACACGTGTTAGGTCTTTTTGTAAAATAAAATCTAGGGCGGGTTGTACAGACTAGGAATAAATACTAAGGAAAAGAGAGTGGTCTGTGGAAATCAATCTCTCCTTTATATACTCCCAAATTATACTCATAAAAAAGAGGCCTCCAGCAGCTCTGTCAGTCACGATAAAGCTATCACTCTGAGATTTATTACAGGTTCTCTTCTTGTGTTTTCAATGGAAAACATCCTACAGGTGTGTTTGCATTACTACCAGAGATATATGAAGATTAATTACATGTCTGAGTGCTGAAATTCACTGACACGTTTTCAAAGATTTAACTTGCATTCAGAGTCACACCCTAAAAAAAGGGGGACTAGCTGGAAAAGTCAGAATGGGAATAAAATACTTTCAAGGATCAAAGAGTACTCACCATTTAACTCTTACGACACAGGAATGTAGCTTGAGCTTTCTCCCTGGTGCATTAAGGAAGCTCTGTGCTTTGCATTTGATCTCATTTGACAAAATCCAAATTCTACTTTTTTCACTTTGGCTTCCCCCAAAAAAGATGTGTGCGTACCAAAACCCGCATTTCCTAAACCTTTTGGGGTCCTTACCTGGGGCAGCAACAGTCCCATGCTATTCAGTCTACACAGAGAGCCAGAACTGCGCTTTTAGGCAAGGTAACTCAATTGCAGCTGTCAATCCACAGCGCTGATTAGATTATTTTCCTCTGTGAGGAGAAAGTTCGTGATGCTTAATTTCCTAGGATGGGAAATACTGTTCTCTCGCATGCCCTGGACTCTCTCCCTCACTGACCCCTCAGAGCAGGTAGAAACTGGAGTTCACTGTGTTGGGGAAAGGCTAGCAGGGACAAGATTTCACTTCTAAAGGGCAATAAAAGCAAGCACACCAGAGCTGTTCCTGGGAACGCAGAGACTGTCCCTGTCACAAGCTGTGGAGTAAACTTGCTTGGAAAGGGGAAATGTTTAAGGCCCACTTTGCCATGGTGCTAGACACATAAAATAGTAATCAGCTTTGCTGTAAAAAAGCTGCTATGTGTTTTAAATCCACCATCTTGACAAACATCATCTAAATAAGTTGCAGCAGTCCAAACGTATTGGTCCTGTCATGAGAACTGAAGGTAGACCAAGAAAGGATTTTGATTTACTGCTTTTCAAGGTCTTAGATGAACAAATACAGAGTGGTGCGTTTTATTTATATTCTTGCAATTGATGCTAAAGTAGCACTTAGGCAATGAAGTATATAGGTTGCAATTGAAAAAGGAAAAACATAATCCCTAAACATTGTATATCTTTGTCCAAGTAAAGAAATGAAAAATCTAACCAATACAGTCCAAAGTGTCTGGATCTTATTCAGCAGAAAATCAAACTTTCTGAGAGCTGAATCGGTGGTATGGTGGGGGTGGCATCGCCCTGGTGAGAGAAACAAAATGGGGTCCACTGCAAAAGCAGACACATGTGCTTGTCTCACCTGCCCTTCCCCTGCCTCCTCACTCCTCCTGCCAGGGTCTGAGTCTCCTTACCCACCAAGTCCTCTCAAAATTACACAATTAAACACCCTCCCTCCCTCCAATTCAAATAATCAGTAAATTTATATCAGTGGGGGAAGATACTCAGAAAGTAAGTCAGAGAGATAAGAATGAAGGTCTGTGAGACAACCAGCTCATTATGAAGGATATTTTAACACTGGTCAAAAGAAAGAAAATATGAGAGAAATGAGAAATCCTGACAAAATCTTTCTAGCTAAGCTGGGAGCTTAGCAACTTTTCAGTTTCAATACTAATCTTTTTTTTTTCTTTCATTATCTTCAAAACAGCAAGATTTCAAGATTTATTTCAAAGAAAGCATGATTGACCCTTACACGAGATGCCAGAGTAGGTTTTTCCAAGAGTCCCAGCAGAAGACATCTTAAAATAGGACTACACAAGACATAAAAGTTATGAGTGAGCTTAAGGCATTTTCTGGATCATACTACATTCAGGACCTTTATCTGCCTTAAAGTCTTTTCTTCCTGTGCAGCTACAGCTTGCTGCATTTTCACTTTTCTCGCTCCTACTATCACCTGGAACTTGCTGCTATTACCATTACCTACTCTCTTGCCCAAGGAGCCACAGAAGAGTGACATTCTCTAAAACACAAAGTTGTTTAATTTTTTAACTCAGCTTTTACTAATCTAGGAGTTATCTGGAGGCAACTGTAGTGGCAAAGTTTTCATATGGCAGGCTGGTGGTTTCCCTTTAATGAAGAAAGTTTAAAGTCTTTAGAAAAATTGATTAAATCCACCAGGTAAGCAGAAAGACATTTTCTGGCGGCAGCCAGCCCATCAGATTTCAAATAATGACTCCAAAGCCACATCTGTTAGGACAAAAATTAAGCATGAAAATTGCTGATCAAGGCATTGTCAAGGAACTACTGTCGGTATTGACAAAACTCAAAACCAAAACAGACATACAACAGCTTTGCAAGACAAGACGACAGTCATCTGGCAGCTAATCCATAAAGTCAGCAGGTAAATGTGACAGACTAAATCTCATCATCCACTTGTGGGTTAATATGACACAGGAAGAAATGTGAACTCTTACTGAAAACAACAGATAGGTTTTGATCCTTCAAAATGGATTATGCAAAAATTCAGATCTTATTCAGTGAATCAGCCCTCTGTGCCATTAAATCAGAAGTGCACATTTTGATGTCAAAAGCCAAGATTTTGCAAGTGTAATAGAGTTTCTCAACTCCAACCCAGCAAGTGCAAGCTTTCCCTGTAATATTCCCTGCAATATTCCCCGCAAGTAACATTCCCTGCAGTATTCCCTGTTATCAAAGGACTAGGCTGGCCCTAGAGAACACAGTGGATTCTTCCATCTCCAGTGTCTAGAGTTGCTTTCCTGCCAACTATATAAAACTTGCTATGTTCATGTACAGATCTTTGGTGGGCACAGGCAACTTAAACAAAAAAGAATGATACATCCATGTCCAGCTTGTTTACCTATTATCTGTATTTTAAAAAAACACATTTATACATACTATAAATAAAAAAATTAAAGAAAAATATTTTTGATATAATGTGTTGCACAATTTTTGACAGTATTGCATTCAGCTTCACTGTTTTGCCCATGTAGTAAAATTATTTTGTCGTGTGGGTCTTTCACATAGCACAATGGAAGGAAAATATTTGTCAAATTGGAAAATCTGATTTTAAAAACTAAACAGTAGCAGAGCTGCTCCAGGACAGATTAAGGATCTAATATTGGCAAACGTACATGTTTATAAACCAAGACACTGACTTAAAATCAGAAGATTTTAAAAACAGTAGATATTTTGTTACGTTTCTTGTTGTGTGGGATTGAAACTTTTACGTTTCATGTCACCAAGCTTTTTCACCATCATGGGGTTTAGAAGCATCACATTTTTTAATGACAACCAAGCTTTTCAGGTAACTTGGTTAGAACATTAGGCCTTTAAGAAAAACATAATTTATCACAAAATGAGTGATAATGTCACAAGTATAGAAAAATCTGAAACAACATTAAAATCAGTTTTTAATAATTTGTAGCTCAAGCTGAAATTTGATGTTCCTTTAACATAGTAAAGGGTACCTGGGTTTATAGCAATTTAGGAGTTTCTGTATTGGCAAGATAAGGCTATACTATATTCCTATACTTTTAAAATCCCTTTGGTCAGGGCAATAAAGCTTAATCCACAAATATACAATAATTTATTACTATCTACAGCAGATTGTGACTCAGAAAAGTTTGTGTCTTTTTCTAACGTTTTTTTAATAAAAAAAAAATCTCAGTTGTGGTTTAACCCCAGCTGGCAGCTAAGCACCACCCAGCCACTCACTCACACTCCCCTGATGGGATGGAGGAGAGAATCAGAAGGGTAAAAATGAGAAAACTTGTGGGTTGAGATAAAGGGAGTTTAATAACGAAAGCAAAAGCTGCACACACAAGCAAAGCAAAACAAGGAATTCATTCACTCCTTCCCATCGGCAGGCAGGTGTTCAGCCATCTCCAGGAAAGCAGGGCTCCATCACGCGTAACGGGAAGACGAACACCATCACTCCAAAAGTCCCCCCCTTCCTTCTTCTTCCCCCAGCTTTATATGCTGAACATGATGCCATATGGTATGGAATATCCCTTTGGTCAGTTGGGGTCAGCTGTCCTGGCTGTGTCCCCTCCCAGCTTCTTGTGCACCCCCAGCCCACTCGCGGGTGGGGTGGGGCGAGAAGCAGAAAAGGCCTTGACTCTGTGTAAGCACTGCTCAGCAGTAATGAAAACATCCCTGTGTTATCAACACTGTTTTCATCACAAATCCAAAACATAGCCCCATACTGGCTACTATGAAGAAAATTAACTCTATCGCAGCCAAAACCAGCATATCAGTAAAGAGAGAAGCTGGACACGAGGAATGAATTTTGAATTCTGTTTAAGATCACAGGAGGCCTACCAGAGACACTCGCAAGTATCCAAGAATTCACTGCAAAGACAGTACAACCTCCTTGTACACAAAATGAAATCATATTAACCAGAGAGATGAAAATGACTAAATTGTAAAATCATTTCAAATTTTGTAGGGGAGTCAGGTTTATTGCAGTGTAGAATATGTCAGTGACTTTGTTTACAGGTAATCAAAATTATCCCTTTCTCTGAAAGTCTAAAAATATGCGATAAAAAGTTCACCTTTCGAGAGCTTGGAACAAAAAATCTCATACTTCATTGATTATAAAGGTAATTATATCCCAAACATGTTTACTTGATAAACTGTCTAAGTAAACTTTTAAGTTAAATTCATTTTTGCTGGAAGAAGAGCAGTGACAATAATAAAAAAAGCCCTAATTCCCTGGAGACTAATTCCAGGTGCACTTAACACATTGTATCAAAAGACATCTAAATACTGCTGGCCAAGAGTCAAAACTAGATATTTTCTTATAACAGAATCTTACTTCCCAGCAAGATAAAGCCAGTTGCCTTTGCTTCCTAGTGATGTTCAAATAAATTCACCTGATCTCACATGCCTTCATCAGACAACTCTTCCTCTGAATTTTTAATTTCAGTGGAAATTTTCCTGAATAAGAATTGCGACATCAAACCAATAGATGTGAAACACTTGCCCTGTCTATTTCTTGTAGCAAACAGTCGCATCTTGTCTAATACTTAGATTGCAACCCTTAAGGAGAAAGGCTGTCGCTCTATTACATGTGTATAAACTGCCTCCTTTAATATAACTCAGGCCTTAAGATGCTACCACAATAATTACATCTTTTTTAATATATGTATATTTTCTCTTCCAACCTTGGGAAATACCGGAAATACATAAAAATATATACGGAATTCATATTTGTTTGAATTCGAGGTGGATTTTACATTCCATTTAGCCTGTCACTAATCAATGTTATATTGTGCATAAAGGAAACACACAAATAAAAAAGGTAAGGGATAATCTGTAAAACATATCTGAGATTTTTTTTTTTTTCCTAAAATTTCACTTCTTTACTTGGGAGTCGATATTGCTAGGAAGAAAATAAACACAAATAATTGATCATCTTAATATTTGAATTGCAGTCTAGAGGTGGGGAAAATATTTGGAGATATCCTTTGGACAAGCATAGTCTCTGCTTAATCTCAGTTATTTCTTGACCGTATATATCAAGTATAAAAGCCCATGCAGTATAGATGTTCTGGAATTATTTTGTATGCATAGAGGTCTGCCTTCCTGGCCAAGCCAAAACTGTGGCATGCTATTTTTAAAGGATTTCAGCCTAATCACAAACTTTACTATTTGTGTTTCATAAAGTTTGCCGCCACCTTTCACTTTCTTTAGCATAAGTATACAGCACCATTTATAAAAGTAAACACATTTTAAAAGTCCTTTCAAAAAATAGCATCCATCACATCATACTTCTTCCCCTCATGAGTCCAAAAGGGTAGAACGAATCTAGTGTCTGTGATGTCACTTAGTAAAACCATTATAACACATGTAGAAACTATAGCAAGTAGGCAATGTGAAAGCCTATACACAGTAGGACATACTGTAGCCAGGTGATATTACTGAGTCATCAGGAAATGTTTGTTTCAAGCACTTGGAAACTGTTGTTGCATATAACAGCACCACTGGTTTTAAAGTCACAGATGCAATATCAAAATCATTTCAAAATTTCTGTCCCCTGAAGGAATCATGTCATTAAGGCTGGGTTGATAGCTACCAATTCAAGCATGGTTGATGATGTTCTCAGGTAGTAAAGGGTTCATATATCTACACTGGTGAACTGTTAGAACACTTCTTGATATCAGTGTGGCCTCTCCCAAGTAGCCAGAATCTCTCTTAGCCTTTTCCAGGCATGGTTTKCTCTCCAACAACCTTGTGTCGTAGTTCACATGCAGGAACCGAGTTTTGGAGGCTCATTAGTAGACAGTTCACTAACAGTCACTGAGGCCATGGGAGCCAGCCTCCATGCCAAAGAATATTCCTAAACGTGTCCAATTTACCAGACTAGACATAATCGATTCACTCTAGATGAGAAAGTAATTTTGTTTCAGTAATATTTCTAATGTTGTTCTGAACCCTAGCAGTTTTGGATGTTATGGACACAAGCCCAACTCCTCATAACTTTTGCACACAGCCATGAGCAAATCACACCCACGAGGAAAGGTGCAGTAGCCTCTTTGCAGAGGGTTGAAAGAAAAAGTGCCATGACAATTGTCCCTCTTTCACACTTTCTTGCTCCAGTTATTTCTGGCCTTTGCAAACATTCAGGACAGCCCAAAGGTTCAATTACACAGCAGGACCAAAGCAGCTCAAAGATTGGAACTGTTTGCAGCATTTAACATGTTTTGTACCTGCTTGGAGAGTAACTGTAGTTCCTGTGGATGCATTCCAACCCCACAAAGTCTTGCAGTTTCAAAGCAATGGATTCTGCATCAAGGTAATCTATCAAAAAAAAAAAAAGTAATAACAATAATAAAAAAATTGATTGGCATGAAAATTGTAGTACTTTTTATATATCTTCACACAATAGGTCTGGCACTAGTACAGCGTGACTAAAACTTCGACATATATACCAACACTTTTCAAAGGAGGGATGCAGGACAAACTCATGTTATCTGAGGATTTTAATGGTTTCATTTTGATCTTATATGTTTTCATGTTAAGCACTGACAATCATTTTAGCTACAAATCTAGACTTGGCCATGGAGATCTGGAGGAGGAAGGTTTCTGACTCTGGTGTTAGTCAAGGTTTCAATGGGGTGACATCACTTTATATCAGGTGAGGATCTTGACTGACAGTTTAAAAGGATGGTATAAAATAAGAAAGAGAAGAAAGCAAAATGATAGTCAAGGTTACATGAACTCCTGCAATTATTCTTCTGTTAATGAATATAAAGAATGCTTTTCTTAACGATGAGGTAACTTGTGACTAGCTTGAATCTTGCAGATGAAATCAGTATTACTCCTAGTATGCAMTAAAGAAACTTGCTGATAGTAGTAGTATGAAAGGAGAAGCAGCAGGAAGGGAAAGAAACTGCGTAATTTGTAGGGATTCAAAACATACATCAGGGTTTAATATCTGAAACTGCAGTGCAGATGCAGCATTTAAAATTTAAACAAATACTTCAGAGGTTTCTAGATATGTTATGGTCTGTAGTTATTTTGGACACATTTCTACCTGTTCTCAAAGAGTAAAAAAATAATTATTAAAAAATCAAAACGTCACAGAAACAGAACCCAGCTGCTTCGTCACTCATCTCTGCAGCAGTGGCATATTTCCCTTGAGTGTTTCAAAGCCATAGGAACAAGGGAGTATCTCTTGGTAACTCCACGAGGCAGTGTATTTTATTGGTCAGCAATGTAGAGTGTATATCTAAACATACGGTTTCAGACACAATCAGAGATGCTGGCGGTGACCAGCCTCTAGCTCTATCACAAGGAAGGAGAAGGATTCTCATTTTCTGCCCTTTTCTGATGTTAAGTACAAATTGCCCATGCAGTTTGACATGCTAACTGTGATTTTATTTTTTTTTTTGTACAATTATTGCAACTGAATATATCTCTCTCTGTGTGTGTATATATATATCTAGATCTATCAGTATAAGTCAGGGAATTTGAAATTGCTGTGATGGGAGTATTTAGAAGACTGATAAACCAACATTAAAATAAAACTTTAGTAGACTGACATTCATTAATGACAGTTTGTGCCAATGGTTAGTTTTTACACATTATTGCCACATAGCTTTACATACACAAAACTATTATCCACTATATCCTGAATTAGCTGTGAATATGCAATAACATGGAGCTGATGCACCAGTGGCTGCAGTACACAGTGGTTGATGGTTGAGGGGGATCAAGGTGATAAGGCTTGAGAGCCCTTTTATGGGCAAAGTTCCTCTAGATGTCTGATGCTTTTTGCAGCTTGCTCCTCTCCCAAAAAGGGATCCCATCTGCTTCCAGTGCTGTTTATCTTGGTTTTGGCTTTGCTTCTGTATTCAGTAGGATATCCTGCCTATTTGCTGTCCCTTGTGCTTGCCTTGTTCTTTGTTCTTTATCTTGCAAATTCTGTTACTTGGGTTGCTGTTTATATGTTTTCCCACACTTCCTACTTGTAACTACACAAGTTTTTGTTTACTCCTTGGTGGACACATTGTTCACATTAAGTGAAATACATACACACTGTGTTTAGCTATGCCATGATGGTGTTAAATATATACATATGTTGTTGGCTATGCTACTTTACTATGCTTCTAGTTGTATTCAAGGCAAGCAAATATTAATTCAATCCTAACTATGACTATACTATAATGTCTACCCTAACCCTAACTATCACAATAATTTATAGGTGTCACAGTCTCATTTGACTACAATGCTTACAGTTGTCAGTTGGTATGGTGGTGACCTCAGGTAAAACCATTCTCTGTGGCAGAAATAAGCAACCAAAGAACTGTTCATTAGACATCTAGAAGAACATAATAATTAGTACACCTCAGTAGTGTGCTTTAAAACAAAATGATTACTCTTGTAACACCACTTTCTTTAGTCAGTACAGTGTCACTGTAGTGGTGGTCTGCACATTTACTGAAATAAAATCTATTTCAGAACAGCAAAATAGAGATTATGTGAAGATGACTTTATACAGGGATTCACTATTCATAAAATGAAGTTATTCTCCCTTGTGCTTCAGAAGCTGTTAAATTAAAGAACACAGTAGTTAGTATCTTTGATGTAGAAAAGATAGCAAGAGAGAAGAGAAGGGTAAGTGTTATCATCAGCCTGTCTAAGGGAGAAGCAGAAATAACAGATGCAGGAATAGACTGATTTTGACTTAACTAAAACACTTTTTTCAGCCTTAATGAAATTATTTTCTAGCCCTGATGTGCAATGGAGCTAGCAGCAGAGGCTCTCTGCTTTGATACAGACCAACAAGTGAGAAATGACATGCAAGTATGTTTAGGAAACCTGACATGACAGCTGGTTACCTAGTCTCTCTACTCCACAGATGTACTACTGCACTGGGGAAGAAAAGGCATCAGTCATACTCTTCAGCCAGAAGGCAGAGGAGGATCATTTCAGGAAAAGTTTTCACAGCTTCTGTGAAAAAAATGGAAGCCATGCCAAGAAAAATTGGATGCTGGGAAAAGCCCCGAAGAGCCTTTCTGTGAAGAAAGTTCACCTCTGGGGTTACCGATGGTGCTTGCTGAGGAGAGCCTTGCAGAACCTCTGCCAGGGAGCCAGGGCCACCCCAGCCTATGGACCGTGTGGGCCAGGTCATCCACAGTGCCCTTCAGCTAGAGCAGGCAATCAGCGATGCTCAGTAATCTCATTATCATTTYTCTCTTCTCTGGTTAAAAAAACTCCCTCTAATCAGCGACACAGGCAGTAAATGTGTATCAGTAGCAGGAAGCCAGGTAGGGTGAGGGGTATGTTGGGTGGGGGATGGTGAAGGCATGTGCAGAAGCAGAGCGGGCAGCTGTAGCCCTCCCATCTGCCTCACGTACGGCAGCCAGTCTCTGAGACCTCCATTCCCCAAAAACCCGCTGCTGCAGGGACTTGCGGTGCACAACACCTCATGAAGGTCCAAGATTCCTATTATTCACATGTAGTGAAATGACAGAAGGTAAATTTGTCCCCGGTACCAGCACCTGCCAAAGGATGAATGAACACTGCATGTGTCCTTGGGCCGCCTTAAAAGGCTGCCACTGACAGTGGTAGGAATTACTGACCTACCTCCAATATAAACTTGGCCTTCGTGGAAGGAGGGATGTGTAATGCATACTTTCTGACTGCTCTATCAGTGATCTCAGTCCTGACCCAATGGGTCTAGTCTGAAATTAGTGGGCTTCTAATTGCTTTTTAATTTAAAGCAATTACAAAAGGGGGCACTACCAAACGTCATTTGTACTTGTGGGATCACACATGGCGTTTAACTGGGAAAAGCACATTGGGCAATTTTTTTTCTTAGAAATCTTATTCTACCCACAGCAAATGCTGGAATACCTAAAAATCAGAATTTATATGGCAAGATGTATGGACATTTTTATCAACASATATTTATTTTGTTTAGAATATTGAAGTGAAAACCAGACTCAACTACTTAGACTGACTTGAAACTTATGATTCATGCTCTTAGCTTTGTGGCATTGTTCTTTATTGGTTTAACCACTTAAGAAGAGACCATTGTTAAAGGTTAACTGTGCCAAAGAGGCATCTAGAAAGAAAATAAATTCCTGATGCCCCTTTATCTTCCCTCAAAATTTACAGCAGTGTGGAACATGACCTTGAGAAGTCGTGTTAACTGACACAATGATGACCATGGACTTGTGGTCATTGTAGACAGAGATAAGTTGTGTCCAGCAACAACTTTGCAGATTGTGAGTCAGTTCTCACTAGAGTAAGGTTTTTCCGTGATTGAAAAAACACTTTGTCCCTGCCTAGACACACTGTGTAGTCACGGTCATCGTTGCATTAGTTAATGTGACTTCTCAAGGACATGTTTTAACTTGTCATGCTGTTCCAGTGAAGTCAAGCCCACTGAGAGGGACATCAAGAGGGTATTAGCAAAGCATGGGGCCACCTCCATCAAAAAGGATAGATTCTCCTGCAGCAGTTCATAATAGAGAAGTGATATCTCTGTGTTGCCACTTCAAGCCCACAGTGCTATCTGAAGTGACATCTTCATGCTGCAGTATGAAGCCCGTAGCATTATGTGGAGTGACATCTCCACAGAACTGACTGAAGCCCATGCTAATTGCAGCTCGGTCTCAGGAAAAGAGTTTTGCAAAAACATTACTGAAAACCCTCTGAGGAGGGCAGGCACCAGCTAGCAATGCTGAGCCCCAAGTACCAGAAAGTGGTTAGTCCTGTAACAAAAAAATAACGTGGCATTTTTCCCCTGAGTTATAAGAACAGATCACCTTTGATAACAAGAATTCATTGCTCTATTCCTCTGAAAAGAGAAAAGGCACTTCATTTTCCCTCTTGCAAATATGTTGGGGAGAAAGTAAAGGTCTTCTCTGCACTTAAGCTTTGCTTAAGCAAAAATAAACCTTCAGCTTTCTTCCCTGAAGAAAATCTTGAGTCTTACCCAATTTCTACAAGTTCAAGGCTGTGCCTGTATGGCTGTGCCTTTAAGCAAGTGATCTTAAGCTCTGTCTGGTCCTGGGATCAAGGCTTACAGATTCACGTCTATCCTTTACAGCTGGCTAGTTCTTTTTCTTTGAAGACCTCATCAGGGCTGCCTCTCTAATTCTGGCTTTGATGTCTGTTATCCCAGCATCCCTACCTCCTCCCCAACAAAAGAGCCCAGAAGACTGAGAAAGGCCAGAAGAAGTCCAAAAAAGTGCTGGATCAGAGGTTAAGACTTGGGGGTCATTAGAACATGTACAACAATGTGTGTGTGTGTGGTGGGGTGGTGGGGTGATAGTGCAATACCATGTTTCCATCAGCTTGGCTTCCAGCCTTCTGAGGAGAAAGGGCAAAGAGAAGATACTCCTCAGTACTTGAGTGCTGTTACTTTATATATTTGTAGATCATTATGACAGGGCCAGGAATCTGGTTTTAAGCACTAGCCAGTATTCTCAAGATGGCTAAATTTCAAGTGCTTGTCTCAAGTTTTACCTCGGTTAATGACCCTTATAGCGAAGTTACCATTTTTTTGCTGGTTTTAAGACACTTCAGAAGTAAAGAATGAGTTACCTACGTAGACCTTGCCTAAGTCAGATCTCAGCTACTAATAATTTGTTTTCAGACTTACATTTTCAATCTTGAAGTGATTTGACTTTTATCTTACTAGGTTCAACTAGCACCTTTACTCACAGATTGTGTTTCTGGGGCATGTACTTTTAATAATTCTAAGCGCAGGGAAAGGAAAGGTTTTCCCCTTCCAGAAATTTTCTTTCTGAGGCTGTTTTACAGACTCATACGTGCTTCCTTCTACCAGTGGAAACTTTCTCTCCAGCTGGATATATTAAAAATTGTTATATTTACCAGGAACCTAAGTTTTGTTTTTCATATATTGGTCTGGTTCAAATTGGCAGTGACAGAAAAGTTCTATTATGTAGTACAGGGGAACGCAAACTTGCTGTACCAGTTACTCTCAGCACTGACCTGATGCAATTTAAGGGACAAGGTGAATACCCATCAGTATGAAAATGTCATTATTCACCACAAATAAACAGAATTACCTGTGCTTAAACAGTAAGGTCATCTGTTTCACATTCTATCCACCTTGGGCTGATTAGAACAGATTAGATTCTGTGCTAATCAGCTCAAGACATGTGCTGAAAATTTAGAAATCCGTTATTTGATTTTCTTGCGGTAATTCTCACAGAATTTGTATGCCCAATGAAGAATGCAGAAGTATTTAACCTTGGTAGAACACGATCCTGCAACTTTTTGGGACTTATGCTGCGTGGTCTCATCAGGTTAAATAGGACCCCTCACACAAGTGAAGACTGCATAATGGGCATAGTGGGAAGGTGGTTTTACAATCTGTCAAGAGCATCTTTTTATCTACTTACTACCAGTCAAGACTGTACCTTATCCACCTTAATTTTGCAGAGTTCAGAAATTAGTAGGTTTAGTTACATCTTTTTAATCCTATCAGGAATGAAGTGGCAAGACCAACACTGGACAATTATCACTTTGTATTAGAATGAGACTCCATTTAGGCATGAAAGGTCAGGGGACAGTTAAGTCAGTCCTTTTTTAATTTAAATTTCATTAGTTTTGCACATTACATTTGTCATGGCTGTACTAAAATAAGTCCTAAATCAGGTCATCTATGAAGAATGTCGGAATGAGAGTCTAAATAGATGGTTTCTATTCTTTGCTTTGCTGTTCCTTCCCACATGAGCTTGGGCAAATCATATAAACGTCTTTTCCAGCTGCCAAATGACAAAAATAATGTGTAATGTCCTCTGTGAGTTTTACTTCACTCATAGAATGAAATGCATTCAGACTCTTATCTATACTCAATAGACTTCTATATATACATGGAATAAGTATGTTTATTAACAGTATTTTGTCATTGGTTATGCCATCATGTCAATGTATTTCCATGTCCCACTACCTCAGGACGGTATCCACTGACTTCCAAGAGATTCACATCTCTGCTTCATAGGTGGCTGCCTTAAAATCAGTACACATTTTAAAAAGTCATATTCCTAAAATATGCTTTTTGGAAAAATGGTTTTTTGTTTTTCTTTTTTGTTAGTTTGGTCAACTTTTCCACCTGTATGAGAATATTTACTCTTATGATCAATAAAAAGGGACAGGGAAAAAAAAAACTCTGTCATTTTATTTTTTTCCCTCATGTTTAAGAGCAAGAAACAAGCAGGGAAGTCCTTATCAAAATACTGGAATCTGGATAGGAAAAATAATTTCATGTTTACAAAGGTCTAGGATCTTGTTTGTGGGAGAGTGGGMTTTTTTGTGCAAATGATCTGTAAAATACGGGCAAAATCCATTCATTTCTCTCTCACAATTTGGATAGCTGCGTTTAATGCTTGTAGGATTTGCAGTCTTCAAAACAGAGGTTAAATTAAAAAGGAAAAAAAAAGCATATTGCTTAGCTTTCAACATACCTTGAATCTTCTCAGTAATGCTGCCGTAAGTTGGGAAACAGTGATATTTCAGGCTTTGGAAATCTGTGTTTTCAAAGTCTAAATGGGTTGAAAACAAATCAATACAACTTCAATCCAGTACCAGTTACTTAATTTTTAGGAAAGGCACAGACCAACTCTACCTTTCCATACTTTCTTCCTAAATCAGGTCTGTCAAGGAGAGGCTGCCAGTGACTTAAACTCTGTCATCCAGTATGTCACAGTGGCACTGCAAGAATTTCCCAGAGTCACCTGAATGCGTGAGAGGGCAGTAACTTGGACTCCTTACTTCTTGCTTCTGGTCACACCAAACCATAAAACTGTCTTATGAATTGCAATTAAATACTTTCAGTTCAGACCTGAAAGGCAAACTGACAAAGCAGAGTCTGAACAAGTTTACAGGTCAGAAGTAGAAATGCTGCAGGGACACTTATTAGACCTGTTAGTTTGTGTCTAGCACCATACTGATGCAATTATCCTACTTTAAATTTTCAAATTAGCAATGTCATTCTATTACCTTTGCTGTGTCAGAGGTGTGGGAAGATCTCTCCATTGCATTTAATTGCACAGTGTATGAATACAACATCTGTAGGCTGATCTGTGCAATAGTGTCCCACCAATAACCTGGAAACAGTAAGAGTCTTTTTAGTTCAAGGTAAAGATGCTCTAGGTTTGTGCATCCAGGGATATCCTTCATTACAGGTGAATTCAGGGCCACTCTGAGGGTCAGCACCAGGAGACCAGACACTACGTAAATTCCCAAAATGGGGATGAAAAAAGAATTAGTGGCACAATGACTTGTTACTGGCTGAATTTCCCTCTAAACGGGAACTGCTTCATTAACACATACCCTCTCCTTATCGCAAGACTAAAACGAAATAAATCAAACCCTGGCTAGACTTAACCAATATTTTTTGTCATCATAATGTCTCTTTTTCAAGAGAGTTACATGATTCAGGTTCATTTTAATAGTGAGCAATGAAGAAATTACAGTTGTTTCCATTCACACATAGCTCTAATGGGAAAAGCTTGACAGTAACTGCCGTTGCAAGAAATTCTTAACTTCTTCAGGAAAGGCACCAATGTTCCTACATGGGTAATTACATCCTGATTCTGAGATTTTCCAGAAAAAAAGGAGACAATAGCTTTGTCCCCTAGATTGGAGAGACCTAATCGAAAAAAAAAAATCTCTCAGGTTAAAAAGATTTTTTCAAAAGTAAGTGATTGTGATGGAAAGAGTAGATTACATCATTCATTTCCATAGCAACAAAACTTGTAAAATAACAAAGCAACTAAACTTGTAAAATAACAATAATGTTAGCAGAAGTTATTTGAAATATCTTCCTTGTTAGTTGATATAAAAACCCAGTGAAAAGATGAGACAAATAGAAATATTTGCTCCTTCTAAAAGGGTTGATCCACTATTTGTCTTTCTTCTTGATTTTTTCCCACTTAATATTTTGAACATCTTTGGAACAAAGAAATACCCCTTTGTCTCTTTGATAGCATAAAAGCAGTTCTCTCTTTTTCATTCACTCTTCCTCGACCTCTTACTCTACCTCCCCCGACATTTTCTTCTGCTTTCCCCTTTTGTCTGTTTTCAGCTACTTTTATCATTTTCTCTATCTAAATAAAATTTTTAACATTGCCAACAAAAGAACATATGTAACATCGGAACTAAACACAAGGGGGTAAATCCCAGAATAAGAATCACAAAATACCGAAATGCTGATTGCTGAGGAAATCTCACTGACTACCTGTATCAGCAAGGACTCCTTCAGTTTTACTTTTCCTCTCAAATACTACCATGTTCTTCTTCAATCAAAGCTGGATTTAAATGTTGAGGCAGTCTAAGAGGAAAATGCTTATCTATTGAAATCAGCGTCTTCCTGAATCTTCTGCTGTGTAAAAGCCTCTCTTTACTCACAATAAATAGAAATATGTTCTGTAAGTAAATCCAGTAGATTTCAGCATGACTACTCTCAAAGTAAGTTGCTACTCAATAGTAAAAAGGATAGTAGGTTCAAACTTGTTGGGAAGTGCTGCACTGAAATAACTCCTAGAAATGTTATGAACTTTGCTTTACAGCCAACGATTTTTTTTACAAGAAATGTGGAAAACATTAGCTAAAATTGTGTTGGTCTGTACAATTTTATTCTGTTAAAGACAGGTTTTATGATACATTTAGCCTTTTAAATGACACTAATAGTCTCTGGAGACACATGGTCTTTCCTGCAGTTCAACAATTAAGTCTATTTCAATGTTATTTGGGTAAGTTGAAACAATTCAGTTACTGTATGTCTGCTCAGTGGCATGTACTGTAAGGCTAATGGAAACCACCTAGAGTTAACTAAATAATAAGGCTTTAGCCAGCTTTAGACATCTACCTAACTTTTGGAGGGAAGGTTGAAAACTGTGGGGGTGGAAGGGGTAATTTTATTGGCAGAGAAAGGAGTGTATTTTTCATCTCTCATTCCACCCCTCCTCCCATTCACCACCATGCACACACTTCAAAAAAAATGCCCTAAAATTTACACAGGTCATAAGTCTGAGCTGATAATGAGCATGATTAATCACAATTTTGTTTCTGTTTTTCTTTTCTCTTTCTGCTTTTGAGATGTGTTACTTGCTAAATTGTACTAGTGAGGTTTTTAGATGTGTATGCATAAATAGACACATCATGTAGTCCTTACACATATATATACACACACATATATATATGTGGCATGTTCTGAATTGCTCACACTTTTGTGTAGTAAGAGTATGTTTATATAAATTGTCTTATGTTGCTATGGCTAGACTGCTTCCGCTACCAAACTAGTTCTTTTAGACCTAGCTTAAATATCTCTGCAGTGAGCTACTACGTAGACATATCTCTAATCAGACTTTTACCACATGATAAAAAAAAAGGGAGAGGAAGTAATTAAGAGGGCTCCAGATTTAAAATCTTGGCTTTATTTCAAATCCCAAGCCTTGGACTAATCAGACATAAGAAGGATAAAAGATACAGAGGGAGCTAAATTAATCACGGGTTAAACTGGCTCATAGCTCTCCATCAACCTGTACTGGGAGTGGGAAGAAGAAACAGAAGGGTACCAGTATAAATCTGCTTCCTACAAACCTCAAGTTTCCTAAGACTTTTGGATTTTGAGAATCAAACTGAAATTCTTCTGTTACGGCTGATTCAGAGTATGTCAGTTATTTCTTTGGAGTCAGTTAAATCTGTGTCAGGTTTATGACCTGCTACGCCAGCTGGACACTCACAAGTCTATGGG